>PVJH01000288.1:0-365530 GCA_004026705.1 Nesogale talazaci | reverse complement strand
GAATATTGTATATCCATACATGAGTGTAAAAACAAGATAGTAAATCTGTGTAGTAAAATAGAAGTATGCTTTGGAAAATTGTGTGCAATTTTTGACATATTATTGAAATATTGCTGAAGTGGATAATCTATAATTCTAAGTCTCATGTTTTAAAATTATCAGTGGCATGCTCTGAAGTGTAAAATTTCCTGATGTTGATCATTCAGTTCTTATGCACTGAGATGAGTAAAGATAAACATTCTTTAAAACTGAACAAACAGCACATTAGCCTTCCTTCAAATTTCCAATCTTCCTTGCACAGAAGTAATGAGCTGGTCCTGCAAATAGTCACCGTAGTGGAATCCCCCAGGCTTGATTTCCCATGATCATGAGTCACTTGGAAGCAACATGGACGCGATGACAGTGCTTTTGGTTTTGGAGTTTAACTAGGTAAAGAATGTTAAACAGACAGCTTCGTTATTACAGGGGATATACTTCCTACAATCTTCTTTGTTGGTGACAAAATAACAGTACAATTCTCATTTATAAATTTGGCAATTTCGGACTTTGTAATTTATCAGTACCCCTGAAAATCTATGGATTTTTTTTCTCTCCCCTAACTCCCTTAGCATATGAAAATCATGTGGGGTGCCATCACTTGCATGTGCTCCCAGGTATACAAACATGAAAGCCCATTTGAGCACACACAATAGTATATGGATATACGTGCATGCACAAATATGCCAGGGATAACTCCAGAGAAACTTATTACATATCAGGGGTTGAGGCCCAACCATTGATATTTGAAATTAAGTACCATTGAAATTTAAAATGTTAGTCAGCATTGAAACCCACTGGTCTCTACTATGTAGTAATCTGTAATTGTGGAAAGATATATATTTTTTCACTTGTGCTTGGCATTAGAGGTTCATTTGGGGTAGAAACCCAATTGTCACTCAGATTCTGTTGCCCTAGACAGTCCATGTTTTTTTCTATCTGATCTTGCACAAATAGACTCTGATGAAGTAAACAACAAATTCATCTTTAAAAAATCACTTTGTTTCTTCCTGTAAAAATATTAACGGAAAAGAAAAGAAAAAAAGGCACACATGTTTAAAAATAAATAAATTGTGAGCAATTCATAAAAGCCCTATAGTAGTAGGTTGGCTTAACCAAATCTAATTAATCGATCATAATAACACTAAAGGCATCTCCCTTAACTATAGCCCTGAATCTTTATTGTGATAGGGCAATGCCAAATAAGATAAACCTTTGTCTGATGAGCTAGACATTTGGCTTCGCTGACCTCAAAATATTCAGGAAGCATTTTGGGAGCTAAGATGATTTCTAGAATAGTTTAAAACTTAATGTTCTAACAGAATGAAGTCACCTGGTGTGTGTGTGTGTGTGGTTTTTTTTTTCTTTTTTGGGGGGGGGGGAGATGCCACCAATACGCAAGCGGACCTCCCTACAAAACCTTATGGAATTGACGCTGTCTTCCAAAGGTGAATGTTGACTCAAATCCCAGAGAGATATTGATGCGTTTTACTTGAAACGTGGAGATGTTTAGCTTAGAGATCATCATGCAGATTGATTATTGTTAGTAATTGGCATCTGGAAGCATTCTCTGTGACCTCTAGGGAATCTGAGTTTTGCTATCTGTTTTAGAAGCAGCATAAGTTAAAAATCAGATACAAAATCATGGGATCCTTTATTTAACAAAAATTTCAAAGCAATTTAGCTGTGATTTCTCAAAGTGATTTATATAGGACGTCAATACAATTCTGAAATTTGTGCTTCTATTACTTTTCGTTTATTTGTTTTTGTTTTTTGCTTTTTTTTTGGGGGGGGGGCATCACTGCCCTCAGGTGGTGGAAGTAGGAGGCCCAGCCTTTGCTCCGTTGAGCTGGAATCGAACCTCCATCCCAGTGGGCCGCAGTCCCACGCACAACCACTACGCCACTGGGGATCAGCCCTGTGCTTCCATTTCTTTAGCACATTTTTTTTTGTGGGCATCACTGCCTCTGGTGGTCGTGGGCGCTACCCAGTGTCGCTTCTGAGAGCTGCCGCTGGATTTGAATCGCCAAACCCACAGGCTGCAGTTTGGCACTCAACCACTTACGCCACTGGGCCTTAGCCCTCTTTAACACATTTTTAAAGAATACTGTACTTCTCAATTTACCCAATATTAAATGGCAGCTTGGGCATCTTGAGGGTCAAATTACATATCTTTAAAATGATCTCTTTTTTCTTGAAATAAAACCATTCTGAAGAGGCAACAATAGGGATGTAGTGTGGATAGAGTAAAGTTTCCCAGTGAAATTCTCTTAAGTCAGCCCTTGCTGTCCTCAAAGAATGAAAAGCTATAGTAGCAATATTTATTTATTTAAATTTTGCTTCGATGTGATAGTTACATATCTGTCAACTTGAGGGTATTAAGATTGAAAGAGTGAAGTTTAACTTATCGATCAGGTCACAGATTGATGACTTCATTTTTTCTGTTGAGAATTGAAGGAACCATGTGAAGTCCTGTACCAGTATTGATGTTCATAAGATGTTCTATCCACTAGGCTCTGCTCTTCCTGCATTCAGAATCATTATATGTGCACCAGGAGACTAAAGGTGCATTTATAGATGAGTACAGGACACTAGAGCTAATATTGGAATTATGGACTTGATCTGGGCTGGACTGGGATGATATCTCAATATATAATTATAAAGCTCTTTCTTATGTCCGAATGACCCTGTATTTGTTTCTCTAGTGAGCACGACCTAACACACCATGTATGTATGTTATATAGTGATTCACAATTGACTTAGAATATAAATTCACAAGAAAATTATAGAATGTTGACATTCCCACCTGCCTTCCCTTTATTATTATTGTTGAAGGCTGTGCTGGGGTGAGTATTCTAGGGAAGCACCACCAGCAGTGCTTGTAGGCTCACACAATTGTAGAAGTAAAGGCACTGTAGGAGTCCAGTCTGGTTCAAGTCCGTGGGTCACACATAAACTGAAGGTTTCCCTTGAATCCTGTAGCTTCAGAGACTGATAATCAGGAAGCTGGAAATGAAACAGTAAGACTCTGCTAACTGGTGGCTCCTCAATTAAATGGATCCGAGGTCAGCCAAATGAATCCAAGATCAGCCTTGGCTGACAGCTCCTGGGATTGGCAGGTGGCATAGAGGAGCTCAATGAATCAGATGCAGGATACAAATCCAGCAGTAGGATGAGCTCAGTCTCACATAGAATAGGCCACAGTCAGGATGAAATTTTCCTTAATCCTATTAAGGCTGTGACCATATTAAGGGGCTTAATTCTCCCCACAATTGCTTGGCACCTTTAAAAAGGTGCCCTCATTGAATTGACCACACCAGGTTAGCTTATATCCACTATATTAGTTTATATCATGGGAGAACCCTGACCCTCCCTCTTTGGCATATTGCCTAACCTTCACACAAACTTTGGTATTGTTCCTTGGTTGAGGTTGATGGCATTTCACTCAACCACATGGCTACTACCTTTAATATTTCTAAAACCTCTTGTATTTGAAAACCTCTTTATTTTTTCTGAGCTGGAAAACAAGGCAACTCAAATTTTGTTAGCTATTTGTACCTTTTTTGAATACATTGAAGACTAAAACCAACCAACCTAAGGCTTCCTTTTCGTGGTGCTGTTGTTGCATTCAGCTGTTCTGCGGCATCACAAGGCTTCTTTTATTTCTTTTGGGGATCCTTCCCGCCTCCTTTCTCTCACTAATATGAAGCTGGTGAAAGTTCACACTTCCAAAAATATATCCATTTACCATGTTAATAATGAAATGTACTAGAAATAATAGTATTATTGCTTATCTGAAATGGAATGAAGAGTCAGGAATTGCACTGGAATGTAGAAGCCATATATATATATACATATATATATACACACACAAAGTATATAAACAGCAGATGAATATGAAATTAACATGAAAAATGAAAAATGATGTTCTAGTATATTTCATTGTATCCTGGGTCCATGTTCTTGGAGACTAGAGTGAACGAAGGGATAAAATAGATTGTGAGTAATATTCATTTAAGATATTTCAATAGCAGTTTTATTATATCCAGCCACACTCAGAGGCTGGAACTGGCCCTCAGGGAACAGTAGCAACTTGACAAAGGTCATTTCAACAGCAAATGACAGAGAGAAGAGAAGTTCCTAGAGACCTGACCTCTAAACCCTCTTCATTGTTTTTGAACATTTCACATTTCCCTGAGACTGTCATTAATGCTTATGTTGCTTTGATGATAGCAAAACAATAGTAGCGCTTCCTACTCTGTTTAAAATGATTTTGTTTGTTACTTAAATGGAGAACTATGGTAATGCTTCAAAAACATGTGCATACCTGAAATTTACTCTTTCTTGTGGATATATGCACAAAAGCTAAGACAGTTGTATCTCCAGTATGCCTGCTGTTTTGCTCTTTTGTTATTAAAAGTAGCATAAAGTTTCTAAATATGAATTCCATAGAATAAAATAATAATGATAGAAGAGAGAAGAGAGGGCAGAAGGGAGAGAGGGAGAGAAAAAAAAAAGGAGACAAAAGGAAGGCATGAAGAAGGAAGTAAGTGCTGATGTTGACTTTCTTCATTGCTCAGATTTTCTTAAAACTGCAGCATAAAATTGAATCAACCAACACCCCTGCTGTCAAAACTGTTCTTTTTTTCTCTTTTTATCTTTTTTAGTACTTAACTTTTCTCATCATTCATCGACTTAACAGAAAGCTGCAAGATAAAGGGGTTTTCACCTTTACCTTTCAGGGGGGCTCACTAATAAAGTGCTCAAAGAATATCCTACAAGGGAAGGGAAAGCCAGGTCTTACCTAGATTCACCAAAGATGCCATTCCTATGGTATAGTGCAGGAGCTCAGTGAGCAGCAATTTCATATCGTCTTCTATTTATCAATTGCATGTAGCCAGTTTGCTCTTTTGAAGTTTTCAAATTTCCATTCTAAAAGATGGACTATTTGGAAAGGTCATAATTTAAACTATAAAATACTAACTATATTTAATAGCGACTGGCTTATCTAGGATTTCACGGACAAATTGAAAACCAAAGCTTGACATGGAGTAGTTTTGGAAGGCTTTTGAATCTTGTCAGTTCAAACTCTGCTCAGACCAATTCATAGGACACAGGTGGAAACTGGGGGACTAAGGTGGAAATGAACTGAGGTATCTCCTAGGAAAGGGTTGCGAGGAAAGGGCACATAACATACATGGATGACACTGTCCAACAAACATTTTGGTGCCTCAAATGGTAGACTTGTTTCTGGGTATATTTAACTTCTGATTTAAAAAATGATAGAGATTTCCCTCATCGTCTCTCAGTTTTGTGATTCAGAGGATTGGTCATGTTGCACCCTGAACCCTGATACACAAGTCAAGATATTTTAATATAGTCCAAAGTAGAAGTTCACACTGGCTTTATTAAAAATATCTTTCTGTTTTATTCAATGGTTAGGTATAGCTGTATTTCACGTGATGTCCTTTGATCCAGAGAGATATTAGAAGAGTGCACATCACATGAACTTGGAGTTTTCCACAAGCACACCATCTCTCTTATTTGGCACCAAATAGCCGACAGTTCCAATTTGCTATCGTAAAGGAGGCCAGAGAGGAGAGGTACGCTACAATTACCAGGTGCCCTCATGGCCTGGTTGTTACACATCGGGCCCCTAACTGGAAGGTTTGCAGTTCAAAACCACCAGCTTCTCTGAGGGAGAAAGATGTGGCTTTCTGCCCCTGAAAAGAGTGACCATCTCAGAAAAGCATAAGATCAGTTCTCCCCCCTCCCACAGAGTCACTATGTGTCAGCATCGAAGACAGCAAGTTTGGGGGTTGAGGGTACAATGAAGAAGAATGGTGGGTGGGATTGAAGGTCATCTGTTGGATGGGCCACCACAAGGTCAGAGGTTTGAGTCCGGCAGCTGCTCTGCAAGAGAAAGATGACACTTCCTATTCCCGTGACACTTTACACCCTTAGCCACTCACCGAGGGTTCGCTCCCGAGGACTCCTGTGAATTGTCATCAGTTGACTGTTAGTGCATTTGGTATAATAACTAAATTCTCAGGGCCAAATAAAACGAAAACTTTCCAGTCCTCACTTTTAAAAGAAATAGTAGGTTTTGTACAAATAAGCCTCTGGAACACGAAACATGGGTCATCTATTGACTTGTAAATATTGAATTTTATTTGCAAATGTGACAGCATCGTTTGAAGAAGGAACATTAAAATCTTCGAGGTATTTATGAAAATTCCTGGGAAGAACATGTCAACATCCTACATTTCCTTCCCACCTTCTGTTTTGGTGTGTTTTTTTTTGGGGGGGGGGGTGGCATCACTGCCCTCCGGTGGTCGTGGGAGCTACCTGGTCTTGCTGCCGCTGGATTTGAACCACCAAGCCAGTGGGCCGCAGTCCCGCACTCAACCACTATGCCACCAGGGCTCAGCCCTTAGGTGCCTTTTCAATGCTTTATATTTTCCACTCTTCTCAAGCTGTGCTCCACTTCATGATATCCAACTTACAGTCTCAGCACAGCAACCTCTTGTACGATCTGATAGCTTCTGCCTTATAGGACAGAGAATAACTGCCCCTGTGGGTTTCCAAATCCCCACATCTTTTAAAGGCAGTAGAGTGACTCGTGAATTTGAACAACTGACCTTATGATTAACAGCCCAGTATAAAACCAACTAGCCACCATGGGTTCATACACAGCTTCCCTTGGAAGTCCCTTAATGCCTTAAATTTTACCCCCAAATATTTATTTTTGCTTTATCCTATGACCTGTGGGTCTGAATTCTTGTCACATTTAAAATTAGAATGATAAATTAATAACAGTATAAATAGCTGAACACATAGTGAAACACCTTATCTAAGAGACTCAAACTAATGCAGTAGTCAATGCTATTTTCTGCCTCAGCATGCCAAATAATCCCAAGAACTGAACTGAAAACTAAGACACCAAGGAAAAAAATGTTTGTGTTTTTTTTCCTGATAGACTGTGCTAACAGATATGTGCAGATTCTGCAAAAATAAAATTGGGGAAAAAGTGAGATTTTCATCAGCCAAATTGACAACTGTCTCCAGTGCAAGTTTTTATTTTGACTTATACATTATTAGTAGGAAGTTGTTCTTGTATCTCTTAGGAAGCATTTAATTGAAAGACATTTGTCAAAAGTGTGTTCGAGAGTCGAAAGAAGAAGAAGAGGAAGAGGAAGAGAAGGGAGGCCTGGGCAGGAAAGAAGGGAAGGGAAGAAGGGTGAGGAAGAAGAGAGTGATGGAGGAGGTAGACAAGAAGGAAACAAACAAAAACAAGTAACTGATGTCTTTCTCAAATAGATTCCATAGACAGCTATAAAAAGATAAAAACTCATTGTCACAAAATCAATGCTGATTCATAGTGAAACCCTGTGAGTTTTTGAGACCATAACTGCTTATAGGAGTAGAAAGTCCAGTCTTTATTCCAAAGAGACGCAAGTAGTTTTGAACTGCTGACCAGGAGATCACAACCCAATGCAGAACCACTACACCACAATAATAAAAGTTGGCCACCAACCACTTTTGCTTTTTTCTTGTTTATAAACACGCCTTTTAAAATTTCTCTTGTACATCGCTTTAAGAATATTGGTTTCTCAGTGGCATAGTGGTTGTGCGCGGGACTGTGACCAACTGGGATGGAGGTTCAATTCCAGCAGCGGCTCTACAAGAACAAAGGCTGGGCCTCCTACTCACACCACCAGAGGGCAGTGATGGCAAAAGAATAAAAAAAGAATGTTGGTTCCACTTTCAGAAATAGACCTAATATATATCTTTTAAAAATATTGATAATTATAAAATCTCCAAAAAGAAGTAAAGTAGTTAGTGCCAAAAATAGAAAAGCTCCATCTTGTTCGTCCCTCCATGGCAGTTTGTTCTTCACGGCAAAGCTGAAGGTAGTCATTGGACATAGTCATCAGAGCCACACAAGGAAAAGCCTGGCATTTTGCTTCCTTAATGATCATAGGCAAGAAAACATTATGGAATGGTTTTACTGTGAAACACAAGAAGTTACCATAAGTTGGCATCCACTCAAAAATAATAGGTCTTGTTTATGTTGGTTTATGATCTTTTTTAATTCTTGACTTATAATTGCCCTGTAATGCCCACTCACATTTCATTTAGTGGCACTTAGAATCACATGACCAATGGTGTGATAGAATCCGACATATTCAGACATCAGAATCTTGCCACACGTGTCGTCACCTTGGAAAATGAAATTGATCAGTCTATCAATCAATAAAACAGATTGCTTCCCACACTGCCTTATAGTGTGGAAGTACAGTGAGAGAACAAAGATCCGCTCATGAACCCAAGAATCCACCTTGCATGATACTGTGTTCATATGTGCTTTTGCACATATTCTTCTTGATCTGACCATTATCCTAAGATTGATTTTCTTAGACTCTTATTAGTCTGAAGGTGATTATTTCAAATGCTCCAGTATTGATGCTACTGTATTGATGATATTTTAGAAGGTGAAAGCTTCTGTGGTTGATTATATCTCAGAATAAGCAAATCCCCCAAATAACATTTTATTCATAAAGAGTAGATTTACATAATAAGAAAAATGCAAATTCCTGGAGAGTCCTGCCATATAAACTAGCCTCTGTTGACTGACAGATCAACATTTAAGCATGTCTAAGGCTTTCCAGTTGCATAATGGCTGCTCATCAGGCAGCATTCCAAAAGGTTAGCAGGTTCCAAACCACCAGCCCCTCATCAGGAGAATGGTATATTGATAAAATGAAATAAATAATTGTGAAATGAACATACCAGCACAATGATTAATTTTACTTTTTTATTGTGATATATACATTTTCACTTTAACAGTTTCGCATGTACAGTTCACAGACATCAATTGCATTCATCATGCTGTGCATACATTACCACTCTCCAGTGCTAAAAAATGATCCTTGTAAACAGAAGAAATTTCTATTTCTAAGATTACACCCACAAAATCAATAGTATGAGGAAAATGCTACCATTCAAAATATGTGTGGTTTTGACATCCTGAGTTCACCTTTCACCCCCTCTGCCCAAAATGCATGCCAGCAATTTGACTCGAAATGTTCACTAGAGCAACTCTTCCTGCATTCAGTCATGCAAAGGAGAACTAGGGAAAGCTATCATTGCATTCAACGAGGAAAAGCAAAACAATACAGGATTTCCTAACTATAATCTTACGGGTAGATTCCAGAATAGAAATGGCGGTTTCCAATAAAGATACTTTCAAAAGGGAGATAAAGTTAATTCTGTCTTGGTAAATGGTTTACCTCCAGAGTTTCATTACATTGAGAATTTAAGCCCGAAATGGCCCATTTCCTGAATCTGGCAAGAGAGGACATCTTCCCAACTTGGGAGGATGCTGTGAAGATAAAATATGACACTATACACCACCATTTTCTTCAATGGGAAATCCTGCCATCCACTTGATTCTGATGCATAATCACGTTCTTTTCTTGGTTTCCAATGTTGTCAGTCTTTTTAAAAAGAAGCAGATAACCTCATCTTTTTCCTGAGGGGCAGGTGGTGGATTTGAACCTCTGACCTTCAGTTAGCATGTCAGTGCTTACTGGAAAACACTACCGGGCCTCATATATGTAAATACATGTGTAAAATATTTCCTCTGACAGACATATTTATGTGTAGAGCTAAAATCTAATTGATCAGTGCCAAGATTTACTTGCTTAGTTAGTCAGACTATTGTCAACAGATCTTACGTAGGTGAAACTGCAAAATTCTTAGCAGTTCTAAGAAGGAGGGATCATGCTTACTCATTTCAAGTTAAACTTTGCAACATTAGTCTGGGCTCGTAGGCTATATTATTTTTCTTTTATATGGCAAGTAGTCATGTAGTTCTTATGAGTCTGTAGAACTCTGCTTGGAGAATTATTAATATCCACTGCATCAGCATCATTCCTCTGTGTGCCTATGATGATCGTTGTAAGGAAAAATTGGCAAGATGGTCATTTGAATTCAGTTTTGGAAGGGGAGCAGTTGGGCTGCTTTAGATCATTGCGAGGCACACAAGACACAGTGTTGAAGGGGATAGTTTCCCAGTATACACCTATCTCAGAGTTGACTTTGTGGTAGGGGTGCTCTGTGTCGGACAAGACTGGACAGCCCCTCTGGATTCGCTTGAATTGATGGCATTTGGCAAAGAATGCCGAAGGTACTGTTTACTGCCAGAGGAATAAACAAACCTGCACTGGAAAAAGTACAACCAGAATGCACTTCAGAAGTGAAGATGGGGAGACTTCATCTGCCATGTGCCAGAGATGCTGCCACTGTGAAAGGACGCCATTCTTGGTAGGACAGGGGTTCAGCACACTGGATGAAAGGCTCCTGCTCAGATGGCTGGACCCGGGGGATGCAGCCTTGGGCCCCGGCCGCTGTGGGGAGGTGCCGAGTCGGCAGTGTTTCCTTCGCTTGTCAGTTCCTATGAGTCAGAAGCAATGGCAACAACCTGAAACTCAGCTCAGCCCATTGAGCCTCTTAGGGACTTGTATGCTATATAACGATCACGTTAGAAACAGTCGTCTTGTTAGAAGTGGCACAATCTTCACTGGCATCCAGTTGATTTTGTCTGGTAGCAACCTGCTGGACATGGTAGAGCTGCCCAGTTGGTGTCTATCAATCTTTAACTAACTAACTAACTAACTAACTAACTAACTAACTAGCTAGCTAGCTAGCTAGCTAGCTAACTAACTAACTAACCAACTACCTATCTAGCTAAACTACCTACCACTGTGTTGATGCTGACACATTGGGACCCTATATGACATAAAAGAACTGCCCCTCTGGATTTCTGAGACTGTAAGTCTTAGTAGAAAGCATCACCTTTCTGTCGCAAAGCTGCTGGTGATATGGAATTATTCCCCGTGCCATCAGCAACCCACTGTTCAACTCACTCTGCCACCAGGGCTCTTCTGAGCTGCAGCTTCCTCTTGTGGGGAGGTGCCGCCTGTAGGTTCTGACTCATAAAGTGACCAGACGTCGTGCTTTTGAACAATTCAACAATATCCCATGGCATTTTAAAATTAAAATAAATGTACCACAAGACTAGTTTGTGTTCTTGGAAAAATTTTTATTGCTCTATATAGACCTAATTTTTAATCAAGAACCCGCTACCCCACCCCAGATCAATGCTTAAAATCTGATCACTTTACTCACAGGAACCATCTATATCATGCACCATAATGAAACACTGGCCTGTGCTGGACCATCCTGCAATTGTGATTCTGTTTGTGCCCATACCTGCAGCCACTGTGTCAATCCATCTTGATGGAAGGCTTCCTTCTTTAATGTGTCCTAAGACTTTATCAAGCAGGGTGCTCTTCTCCAGGGACTCACATCTCTTGACAACGTGTGCACAATTTTGTTATTACTGCTCTGCAGCATAGGATAGAAGGGCCTTTGTTTCTGAAACTGTGGCTCTTTCAAAGTGCAGAAATCTTCATCTTTCTCCCACAGAGAAGCTCAGTTTTGAATTGTTGATCACATTGAACTAGAGGTAAGGGATAGCATTAGTCAGAATGATAAATCTTTAAGGGAGGCATTCAGGTTTTAGTTAATCTCATTTACCAGCCCAAATATATAATTTTATTTTGAAGAAACGAGATCTATTGGAGAGAAAAAAAGTTTGATGACTTGGTATAATTTTGCAGAAATCTGCTCAAACTCTTGAGAACCAGTCGATGATTTTGAGAAAAAAAAATGAGCAGTCAAGAAGCCTAAAAGTAGCTATGTGTCCCTGCGTGAAATTTTTTTCTATATGTGGTTTGGTGGATAGTTGTCCTTAAAAGTTTCCTGAGTCTGGGTATCCCCAGCTCTTATTTATTGTCTAGAATTGCGCCATGTTGCATGCTTATTTAGCATGGTACATCAGAGGACATGATGAATTTTTTTTTCTGTCTTAAATCCTTGCAGAACGCAATGATAGAGACATAATGCATCTGCATCCACATGCAAGGTAGTTTGGCTTTAATGCATTTCATATCATTAAAGGTAACATTTCATGTATTATATTTCCTTTTAGAATACACTTGCATACACCCATATCCATATAGATATATGCACGCACACACACAAAATCCCATTATGTAGATCAATTTACATGATCACAATGTTCATATCCATAAAGCAGTGAACTTCCAAATCAGATGCATGCATAAAAGCATTGATGCATAAAATTTCCATCTTGCAAGTACAGAGAAAGTTCTAGTAGGCATTTAGTGCCGTGACAGGTCACTTAGGTTGCAACTAGCTCTACAGGACATGATCATAAGATTTAACCTTCTTTGTCTGTTGCTCAAGAGGGGCTGAGAGGGGAGGAGTAAGACCCTTTTTTCTTTGAAGATATCAAAGAAAATTAAAAACAACTGCTTCCCCTCTGATCCCTGTGGCTGCTTGTTTCAGAGCAGCATACATGAGGGACACACCAAAAGAACATCCTTTTAGGGGGACAACGTGAGGCCTTAATCCATTCTCTTCCACTCATGGCAAAAGTGACTGATTGATATGGGCAAAATTTGATGGAGGGTGTGTATAGAGAATTATTAACATTGCCGTGCTTTATATGGCATTTCATCTAGGGTAAGTTCCGCTGAGATTAATATTAAAAATGGAATGCTAAAAAGCCAAACTGCCATATGACAACACGTAGGTGAAAATTTATTAGACTTGTCATTTCTGTTAATTATTGTCATTTCAGCTAATTACTAGTTGTTCCTGTTGGTTATTAGATGTGTCGTTTCCCTTTTTGAGCTGCCATCTAGCCCTGTCTTTGATTCTCGTTTCTTTGCACCCCCTCGGGCAGTGGGTCAGAGGACAGCCAGTGGCTTCCTCAGGACTGAAGAACAATGCAGATTTGCTACCACAAAACAGAGTGATTAATGAGGAAATCATTAACAGCTCTGTCCTTGTTTGCTAGGATAAGTGTAAGGGGGGAGGTGAGTGGGTGGGTAGTGAGGCATCATTTTCTTATAAACAAAACAACAAAAGCAAAAGGGATTGTCTATGGCTAGTGGTAATCTATGAAGAGTTTATCTACAGCTTAACCAGGCTCCAAAAATCTCATGAACTCAGCAACATCCACTTCCCCAGGGTCTTGCGATCTATATTGGACAATAGACTGTGGGAACGAAGAATGGTGTCAAATAAAGGGTAGCTTTGGGAGATCAGGGGAAGGAGGGCTTCCCTGTTGAAATCTCAGAGCACATAGCATGGTATGTGTCTATGTGTGCTTGCTTCTTTCCTTGGGGAGGTATAATATATAACCTGACAATGGTAATGATCAAATTAATCTTGGAATTGCTACTGTGATGAATTTCAGATAGCACAAGAATGAGAACACAGAAACGCAGACAGTATATCTAACAGAAAGATCAGTTGATTGAAACCTTCCTAGACATACAGAATGGACACTGTCCTTCTGTATTTGAAGACTTGACTGGGAATCATGGCGTGCTCCCCCCGAATAAGGCAGGCTGTGCTAATTATGAAGAATATTCATGGCAAATTTATTGGATAGCTGGATGAATGCCTTCTCATTATATTTTGGTTTTGTACATAATCAAAATAAAATGGAAAATTGAAAGATTATTTTGAACTTCATTCAGTGTAAGTAGCCAAATTCATCAAGTAAATGACTTTTACCAGAGAGATTTTTCTTTTTTTGGTCAGGACAATCCAAATACCCTATTTTTCACTTACTTCCTTTTGCCTCTTTTGTCTCAGAAACCCATCCTCCCGGCAAAGGCTGATTTTTGAGTTCATAAGTCAGACATTTTCAAATAAACTCATCCACATTGATCTTACATGGTTGATTCCCTTTGTAAAATGTGTGAACTCAGTTGTTCGACTTCTCTTTGTTATATCAACACAGTATTAGTGAAGTTCATAAGAGTCTTGGTGGCTTGCAACTAGCATTAGTCTGCTAATGAAAAGCTTAATAATCAAACCCATCCAATGGGAAAGACCTGGTGATTGGCTCTCATAAAGATCACCCCCCACCACCACCACCAAAAATTAAAAGATTACAAACCCAAAAAAGCCCAGTTCTGAATTGACTTGATGTCATCCCACAACTAATATTCAAGCAAAGAGTATTTTTACTGGTCAGAGATCAAGAAGATGTGACATATTTAGTATAAAGAGGAAAGTAACTGTAAGAGAGAGACAAAGATCTGATATCTTCTCAAAAGCAAACAAACATGTGGGTGTCCTAAAAACGTGAAAGGTGGTGCCAAGCTTTATACTATGTTTCCCTGAAGATCAGTTACCACCTGCTGTTGAGTTGATTCCAATTCATGGGGCTCTCTGGGGTGTCACGGTAGAATTGTTCTCTATACTGTTTTCATTGAATGATGCTCAGGGAATACATCTCCATCTCAAGGCCTGTTTTTCAAAGCTCAGCCGAGTTGCCTATAACCTCCAACCTTTCTTTCAGTGCTGGGAAGCATTTCTTTTTGGCTACCCAGGTACTGCTTGCTCCTAAGCACGAGAGAGGAGGTGATGATTTTTAGCCTCCAAACCACTTTATATATTTACAGCAAACCAGAGCTTTCAGAAAGTGTTTTATTTTCCATGAAGCTTCTGTCCCGGCAGAAGGATATCCTGCCTGGAAAAGTAGAGGGCAATGATGAAGAGCATGGCCCTGGAGGTGATGGAGCAGCCCAGGGGTTTTAATCAGGGGCGCCAGGATAGTATTGTGGGCACAGGGCCTACCTGCATTTTCTGCTGTTGACTGCTGGCTGGCAGTAACTTGGAAAGGACTTGGCACCAAGCACATAGCAAGCTCTTGTAAGTTGTCAGAAGGCCTTCGAGAAGACTGAGTGAATAAGTAGTCTGTTGGCCATCCAACAGTTAACTGCTTTATATCTCTAGCCTATCTGACTCGGAAGTTGGGAGATGTGAACATACAACATTAGCATCTGCCTTCTCCAAGATTTGAAATCCAAGAGCAGTCCTTTCAGAACAGGATTGCTAGAGGTGGGAACACATTTATCAAATGCGAAGATGGTCTGACAAAAAAAAAAAGTGCCCTCTGAATTCTAGGAAGAAAGGCAATTGATATAAAGCAAGGACATCCAAACAATGTGAACAGCCAACAGTCACTGGCAAATAGAGGCAACTGACTTTAGGGAAGGAACACAGAGGAATTGGAAAGGCACCTCTGAAAACCATATATAGAAGTTAGAACTTCTTATATTAACAAGAAAATTCGTGACTTATTTTCTATAGTAGAGACGAATAACTCTCAGCTGCTACCAGAAAAGGCTGTCTGCTTGATCTTAAGCTGAGGCACCTCAGAAGAAAGGTCTACTGATGAACTTTGGGAAAATCAGCCAATGAAGATCCTCTTAAACACAGGTGTATTCTGGTGAACATAGGGTCTCCGTGAATCCGAATCCAACAGGCTGCGACTGGTGGGAGTATGGTAATGCCCCAAACCCTGTGGACTCTGTTCTATGCAAGTGAAGCCAAGAGAATGACAGAGACAAGGAGAAACCTAGGAGCTCAGATCTCCATGCAATCCGTAGAGCTGATGGAGGCCTCCTGCTTCAGCAAACACACAAAGGTGAAGCAGCCTCATGCAAAATTGAATGAAACCCCTCTCTTCATGCCACTAGCCTGCCCTCTCTCTCTGAAGATGGGAGAGATCCCTCTCTATTTGAAAAATGTCCATTTGAATTTTTTGTAGCCTGGGCAGAGATTGCCCCTTAATCTTGAGAACTCTGTTTCTCGTTTCCTCCTGAAAACTGGCAAGAGGCTACAGGTGTTTGCCTGGAGCAACTCTGGGACAAATTGGAAAGGGAATAGAACCAGAAGTTACTGCCCGCAAGGACGCATGTGCGCTTCACCGCAATCCATCACATTTTCCCTGACATTGCTTCATTTATGGATTATTGCAAAAACACAGGAAGAATGTGAAGAGATAATGTTGTAAAGCCACCAGAATGAAATTGGGGGGAGGAACCCATTTCTCACTGTGTTCCCGGGCACCTCGGCCCTCAGACTCCCAGCATTGTTTAAACCTCCATTCTATAGAAGAAAGCTAATCAAATGACACTCAGGAAAATTGACTTGGGTTTTCAATCTGGTTTCAGATCTCTAGTGTACTTATTTCAAATGGCATTTGTTATTCTCTGCATATCCTTAGGAACATGCCCTGTCAAGAAATGCCATACAACTTCAAACCATGTTTTTTCCCACCTCTATAACTTTTTATGTATTCCCTTTTTACATTTTATTACAGCATAACATCTAAAAATGAAATAAAGATTATAGGCAATGCTTCAGGACCTGGAGTTCTATGGCTTGCCCTGAATATAAAACTGTGCTGATAGGAACCACTGTTCTATCTCTGTCCATGGCTCAGCTCTCCCAACTGACCACCGCTGTAATTATTTCTGCTTGGAAATGAAAGGTTTGATCGTCAGAGAGGTTATTTTTTATGTCTATCTTTTCTTCCATTCACCTGAACTACACATTTCCCCTTGGTAGTAGATTCAAAAGATTAAATCTGTATTTATTTATAATACTTATCTCTGGGAGAAGGTGATCAAACAGAAATAAAGAGAAAAACAAGCAATCAATTTCTGTAACTTTTTAAAATTAACAGTATGAGAGTTTGCCCTTCACTGTCATGATTTTAATAAAATCAGAGGAGTTGGGGCTGGTGTTCTTTCAGAAATGCTGTCAGGGGATAGGGGAGGACGGGAGAAAGAGAGAGAGTGCTTTCAAACAGAAATGGAATTTTCTGGAAACTGCTACTTCATCCAAAAAATCCTGCATACATAAAAATATGCTTTAGTCAGATGATCTTAAAAGCAAAAAGCTTGTGATAACTTTTAAGAAAAAGTCCCATAGTGCATTTACTGTAGGTTCCAATAGTTAATGTCACATCTGCCACCACCACCACCCCCTTTTTTCTGGCTATGCTAGATTTCTGAATACTAAAACTTTGCTTCTATGACCTGAAGATGATGTTGGTTCACTGAGTTCCTCCTTTTACCTGCTAGGACTCCCTGGATGGTTGCAAACATTTGTGTGCAAGGAAAAACAGAAGGATTGAGCATTTTAACCCAATCACAGGTGCCTAGGCAGAGAGGATTATGAGCTCCTTCCAAAGCAGCAATCTCCTAAATGCTAGGAAGCACAGTTCTACTGCCATAACAAGATGGGGGGGGGGGTTGCCATGAGTTGAGATCCATCAGATTGCAACTTATCCTCCTGGTTTCCCCCATTGCAATCCTTCCCTGTGAAGATCTCCTATGATTAGAATGCCTCCTGCATTTCACAGAAATGCAGAAAGGATTCAAAATGGAGAAAGTGCTCACAGGAGGACACGCGAGCATGTGCACATCAGTGTGTGTGTGTGTGGGGGGGGGGAGGAAGGTAAGAAGGAATACATTTCTTGTTCTGCCAAACGCCAATTATGTCATCTACCCATGGGGGAGCTGACTTGACCATCTCTAAGAAGCATTTGATAGCTAAAAATGAACCAGAAATATATTCCCCTCTTCTCATCCAGAAATTACTCAAATGGTATTAGGGGAAAACAATTTTCAGTAATAGCAGCATCTATTTATCTATCTATCTATCTATCTATCATCTATCTATTATCTATATCTATCATCTATATCTATCATCTTATCTATGAAACATCATGAAATCAGACAAAGAGAGAAAAATAGAGGAAGAAAGTTTGAGTATATCAAACTTGTTTTAGTCTTCAAATGTTTTTTTTTCTGTACCTCATTTATTGAAGTGTGAGGGTGTTATTTGTCATTGCAGTTGTGCAAACATTTAACTCACATATCTTTCCCAAGGTTCTATTCTCTCTCCCATTTCTCCTCCCCTACGTCCCCTCACATCTTGTCTCTCTTTCTTTGTCTCTTTCTTTCCTTTTCCTCTATTCCTTTTTTTTTTTTTTTGAGAAGAGGGCTTTTATTTATTTATGAAATTCTCCCTTTTATAATCTTTATATCTTTTTTTTGTTTGTGTTGTGGCATCACTGCCCTCTGGTAGTGGGAGTAGGAGGCCCAGCCTCCCTCTTAAAATCTTTATCCACTTTCATGTTCTTGTGAGTTTTCTTCATTCATTGTTCAACTGCGTAAGTCAAGGCTTGGGTTCATACAGGGCCACACCCCGTGCATGGAGTTCACAAGGGGTGGGTTAGGGCAGACCCAGGGATATTTCATGCCAATTGACCCGTGGGTCCTGTGGCATCAAGAAATGGCCAGAGTCAATAGCAGGGTGGTGCTTGTCAGGTAGGAACTGGCTGTCTGTGATGATCCCTCAGGAGTGGCCTGGTTTGGATTTCTCCTTCCATACCTGCAGCATGGAGTCCCATACCTGCAGCATGCGGGCCATATAGGGAAAATGCTTTATGTGGAACCAGTGTCTCTGAATAATGTTCTCACTGCTTATTGCCAGGTTGCCTGACAGAATCTTCTCATAGAACTCCACTCCACCCCTAGTAGAGGTGGAAGACATGGAGTCTGTGTGGCAGTCCAGCCAGGCTGAGTGAGTGTGTCTGTAGAGAAGGCATAGACCACAAAGCCCACCACTGCTGCTACCAAGTGAAAGGCAACCTGTAACTCACGGAACCTCCATAGAGCCCCATTGCCTGCTTGGCTCCCACTTCGAATGCCCAGGTTCCTGCCAGACAATCCGGGGCCAGCAGGGTCTCCAAAGCAGCTGCACTGCTCTCCAAGTACCTCACCTCTCTGGCCAAGGCAAACTTCTGTGGATCATGTGACAGGGTCAGGGAATCTCTTAGCTGGGTGCAGGTTGGGTTTTGCCAGCCCACTCTTTGCCCATATATCACCAAAGGTTGGTTAGTGTTGTTCACGGGGGGGACCCAAGAAGTTGGCAGGGAGGCCCACCACAGCCCCAGAGGGCAGCCTTGGGAAGTCAGCACTTACAGGTTGGAAGGTGAAAGAGATGAAGGGCTTGTAGCAATGGCCTGAAGGGACACTCATGTCCTGCCGCACCTCTTGGAAGAGGTTCTGCAGCTCCAGGGAGAGAGGTGCTGATTGGCCCTGAGGCCAGTACTGGTACAGCTATTGGACCACAGGATCTGGGAAGAGGTGGTACGAGACCTGGGCCCCTAGAAGACTTACTAAAACGACACTAAGAGGCCTGTCCTGTGTGTGCGGGTAAACATTGTGGCCCACCACAGGGGTCTTGCCATGAGTACTGCCACCATTGACAACTTTTTGAGAAAAATATCATACCCAAAGAAGCTCCTGCTGAAAAGAATAGGGGAGGTATCTGTTGGCTTATTTCAATTTAAAAAAACAGTCCTGCCGAAGAAACAGGCCAGGTAAGGAAGGGACGTGATGGAGGCTCCAATGCCCCTTGAGCTAAGGCCTCTGAGGTGGTGCTATGCGGGCACCGGTGGAAGTTATCGAGTCCTGGTGCAGGGGTTTCATGTTCCATTCTTACTTCCTTGGCTACCTCCCCTATTCTTTACCTTTTTTTCATTCCACTTAAAAAAATTTACATGGGTTCAGTGAACTCGACCTCTTCAACTGTGGTATTGTCAGCCTTCCTGAAACGAAGATCCCCTGTGAGTATAGAGGCTTGACAATAATGAACCCAGTCTTTATTGGGGTAAGAGGTATTTTCGAGCTTCACAATCTCAGAGGAGAGGAAAAGAGAAGGTCATCAAAATACCCCCTATTTTAAGAAGAAAATACGATTGAAAGGCTCTTAATGGTGGTCTCTAAGGACTTGCATTCTCCGGAATGGAGGATGCATAGAGTGTTTCTTCCACTGGCGGGATATCTAAGGAAAACCTAGAGCTTCCCTACATGCCTATGATTTATTTTGAATTGGGCTCCCAGAAGCCTTCAGATAATGGTCACTTGGGCAAAATCCCCAAACACATTGCCACCATGTCAATTCAATGCATCAGACAGAGTAAAAATACCCTATAGGGCTTTCCGGATTGTGAATATTTGGGAAAACAATCAGTATCTACCATATATTTCTCCTGAAAGCAGCTGGTGGGTCTGAGCCAGTATTCTTTTGGCTAATGGTGAGGTGCTTAATCACTGTACCAGGAATTTTCTCAAATTTAGCTGAAAACACAAGGAAAAAAAATAACCTATTTGCTAAGAGTCAATTCTGATGTGTAGCCAATGTGTTATACAGAGAAGAATTACTCCATGGGATTTCGAAGGTGTAAATCTTTACCAAAGCAGACTGTCATGTTCCTCACATAGAATAACTCCTGGGTTTGAACCATTAGCCTGTCAGTTTGGGTCTCAGTGGTTCTAAGTACTGTGTCACTAAGACATCTTCAAAATTGCTGGTAAGCTTAAAGAACAAAAGATCCAGCTGCTTCTGAGCTTTATCAACCACAGCTGATGAATTATCTCATGTTACCATTTTCTAGAGGAGAACACTAAGGCTGGAAGATTAGAACAGGCTCAAAGTCACACAGTTAGTCAGAAGTAAATCAAATATCTCTCTCTCTTCTCTCTCTCTTCTCTCTCTCTCTCTCTCTCTCTCTCTCTCTCTCTCTCTCTCTCTCTCTCTGTAGTAGGATAAGAGAAGCTACAGCTATTCAAGTGAAAATGATCTGACTTTAGTAGAACCCATGAATAACTATCTAAGGAACATCATTAATTACCAGTGAGAGAGAGAGAGAGCCCTGGACTAATTAGTTCAACAGGAGGCCCTGGTTTAATATGACCATGGTCATACAAAGTCACCTTTGATTTTAGGGAACTAGTACTGCATTAGCAAGGAAAAGAGCATGAAAAGCATCTACGATAAAAGCAAAAGTGATTGTTTGATAGGGGGAAGAGGTTTACTGCAGAGATGGCTACTGTGAAATTCAGAACGAATACCTGCCAGCACAGTGATTTCCCCAAGCTTTAGTTGACTTCAGGTTTAAGAATTGTTTTTGATATGCACATCACTGCTTCTTGTTCGAGTTAATTTGTTTAAACATTCATGGAGGGGAAAATGTTTTTTTCAATTACAGACAAACTGGGGTGTTTGCTGATCCATGAACAATGTGAATATTCAGTTGTGGAGATTTATACTGCCTAGTAACAAAGTTTTTATTTTCACCTTCTCTGTTAAATGGCAAGATACAAGTATGTAAGGAAAATGATACGAAACATTTAGCATTAGGTTCCTCACAAATGATCTTTTTTGAATACAGCAGAAGCTTGACTGCAGCAGTCCCAGGTCAGAGAGGAAAGCAAAAATAATTGTGTCTGGGCAAGGGCAAGTGGAGAAAATAATTCTGAGCACTGGCAAAATCATTGACGATGCCATAAGATTAGTAGTGACGTAGTTCCTTTCATGGCCCAGTCTATCGTATGGTGGGACAGGAGAGGATGTCATCAGAGACATCCCAGATAACGGTGTTAGTGTGGGCAAACTAGAGAAACAAATACACAGAAACTCAGATGTATACAAGAGAGAGCTTTATAAAGAGTAAGTGTATCTTAAGAAAGCATCCCACCCAACTGCTGCCCAAGTCCAAGTGTCTAACACCGATCTGCAAAGTCCTCCTAAATCTCACTAAACACATGCAATGAAACCAAATGCAGGAGGAAAGCCACATCAATGAGGGTATAAGCATCAGTGCGGGCAGGGGTCTCCACACAGCTGTGCCAGCAACCAGGGCTACATTAGGGTAGGTCCTGGAGCCTTCTCTGCAGGGATATCTCCCAGGAAGTAAGCCTTGCCAACTGACACAAGGAACTGGCTAAGGCAGCCAAACCCTGATCCAAAAGGGTTAGATGACAGAACAAGAGACAGAACAAGGAAGGTGAAGTTCACTGAGCCATTTATCTCTCCACCCTTCAATTAATCCCACATGTGTTTATCAGTCATGTTGGCACAATAAACCTTACGAATCTCAATGACGTAGACAAAGTTAGTCCAGCCTGTAAGTGGCTCCCATAGAAAGAGGTGAAGAGAGAAAGAGAAGGTTGGGAAGGAGGAGGTTTTTGGAGAGCTAACCTAATTCTGATAACTCTCACACTTTTCTGAGTCTTAAGGTTGAGCAACTGTTAGGAGCTTACTGGGTAATTTGAAATAATATAAGACAATATGGGGCTGCAGAGACATTGGACAATATGGTGGGGGGGGTGTGAATAATAGACAAGGGTTTACAGGTAGAAAAGGCTACTTGCACAGAACCCATTTAAGAATATATTTCAAAATCGAGACCCTTTCTATGGAAATGCTTAGGACAGTGCACTAAGTTTTCAGACAAAATAAGCAATGTTGGTTTTGGGGTTTTTTTGCTAGTGGAAGTATAATGGTTATAATATAATTACATTGTGAGAGTTATGTTCTACATAGGTAGGTATATGAGAGAAAATTAGAATTCACATAATACCAATTGAAATGTTTTCAAGAAGTTAATGAAACACTGGAAACCCTCACTCATCTATGCCAAGAAATTTGGAAGATAGCTACCTTATAAACTAGCAGGAAAACATTCATGTTCATACCCATGACAAAGAAAGGTGACAAATGATAGGATGATGACATTACTAGTGCTTGCAAGTACAATTCTGACAAATTTAATTCCCAAATGATTGTAACAGTACATCGACAATGAGGTGCCAGAAATTTTAGCCCACTCACAAGAGGACATGGCACTTTATGGTTCTTGGCTCAAATTAGAGTACCAGAGTTGATTGGCAAAATAAGCAAGAGATGTCATTCATACTTGCCCAGATGGTGTAATGGATCTCTTTAGTGCTCACTCTGTCGCACATCAGAGCAAAGCCCTTTACTCCTCCCTCAGGTAGCTCATGAAGCAAACTGAGAGTAAAGGCAGGGGCGACAGTAGCATGTGCTTTGCGGTGTGGAATATTCTGGCTCAGGTCTATATTTCATCTTCTCATAGATGTGAGAAATCTTCCAAAAGGCCAGCAATGCAGGGTTACTCAATAAGCAAAGTAAGCAAGGATTCCCTTGTGCTTACCTACCAATCTGTAGTGAAACTTTTGACATGTTTTTCTTCACAGCAAAGACACTTCTTCTGATATGGCTGGAAGCTGTCTCACTCCCCAGTCCACACTACTTTCAACAGGATCATAGACTTTTCTTCACATGTCCATTTCCTGGCAAGGTCAGTGTCCTCAGTAAGTGAGATTCACTGGGCAGGCTGGTACTTCCTGATTAGTCTGTGGTGATTCGTTCCCATTTCTTTTTTTTTAACCACATCAAAGATCCTGCTTCTATATATAAACAACATCTGTCTACCAACCTTAGCACACCTTCTTGTTTATATCAAGTATCCCCCTCCTCCAAAATTGCAGTCACTGTCTGGGATAGAGTTCCCAGTAAGCAAGGCTTACTTATGATTACTTCACCAATAAATTATGAACAATCTCACCTAGATTTCACCTGAAAACCCATGTGGAATTATTTCCTAGAGTTTAGTCAATAAGCACAAGTAAGCATGTATTGACCTGGCTTATTGGCACTCTGCCAATACTGGGTGAGGTTATGAGGAGGGCTCAGCACCCTGAATTTTCCACTCTCCCAGACTTTCTTGTCTACTCCCACTCCTGAGTGCCAAATTGGCCAGCTGCAGAAACCAACTGTGAATCCTAAGGGGGCTAATCCTTAGGGAGATCAACTGGTGGCAGGTTGATTACATAGGACCACTTCCAACATAGAAAGGGCAGCATTTTGTTCTTAGTAGAATAGACACTTACTCTGAATATCGACTGTCTTTCTCTGCACAAAAACTTCTGCCAAAAGTACCTACCATTCATGGATTTTCCAACATAGCTTCACCTCAGATCAAGGGGCTCCACAATCAGAGAATTTTAGCAAAGGGTCTCTGCTTACGGAATATACTTTTAAAAATGTTCCCCATCATCCTGAAGCAGCTGGATTGCTAGAGTAATGGAATAGACTTCTATCGAAACAACTATGGATCAGACTAGGTGGCAACAATTGGGAGGGTCTGCACAATGTTCTTCAAGAGGTTATTATATATGCTCTAAGCTAGCATCCAAGATACGAAGCTGCTTCTCCAAAAGCGAGAATTAATAGGTCCAGGGACCAGTGATGGAAATGGGAGAAGCATCACTCATTATTACTGCTAGCAATGCACTCATAACTATTTTGTTTCTATTTCTACCACCCCATGATCTCTGGTCTGGATTTCTCTGTGAGGAATGTGAGGAATGTGAGGAATACTACCACCTGGAGACACAGCACTGATTCCATTGAAATGAAAATTTAGAATACCTTGAGATCAACAAGAAGAGGCTAACTCCATTGAGTGCACTCATTGATCCCAAATATCTAGAGAAATTGGATTAGCACTGCATAATGGAGATAGAGAACATGCCTGGAGCCCAGAAGGTTCCTTGCTACTACCATGTCCTGTGATTATAGTCAAGGTTAGACTACAGAACCCCAATCCTGACGTGATGACATAGGCCTGAAATCACAGGAACAAAAGTTTAGCTCACCCTACCAGGCAAAGAACCATGACCAGCTGAGACCCTTGCTGAAAGCAAAGAGAATGTGGGATAAGGAGCAGGAGAGGCTAGCTCTCAATAATGGCTATGGTCACGTGACCGGCAGCAAAATGAAGACGATTTCCTTTTTGTATGTATATAGCAATGTTTCCACTTACAAAATGTGAAGTGTACACAGGTTTATACATTTTCAGTTGTGGGCATGTTATTTTCACCATATCAGTGCACATATGACTTTATGATTGTCTTGGCTTAGAAACTCTGTGTGGTTTAAGGATATGTATACAAGCAGTGGGTTAGTAAGCGGTGAGGTGTGATGGCTAGATTTTATATCAACTTCGGCCAGCCAGAATTCTCTCATGACATCCTCTACCTTAAACTGTGATAGGATATTTTGTATAGTAGCTAATGAATTGTGGGGGAAAGAGATGACCTTAGTCTAGTCACAGCCTTGACACAACAGAAGGAGAGTTCATTCATCAAGTGACCTACCTGTAGCATAAACTGAAGCCATCTCAATTTGACTGCTGGATTTGGATTCTTTGTCTGGTCTTTCAACCTTCTACATTATTGCCTGTGGATCACTGTGGACATCAACACACTGCTGACCTTGGATTTGGGATCTGTTCATCTTGTCCTCCACCAACTTGTGGTCTTCCTGCTTCATTTTTCCACTTCCTGATTGTCAGCCTTTGCAGCTACAAGAGCTATGAGGAACCACAAACTTACAACTGACCCACAGACTTGAACTAGATTTAATTTGTTCAGCTCTACAACTTCTTTGTAATTTCTTGATATTGATCTCTGCTTCCTAAGACCAGTGGAATTAGATGGTAACCTGCTAACCCTACTGGATGTTTTAGTTAGTCATCGCAGAGACGACCTGATAAAACTAGAGAAAACCATGAAAAAGAACTAGAAATTCTTAAAAAAAAAGAAAGAAAGGTAGAGTTACCGCACCCATTCTGATTGAATGAAACTTCATGACAGCATTGTCCTTACATATTCTTTAAATCTTCAACTAAAGCAATTTCTCAAGTCACCCTTTAGCTAAATAGATGGTTTCCTCAAATAATAAATGGATCTCATCCCTAAGTGCTCTGTTCTTAAAAAAAATCAATCATAAGGAAGCAAATAGTCAACAATATTCTAAGGAATAGAGGTGTTACTCGGATGTCAGAGATGGAACTGCAGGAACTAAAATACTGAGCATACTGATACACCATGAAGAATGGAGCCCATGCTGCTGGACAAATGTAATGAAAACGGTGAAGGAAAATGTATTGTGTGATGTGCACTTTCACCAACACTACAGTAAAGGTGTGTGTGTGTGTGTGTGTGTGTGTGTGTGTAGCCTTGCATGTGTATGTGTTGACTGAGAATTTACAGCAGTAATTCTGAGTAACAATACAAAGTTGAAAATGCTTTTCCTATGATTTTTGGAGGGGTGTAAACCCTCACATTTTTAACGTTAGCCACTTTTCTATATCTATACATTCTTCAAATATACTCATTATACTTGTGACCCTATTTTCCACATCTCAATTGAAAACCTGACGCTGATAATTATTTAGAATACTGAAACTATGGCAGAATGATTTGGCATCTTCATGTTTCAATATCTTCCCTTTATCTGGTAAGGGATCTGCTTGTTAGAAATAGAGTTAGGGCAGTACAATATTGCCAAGGAACTAAAAAATAATGGCATTCAAAACCCTGAAAACTTATTTTTAATAAAATATAGATCATACTTTAGAGAGAGCTCCTGTATTACTGTAACTTTAGTGCAATGAGAAATATAAAAGCCCTCCATATTTCCATTTAAGATCTACAATAAAATATTCCTTGTTTACTGTTTTAAAAGTGTGGATTTTGTTGGAAAAATGAAAAGCTGTACTCCAAGGTCGGCACAGAGAGGGAGTAGCAGTTGCCCCTGGGGCCTGCCATTCTGAGGTGAGAAATGATATTGCATGATGGAATCACATGAGACGTGACAAATGGTGGCTACTGATTTATCACACGCAAGCAATAACCCACTTTATTTATAAGGCTGATCTTGTTATAATTTATCCTAAACTGTGTTGATAGCCTAGGCAAGCAAATGGATTTCAGATTATTCTGTAGTTTAGTTTCAAGTAAGGCAGTGTTCATTGGAACCCTAATGGTAAAAGATTTTCCCAGGACACGTGCAGAAGAAAATAATGTTGGTGTTAAATGAATAGGGTGGGGCAAGGCATTGGAGTGGGTTTGGTGAGTCAGTCTGAATTCATAGAGACCACACATACAAGGTCCTGCACTGTCCTCACCCCTGTTATTACATTTGATCCCATTGTTGCAGCCACTGTGGTAATCCACCTTTTGAGAGTATTCTTCTTTTTTAAGCATCTTGGCACTGGAGCAAAGCTCCATCTGGTTCCTCCAGCTCTCTCTCTCTCTCTCTCTCTCTCTCTCTCTCTCTCTCTCTCTCTCTCTCTCTCTGACTGTCACAACAGCAGGCAAGTGATGGAGAAAAAGAAAAAGAGAGAGAGAGAGAGAGAGAGAGAGAGAGAGAGAGCTCTACAAGAGTTCTCAGTCATTCTCCTCATGGCTTGTCAAAAGGAAGACCAAGTCAGAGAAAATGAATGTTCCCAGAATGCTCATTAGAAGATCATGCCCACAAAGAAGCATCATGGGGCTGGGACCTGATTAGAAATAAGCCCTGAACTCTTGGTATGCTCAAATTGACAAGATTATGTAGCTAGCACAATGCCCTACTACAGGACTGTTCTCTCCTGATGGCATGCCCAAAGTAAATAGGCATTTACATTGAGTCACTACACTTGTTTCTATAGATCATTCTGGATATATACTTTTAAGAGACACAATTTTATTTGTTCTTTTGGAAGTCTATGGAACTTTGAACATATTTTTGTGAGTACCATAATTCAAGTGTATTGATTTTGTTTGGCCTTCTTACTCAATGTCCAACTCTCACATATATGTGAGGCAATTGAAAATACCAAGGCCGAGTCCCGCACACCTGACTCCTCAAACTGACATCCTTGCTTTTCCATATTCTAAAGAGGTTTTGTGCAGCCAATGTTTCTAATGATCTTGACCTCTGCTTCTATTAGTAATGATTGTGGATCTAAGCAAGACAAATTCCTTGACATCTTCAGACTTTTCTCCATTTATCATGATGTTATCTATTGGTCCTGTTGTAAGGATTTGGGTTTCCTTTGTATTGAGTCTAATCTCTACCTAAGACTGTAATCCTTAAGCTTCATCAGATTTTTCACGTTCTTCTCACTCTCAGCAGGCAAGGTTGTGTTATCTGCATAGGGCATGCTGTTGGTCAGCCTTCCTATAAGGGTGGTACTGCATTCTTCTTCATAGAAATCAAATTCTCTCCTTATTTTCTTAGCTTGAATAGGTGTGATGAGAAGATACAACACCGACAAACAGCTTTCTTGATTTTAAACCACACAGTATTATTACCTCCCTCTGTTTGTAAAGCAGCCTCTTAATCTGCGTACAGGTGCTACACAACTAACATTAAGTGTTCTGGAATTCTCGCTCTTCTCAAGGCTACTCGTGTAAATGCATGCATATAAAAAGCAATTTATATCATGAAATGTCTTAAATAGTTGTAGAAGTGGTAAGTCTGGTCCTGTGCAAGTCTGCCGATCATAAATAAGCTGAAGGCTTCTCCTGACTCCTGTAGCTACAGAAGGTGACAAACAGGAGCAACAAAAAGTGAGTGGTAAGACCACAGGTTGGCAAATGCTGAGTTGAGTGAATCTCCAACTGGCTGAAAGAATCCATGGAGGACAGTCTGCTGACATCTACAGTGACCAGCCGGCAATTGAAGACGAGGAGCTCCATGGAGCAGACATAGGATCCAGAGGTGCCAGCAGGTGAGGGTGTGTGAGCGAGTGCAATTCACCTCAAGGTCTCTCTTGCCTCACATACCTCCTGTTATTAAGTGGGGTCCTGATTAATAGGTTGGGTTCCAGCCTTACCTTTACCCAGACATGTTGAGTCAACATGAAAGTGATAGGTCACATATATCTTTGTCCTTATCCTCTTCTCCAAGCAAATCAACTCCCATTTATTTGTATAATAACATTTGCATTGATAAGGCCCTTGCTTTAAAATGCAGTTCACTTTACGCTGTCAGAGCTGTTTCTGTAGAGAACAAGTACAAGGTCTACGTATGGGCGACTCCATGCTTCTTAGATACTGATAAATAGTGAAAGTCATGTGATTTACATATTTACAATAATGCTCTCCTAAAAAAACACCCCAAAACTAAAAGGGTAGCTGCTGAGACTGCTTAGGTATAAACATACATCTCATGGGATTTCCTTCCTTAGTATGGAGGGTTAAGATAATGTTTTCATTGGACATTCTAGTTTAATTGGCCTTAAAATGGGTCTAGTGTTTCAAATTCTACTTCCTGTTTCCTTTGCCTCCAGTCTTAAAATTTTGCAATCTCCCATTAAACCTTAACAATTAGTTTCTATTTGCCTGAAGCAACAGAGGAAGAAGGAGAGTTGAGTCTAAGAGTAAATGGAATTTGTGCCTGATTGCCTCCATGAATAACTGTCTCCTTTGTCAGGAGAATAGAAGAAGTGGGTGGTGCCAGGCTGCCATTATTGAACATTTGATCAAAGAGTCTATGGAAAAAGTCTAATCAAAAGGAATCTGCACAACCAATTTTCAAATTCTCCTAGACTCTATGTTTCCTGGAGCTTTACAGCCTGGAGGGACTCCTGAAAAGAATGCCCTGAGATAATATTTAAACCTTACACCAAAAAATATCCCCTGCATCCTTCTGAAAACCAAGCAGTAATTTGTTTTAACCACTAAATGTATCTGCATCGATCATTAGTCTTTTTAAAGAACTATCTATATGGGCTAAATTGACAAAAGTCGCTTTAAAGATTAGATTGAAGTTTTGGGTCCAGTGAGTTTAGGTAAATGAATCATTCAGATAAACAGAATGAAAGTGGTTTTAGAACTCTTTGAGTGTAATCAATGTCACTGAATTGCACATGCACAAATGAGTTGGTGTATATTTTGCTATGTATATCCTGAATGAGATAAATCAAATCAAATAACAATAATAGTAAAGCAGACTTAATGATTTTTCATTATCCATCTTTAGTTCAAGATCTATGCGTTCAAAGACTTTATTGAGAGAATACACCTTTTCTTAGGACAACAAGACCTGTGGTTAGAATATCCCACTCACTCTTTCGAGGAAAAACTCCAAAGTAGATCAATAACACAGTTCCTCTTTTCTGCTGTCCACTCACACAGAGGAAGGAACATTGATAAAATCCCACAATGATAACCTTCAAGGCCCCCAACAAGCCACTGTCTCTAAATATACTTTCATTTAGCATTCTTTTTGGTTATCTTCTATTATTTCTCTCAGATTTTTTTCTGAAAAATCACCAGTCCCAAGGGATGCATTCCAATCCCAAACCTGGCCTCAATTCCTTTCATTGGAAAACATTTTCCACTTTCACAAGAAAAATAAGATGATAATGGATAAAACTCATCCATGTTAAGCCTCCACAATGGAGTCATTCTTATCTACTCCCTTTTAGTTTCAGGAGATAAAATATCCCTCTTCTTTTTTCAAAGTCAATTTCCCTCCCTAAGTAGTCTAACATATCCTCACCCATTTTATCTAAGGTAGCAGTCAAAATTATTGATTTACCTCCTCATTCTCCTGAATCTTCCTCCACTATCAAAATGTATGCCATCATGATTCTTCCTTTGTACTCGTGTTTCCCTCTAGCTATAATTAAGTTTGCACTCACTAAACATCTCAAAATCATGTGTTTAAATACTATGTATATATCCCTAAGGATAAATGTCAGTATTAGGTAGAACACTCTTAGCACAAAAAAATAGAAAGACAGCTAGGAGTAGACCATAAGCATAAGTTTTCACTCTTGCATCCCACCACCCTAGAAGATTGGAGACCTCTGGTGATCACTGGGGTCCCACTGGTTAAGACTGGACCTGCGCAGGGGCAGGGAGGTCTCCAGTTAGAACATACCAGCTTCCTCTTGGAGTAGCTACCGCCTGCACCGCAGGCTAAAAGAGAAGGGCATGACTTAGGGGCTTTTTCAACTTTTCTCTTTAAAGTGATCACACATACCAACAGCAAGTCAATTTTCATGTCACATTGGTCAACAACATTAGTGATAAGATTCATTCATTGAGGATGAATACAAATGTATATTACTCTAAAGCACATGATTATCTGATTTTATTTTCATTTTGAAAATCTGAATTTTTGATGTTAACCTGTCTTTCTAAAATTTAGATGACTTTGTTAAATTGTAAAGCAATTGTTTGATTTTTTTTTCAGTGCAGAAAAATGAGTATCTACTATTATCCTTCGATTTATTTTGTCTTATTAGATAAGTATTAAATAGGAAAATATTGGCTTAACCTAAATGTATTAAATTGTGCTGATATAGCAATAGGCATTAGGATTAGAAGTCATAATTAATAATACTTTTATTAAGGGGGATGAGATTTTTTTCCTATAAAACTTATATTCCCATTTTATTTTATTTTTTTAATCAGTTGAAATTTGGGACATATAGTATATCATTCCATATTTCAATCACATCAAGTTGAATTATACAATTGCTACCAAATTCAGTTTCTAGGCATTCTTTTTCTACATCAGTGGCCCTCATCCTTCCAAATGCTGCAACCCTTTAATAGAGTTTCTCCATACTGTGATAAGCCACAATCATAAAATTACTTTTGTTGCTACTTCATCACTGTAATTTTGTTACTGTTATGAATTAGGTGACCCCTGCGAAAGGCTCTTTTGACTTCTAAAGGGGTCGGAACCCACAGGTTGAGAAGCACTGTTCCACATGGATGCCTTGACATCATCTCCCTTTGATCTTCCCACCACCACTGTATCCACATCCGCCTGTACCCCTTATTCTACTTGATGAACCTTATAGGTTCATCGATCCTGGGTTTCATATACCAACAACATAGAACACAAACATAGAAAAACATAGAACACAACTTCCAGAGGGTGACCTCTGTTGACATACCATCTCTGAGAAACATGCTACTATGAATGAGCAAAAGCCAAACACCACAATATAAAGCAAAAACACAGAAAATTTTGGAAACCCCCAGCCTGCATCATATGGGAGGAGATACTGACAAAGTTTTAACTGTTCAGGTCATATTTATGCCTTTGATCTTCTATACTCTTCTCTTTCAAGCACTCTGCTTAGTGACCATTTTCCTCCCACCCCTCAATTTTAGATTTGTATGTGTGTGTGCGAGGGGGGGGGGGGAGAGGGGCAGAGGGGCTGGCTCTCTGGAGGCTTTTTTCCTAGGTAGCGCCGTACATGAATCCTCGCCTCCCACTCTCATCCATTGCCTTCTGCACATGGATTCTCACAACTTAAGCTCTGATACTGATCTCTCCTCCCTTGATTTCACGTTATAAGAATTCTAATCCTTTGGTGACTGATGATGGTGCTCTTTTTCCATGTGGACTTAGTGGGCACCTCTTTTAGAAGGCACCTCTTTAAGCCCCAGGTGCTATTTTATCTGCTAGCCTGACACCATCCAAATTCTTTGGCACATTTTGCTGTTGTGCCCGTATCTTCTATGCTCCCTTCCTGAAGGCGAGTATCAAGCAGCGTCACGATGTAGGGACTAGTCGTTGCTATGTTGGTGCTAGGATTTAGTGTGGGCCTGAAACCCATTCCTGAAACTATGTTTGCTTTTGCTTTTATACTTTGTTGCAACTTGGGAGTTGATACCTTTGCCATATCCTTCAATAGTTTAATTATATCCAACAAAGTTGCACATCTGCAACCACTGACAATCTGATTTGTATGTAGGTTCCATTTCTTCAACCCCAACCCCGGGCAAAATATGTGCATGTACACCAAATGTTGTCTGGCTGTGTCCTCTTCATGAACCAAATTATATCCCAAACTACATTAGGGCACCGTTAGCAGTGGGGAAAAGGGATAGAAGTGCCCAAAACATTGTCTAACCTGCAAATGTAATCAAGGAGAACTCCAAACAGAATGTCCTTTTGGAGTCCTGTTTCTCTCTACTGCTAGCATACAGCACTGATTCCATCAATATCCCTAGTATTCTGTAGGACCTTGTGTTAGTCCAGGTTGACTAGGGAAACCAACTCATAGACACTCCTATGGGTATAAGAAAGATCTTTATATAAAAAAATTAAATGTTTATTAGAAAATGTCCCAAAGCAGTCCAGATCAAATCCATAAGTCTGATATTTGCCCAGATGTCTGATATGAGTCTGTAAGAGTTTGTAAATTCCTCTTCAGACCCAAACAACATGCGCAATGACTCCAAGTGCAGGATAATCACAGACCAGTGAATGGAAAATCTTGTGGATACAAGGGTGGTGGAAGCATCTTAGCACTGGCGTGGGTCTCCACTTGGTTCCCCCACCTCCAAGGCTCTTGCTGCCATCAGTGATTCTCCACGCGTCTTCTCAGTAATATCTTGCAGGGAGATGATGCAGAGAGAGAGAGAGAGAGAGAGAGAGAGAGAGAGAGAGAGAGAGAGAGAGACCCAACTCTGAAGTAGAAGACAGGAGTTCTAAGAATCCTCTGGTCCTGCCCACACAGATGCCTCACTGGCTATGACTTGATTGACAAACTAGATAGCAACCCTATGCCAGTTGATGGGAGATTTTGTAACTGCTACAATCTCCTAAAACTTTTTTCTCTAATTGGCTTTTAGATGTAAGATAGTACATTTCAGAGGTAAATCAGTAGATATTTAGTGCATATATGCTTGTGGATGAAAGAATAAGAGCAGAGGGGAAAAATCATGACTATGTAGACAGACTGAATTTATAATAATATATAGCATTGATTGGCATTGCATGTATACATGTTGGAAAATCTACCACCTAAATAATCCCAAGACTAGAAAAGAGCCATAAGGAAGGATTGGTTGAAGGTGAGGCGGAATAAGCACAGTGCCTGACTCTGTTCCATGCCCTGTGGTGGAGCCCACAGCTGAGAAGGTAAGGGAAGGTTTTTTAACAAAGTCTGGAGCTATTTTTTGACTCCTGTATGCATGCATTCAAGCTAAAAATCTAAAATGACTTGTCAATGATAATATGGATTATTGAAAAATTTAAAGGAATCTCACAGTGAAGAACAGGGAGCTAAAGCAAAATTTGAAAGTAGATCACATGTGGTTGGACATAACCTGAGAATGTGTTGCTGTGTTGTGTAGTGATGCCCACTCATTGTGTTTTCCCTCAGGCTTTTCCACTTAGCATCCTCTACCATACTCATATCCACCCCCCAAAGCTTTTCATTTCATCCCGTCTTCGTGTTTTTCCTGACGTCATGTCCCTTCTTGGTTCTCTATCCTCTTCTTTCTCTCCTATTCCATTTATTCTGCCTCTTCTCTTCCCTCCTTTTTATCTTACTAACCCAAGGGATGGAGGTGAATATTTGTATCTTCTGGGCACAATTATGGGTTCTTTTTTGTTTCTTTAATGCCACTGCTCCTGACCATATGAATGCACAGTGACATGGAGTGCAGCCCTGGTTTGGTGAGGTTTGACTATGTAGGCAAACAATCTAGATAAATAATATCCAATCTCAGCTCACAGAAACACTTCCGTCTTCCTTTGTAGTGTGTTTTCAGACCTTACTTTGCTAGGTTCTCACTTCACATTGCCTCCATGAAAAAATAATGCCTTCTTTTCCCCCTCCCAAAGAGCTCTTTCTTAAGATGTGTTGAAATCCCAAGAGGGACAGTCTTTTACATGAAAAGAAAGAGAAAAAGCTTTCCCACGCATTATGATGTTAGATCCTCCCCAAAATCCTGAGAAGAAAGCCAGAAAGTGAAACAGCTTCAGAGAAATTTGGGCAACGATTATCACAGGCTGATTAAAGAACAGAACCTAGATTTTTCTCTGCCTCGACAGTGCTACTGCCTTTGAGTTCACATTAGCATAATCATACAAAAAGTAAGGAAGTCTAAAGACAGGGCAGACAGGGAGGACAGAGTACACAGTGATTCTTCTTTCCTGCATTTCTAAGGAGGGGGGGGCGCTAGCATTTGCCGTCACTCTCCCGGGGAAACTAGAATTGGTTCACCTGGTGACAGAGATGCTCTTATCTCTGCATTCAGCTGCTTCACTCTGTCCTTTAGTTCATTTAATTCATTTTACTCTGAAGTTTGACATGACATTAGGACAGACCCAAACTCGAGCATTGGTCATTCGTCTCTCCCATCCATCCATCTTTCCTTCCTTCCTCAGCCCTCTCTTGCTTCCTGAGCCCCATGACTTGTTTCTTTCTATTTTCTCACTTGCACCCCCTTTCCTCCCCATTTTCTAAGATGGAATGCGAAGTCCCTGATTCCATGCATTCACATTCTCTTTGCTTTTCATCTTTCTCCCCTTCTCACAGCCCTATAATATAATGCCAATTATTAGAAAATATAATTCACTGTGTCTCACACTATTATTTATAATCTACTCGAGCATTTTCTTCACATTCTTAATATCCCTGGTGTCGGAGAGAATTACAGCTGGGAAGCTGACTGCAGGCCTCTGTGTAACTAGAGAAGAGAAGAACATTGTTTTCATCAGAAGATTTTCTGTTCTGTGGTGCAGTTTCATGATTTTTCTGGAATAGTTAGTCATTTTGTTATGCATTTAAAATTCTCTTCATAAAAAATAGAAGACATTCTATAATTAAGATTTTTTTGTTTCTTCACAGGAATATGAATATAAAAATATTCCACTGGATCAGCTTAAAGAAGCAAACATTTCTGTTCATTTGCAATGTTATCAAAAAGATTATATTCTCAAGCAGAATGGATCTCTATAAAATATCTCAGAGCACATGTAACCAACTCATTCTGTACATTTGACTCTTACTCTCCCCAGCTTTTGATTGCCTGAATGGTGGTGGTGGTCATGCCTGTCGTGTAGTGGAGTTGGTCGTGATTCACAGTGACCCTATGCAACAGAATTAAATGACTCCTCCTCTTCCAACTGAAAAATTGCTCTGTTCTCAAGGGGCTTCATCTGATTTTCTGCTCCTCTGCCTTTACAGGGACTGTCCTTTTCCAGAGACTGGTCTCTCCTGACATCAATTTCAAAGTACCAGAGGTAAATGGTCCATATCTACCCTTCTAACAAGCATTCTAGTGTCCCTCCTTCAAGCCACATGTGTTCTTCTAGCCGTCCATGGTATTTTCAATATTCTTCATCACCACCATACTTTAAAACATCACATCTTTGGAATTCCTCTTTCAGTGTCCAGATTCACATAAATATGAGGTGATTAAAATATCATGGTTTAGATCAGGTCCCCTCAGTCCTCAAAATGACATCCTTCTGCTTAAACACTTTAAAAAGGTCTTGTGTCACAGATGTGCCTAATGCGATACATCTTTTGATTTCATAAAGATTACCCAGTAGGAAATCCTATGAGGCAGTTCAGCTCTATCAGATGGGGTCGCTATGGATTGAAATGAGCTTGAGCGCATTGTATCAGAACAACAGTCAAGCAAATCAGACAGCTGATTGCACAGAAGAGAATACGAATTGAGCTTTTTCTTGTGTCAAACCTTCAGCTTCTTAGATAGGTCCATAGCACACATGCCCTAGAGATCAGAAACACCTCTGCTTTCTTTGCTTTGTTTCCCTACTTCCATCATTCTCTGTCTCCCTCTTTCCCTTCCTCCCTCTGTCATTTCTCCTCCTGTGTCACAGTGGGTTCTCTAGAGAAATAAAAGCAGGACACTAGTAATCCTCTTTATATATTTATATAGAGAAGGGTATATAACATAAGAAACAGTTAACTAATCTTTAAAGCAGTATAAATTGCTGTGTGAAACTCACTGGCATGAGACAGCTAGAAACTGGCAGTTCTTCAAGTCTTGAGGGCCACTGAGTAGTCCTCTGTAGAGCAAGTCAGGCTATCTGGTCACAGGCAGCAAACAGCAAAGCAGGTCACCAACAGTCAGCCAGATAACAGAGTCCAACCGTCCCCAGCTCAAGAGATGTATATCCCAAGAGCGTGGCGAAGCAGGGCTTGAAGAGACCTCAACTCACAGCCCCACAGTCCACAATTAGGTGTCCCTTGGGTAGTGTTGCTTGGAGGTTGAGGTACAGGACCAACAATGCAGCTAGCTGGCCCAAAGATCCAAAATCAAGAGAGAGGGCAGGACTCGCTGAGCCCTTCCTATCCCTGCCCTTCAATTCATCCTGTGTGTTCATTGGCCATACCGTCAAAACAGATCCATTAATCTTCTGTGGCCATGTTGGCATAACAAACCTACCCACCACCACCCCCCTTGCTTTTTCTTTTTCTGTGCAATTGACCCTAGGGTCTACTTGTCTGTTCCTTTATGGCCACTGCAAAATTGCACCCTCTTCACCTTACACTCTGTTTCCTTGAATGACTCAGTAGTGGATAACATTCTCCCCAGCTCCTTGCATTCCTTATTCCCTGTATGGTGCATCAGGTTTCTGAAACAAGCATATGATTTTTTTCTCTTTGAGAATGTCACTGTTACTCATGATACAAATATAGACACAGAAAGGCGATCATAAACTACAAGGAGCTATAAACTTATTAGGATTTTAAGATTAAAGTGTCTAGTGTGTATTTTATAATAGCTTCTGAAATTCATTCATCCATAGAGTTCAATGATAATCTTATATACCATTTTAATAAAATAGGTCATGGTCTTTGTAGAATTGTTTAGATTTTCTCATATATATCTTCTTATTTAGGGCTTCTTAGTTCAATTAATAAACCAGTCCATCATTTAGAATGTTATGTTATTTTGCTTTATCTGCTTGTCTATTAAGTTGTAACTAGGCACAAGATAGTGTTCAATATAAACAAGACCAAGGAGTGTAAAATCAACTCCTGACTTCATGGAGCATTCCATGTTTAGACAGGGAGGCAAAGGTAAATTCAATGATACTTAGCAATAAAATGTCACTCACGGGTAATGGTGACCCACTAAGAGGTGGTATTGCTATTTACCTGAAAGACAAGCTGAATAAAAAATGGTTTCTTTTAAATATTTAATGACCCTAGCCACCTAGTCTCTATTTTATTCTTCTGCAGAAAATTGGAGTTTAAATGAACATTCAGGGCACACAGGTGGCATTAAAGATGGCTACGTCCCCAGTCTCCAGCCTCTCACATGAAAACCAGCACATGTGATCAGAACTGCCTGAGCCATTCCTGTGGAGGATAAAATGAAATACCCTCTTTGTTTTGATTTAAAACTATTTATTGACAGACTAGTCTCTCAAATGGACATTGGAGAACTAAATAGCTCAACCTACATCCACTTAGTAAAGTAGATAATAAAGAACTAGGAAACAAAAGTAAGGCATTGCAGTGTAGGTTTGTGAAAAATAATGTTGCTATGTGGTGGTAGTTTGAGGGAACAGGTAGAAAGAAACAAGAAGACAGGGGTGTGTATACTTTTCATATGGTTAAGAACAAATGTCTTCTGTTCAAAACACATAATCATGCATCTCCATCCTGGCAAAGCAAGGTTTTTTTTTCTCTATCTTTGTCTCTCTGTCAATTAGCCTAGTTCTCTATCTTTCATTCAACTTATCTCTCAGATCATAATAATATGATTCTTACATAAGCCTTGGGAACCCCCCAAAAAAAATCAAAAGAAAGAGCATGGATGGAAGATGAGGAGACTTGGTGTGGTATCCAGATCCCACCACTATGTAAACTTGAACTAAATGCCTAACTGACTGATACCCTGGTTATATTATTTGTAACATGTTATTGTTGTGACTTCTAGTTGAGTGGGCTCTTACTTATGGTGACCTTGTGCTAACAGCATACAACCTACTAGGTCGCGCATCCACTGTGGATAGCTGAGTCCATAATGCAGCTAGTGTTGCTAGCCATACAGTTTTTATGACTTTTTGTAAACACTGGTCAGGCTTGATTCCTAGTCTGTATTAGTCTAGAAGTTCTGTTGAAACTTGTGCACAGGTTTACCCTGCTGATATCGGAAACACTCATGCCACCTCCTCTAGCATGAGAGCAACACACCGCAGTAGAATGAGTTGGCTGAGCTGTTGTGATTCTGTATGGCAGCTAATCAACTACAGTGACGGGCAGGCCTTAGAAGTTCAGGGAAATCAGGGTCAATTCCAAGGTGCATGAATTTGTGGGGGCATTCTCTCACTGCCTCTGGTTTCATAAAGAGGTGTGAATGCAGGTGCAACATCAGTCCAAGGTGGACCCTCTAAGTCATGGGTAGGGCAGATCTCCACCCTGAACTCTCCTTCATAATTCTGATATGAGACATCTCTCCCACAACATTCTTCACCACACAGCTGAGCTCACCAAGCTATTGTCCAGAACTCATGGACAGCATTCTCAATTTTTGGGGTTGTTAGTAAAGTTAATAGATGACAATTGAGGGTCAGGAATACTCAATAAAAATTTCCCCATCAGGAAAGCCTGTACTCCTCTATACTTGCAGGTACACTTCTCTCTCGCCTTTGACATACCAACCCCATTACCCTTTGCCCTCTGCCCTGCTTCAAGACCTGTTTGAAAGCTTTTAGAGCTGCTGTTTTCTTCCCAAAGAGTGTGCCATGATATCAGAAGTTTTAGCCTGAAAGCATTTGGCACAAGATTCATGGGTCAGCAAATCTAGCACTTTTGATTAAATGTTTAGACACAACCTACTGTACAAGTGAGCCTCCTTCCTGAAAACGGGTGAGGTAGACCTGGAAGACACAACTCTATATTGGGCCTGGATGCTGCTACCATCACTTCTTCAGAGTCACTTCTTTTTGTCCCTGGACGGAGGCTCCATGCACAAAGAGCCCCATCAAGACACACACTCTACTCTTTGTTCTTTTTTTTCTTTTTTTAAATTTTTGTTCACTCTTCTTTTTCAATGGCAGTGAAATCCCCACCCTCTTTGTACACCCAGCAGAATGGCAAATTTGACCAATTTCCAGGTTACAGTTTCAAGTTTTTGCTCTCGCAATTAACTTTCCACACCTGAAATCTATGATCCTGTCAGCCTTCTCCCACCCCAGCCCCACTCTCTCTTCCCCACATCCATCAAGAAAAAAGAAACAAAGCTTATCTCTATGGGTCCAACCAAACCTTTGAAAGGAACCACAAATATGGTGCCTATGGTTGTTAGGAGCTCTTCACGCAGCTTTGACTCAGAGAGAGCCCTTGCAAAACAGGAGTAAAACTGCCTGGTCTTGTCGTATCTTCATAATCATTGTTCTATTTAAATCCATCATAGTAGCTGCTGTGTGAATTCGTCTCTTTGAGGGTGTTCTTCATTTTTTTACTAGTTCTCTGCTTCTGCAAGCATAAGAGTACTGCCTAGAGACTCTACTGAGAGCATGTCCAAAGAACAGGAGACAAAGTCTTAACATTTTTGGATTTAGGGTACATTCCGGTTATATTTTCTTCAAGTTCTTATGGTAGTTCATGCTCCTTTCAATGATCTTCACCGACACCCTCTTTCAAGGGCACAATTTGTCTTTGTTCTCGCTGTCCAGAAAGACATGGGGGAAGAGCGAAGTCAAGTAACTCACTGTACTGCATTGCAGTTCTTGACATTCCAGTATTTCCTGATTGATAATGTCGTAGGAGATGGAAAAACATTACGAGAATTTTAATAAATGATCTGATGCCAAGGTCTCAAGTAGAAAGAAAATATGTTGAAAATGGTGATGGCAACATATGCACAACATGTCTGACATGATGGATCGATGGATGGTGATAAGAGTTCGAAAAGCTCCCAATAAAATGATTTAAAAACTTAAAATAGTTGATTTAGTTTTGCATAGTATTTCCACTAATAAGACAGAATTACATATAAATGCACAAATTCCAAAATATGGATTATACAATTCCAGTGCTTCCACATACCAAGTGCTCTCATACACACATTTATAATTGAAATTGTGTCATAAAAAGATGAATGGAAAATTCGTGCTGAATATTTTTACTTAAGTTGCTGTTATTTTAATTGGCTGCTACGGGGTATGCCATTGTGTTGATTCCTAGTGATCAACCAGGCTAAAATTGTCACCTTATGTTTCTTAGTCTGCAGTAATAAGGGGAGAAGTAATCCAAAAATCTTAACTGTATAATTTGAAGAAGATTGTGAAGAAGAATGGTGTTTTAGGATTGGATGAAGTCTCATTAGCCACCTTGGATATGCAGACAATTCACAACCTCCCTTATTGAAAGTGAAGAGTGCTGGAAGGACATACTGATGAAGATGAAAGATTGTAACTTTCCATAGGAATTACACCTCAACCCAAAAGAAAGCAAAAATCCTCATGATTAGATCAATAAGTACCCGAGAAAAGACAGTGGCTATTAAGAATAAAATCTTACTTGAATGCCAAATCAATTTCTACAGAAGGAGCAGTCCAGAAATCCAACCACAAATTGTGTGAAGAAAAAGTCTCTAATGTATTAGAAAGAAAAAAAATATATCTTTTTTGAGACTGAAATGTGCCCAAGTGTGGTAGTTGCATAATCTGGTGTCAATCTGAGGATTCAGAGTGAAGAGGTGGAGTCTAACATGTAAGTCAGCTTGAAAACCTTATTTGGAGGTGATAGGGATATCGCAATGGAGGCTGGACAAATGCTCATGCCCTCTAAGACATTTCTGGTGAGAAGCCACAGGAAGAGCAGTCTGAGCCATGGGCACTGGAGGAGCCATGTAGCAACCCTTGCCACCATTGAGATGCTTACCGTACCACTGGATCTACAAGACTTTCAACCCACTGGCCTGTGATCTTCCTACATTTGGCAACATTGCATTTGTTTCCTGAGTCTGAAGAGGACTTTATAACTTGGTTATTGGACATATGAGCTAATATCAAACTTAGGCACCTGATATTGATGGGGCAGTGTTGTCTTGTCAATATTCAATTGCTCTTGTACACAAAGCTCTTTCATATTCACATATGAGCATATATGCATTTTTTCCCTATATTCTACCTAGACTAACACATTATGATACTGAGCATGGGGTAGTAGAAAAACAAATCATGAAGATGAATAACACATGTTTATTAGACTTTTCCCTCACAGGGTGATGTCTCTTCTCTGGCTAGCCAGAGCTCAGATATGCCCTTGCAATTTGCAGGGTTGTTTTCTGGAAGGAATATAGGAAGTTAACGTTTTCATGTTTTGTTTGGTTTTAGTCGCTGATTGCATCTGTGTGAAATGGCAAAAATGAATGTGATTACTGTATGTTTTGAGCTCAGAGGTAAAAAATTAACCCTCTGGATTTCTCAGCTACCATGCTGGTTAGAGAAATGGCAGGCTGTGGTCAAAATGGCTGACAGAAAGTCTGATCCTGGCTTGAGGCTATGCTGTCAGAGGCTCACTCCCATATTTTTCCATCAACATATTAGTTTAGATAAAGCATTAATATAAGCTAAATAAAGATTAAACTTGACTGCTTTAAGAATTGAGATTAGTATCTGATTCTTCTTTGCTTATATTGATTTCCTCTTCTATTATCATTGATATAATGATGACAGAAATTATTATTGGAAAGAGTTGCAATTGAGAGTTTATAAATCCACTTTTCTTGATTCATGAACATTTGAATCTTTAAATGGGCTCAGGACACACTTGCAAAGAAGGTTCTGAAGACATTATCCCCACCCAGTGCTTTGGAGTACTCGGATATTTGCATTCTAAAAGACCTGGAGGTAGGGGCTGGAATGCAGGAGGTGGGAATTGTGGACAGATTGAAGATAAAAGGAACTCTATGGATTTTTGCAGTTTGATGTACTGGTTTATTTCAGGAGCTGGAAAAAAAATCTGGAACCATGGAGAAAGTTCTCTGCTTTAGAACTGAACTGTTAAAAGGAGCCTCTGGGTAAGTTGACATGCTTGCTAGGTGACCACCTGGATCCACCTGCTGAGTGGAAGTGAGAGAAATATAGCGATAAAGAGACTGGTTGGGTCTGGCCACTGACACCCATGGACCTGGTTTAGAGGAACTGGAGAAGAAGATGCAAGCAGATTGACTGGTCTAAAGTTCATGACCTAGCCCAAAGGGGCTAGCTTGTTGAGAATTTGTCAGGAGTCCACGGTCTCAATGTGAGAAGACCAATGAACACCCTGGGGAGGCTAAGTGAGGCAGCCGACATTGAGTTGACCAGAACCCCAAGGATTTCATAAGTAAGACAAGAAAGGATTGATGCCTTTGGCTCTGTTGCTGGTGATGAATATTGAATAAGCCAAGGACTGCTGGAAAAATGCACCCATCTGTCTTGAATGAAGTCAAGCAAAAGCCATAGTTCCTTTGGAGCTGCTGTCTCTCTCAGTAGCAACTTATGGGATCCCCCCCGCCGACACACACACACACACACACACACACACACACACTACCATCCTCTGATACTTTTTCTGGTTTCAAATCATCTGGCATCAATACATAGTCATGTTTATTAACAACTACAATTTAATATATAATAACTAGGATTGTAATTGCGTCAATAGAACAATGATTTTTGTCTATGGTTACCAAAGATAATGTGCTTTGTAAAATCTCTCTGCGCTAAATTATAGCATTTTTAGTAACAACATTACTTAGGCAACATTACTGGTGCCTAAGAAGAAATCATTGGTGATTGTTTTCTTTCTTTTTGGGGTGTGGGGGACATCACTACCTTCTGGTGGTCATGGGAGCTACCCAGCCTTGCTGCTGCTGGATTTGAACCACCAAGCCCGTGGGCTGCAGTGCTGCACTCAACCAGTATGCCACTGGGGCTCAGCTCTGTTTTCTTTCTTTTAATAGCTATTTCATTCTCAGGAAAAAAAAACATATTGATACAGATTCATGATCTACCATTATATTGTGGCTAAAATACCATAAAACTGAATAGAATCGGGCACTACATAAATACCCCAAGTAAAGAAAATAATGATGCATGGTTTCAGCTTGTGAAGAGAGACACACGTGTTGCAACCTGTCACTGTAATCATGGAATCATGACAACTCTGACAGAGCACATTAGAAAGTTCAAAGAGCAATTTAGCATACCATTGTCCCTCAGTAGATATATTGATAAATGTAGGCTGGGCTTGCAAAATTGTTTTCTTGTTGTAATTAACTAGAGGAATATTTTCATTTAAAAATACAATTTTCTGCACAGACAAAGCAGAAAGCAATCATGTTGGACATTATCTCCTCTGACCATATCATCCGGGGTGGTCTGTCACCCCTGTGCTCCCTAATGATGGCATGGAATTAAGATGCTCTTTAAAAGTGTGGCCAGCGAGACTTCGTCTCAGCTACTGTGGACATGTTACCAGAAGAGAACCAGCCTTGGGGAAAACAAGCCAAACAAAAAGCCTAAACCATCATTCTTAGGATGTCGAGGGTCATTTGACCCTCACTTACTAGGAATGATAGCTGAGGAATGGGCTCAAACATGGGCACAGTTATGAGAGTGGGGCCAGTCTAGGCAATGGTCTGTTCTGTTTTGCATGGTTTCATGATGAGTCTGAACCAACTTGATGAAACCTAGCCACAGCAATTTTGTGAGAATAAATCATCAATATTGTTGGTTCTTACATCTACTGCGTGAGTTCAACAGACAGCTTTCTGATTTCAAATGGAGAGCTTAACCATTGTGACTCCAAGGAAGAATGTGAAGTATCAAAGAGAGATTATCCTATGAAGGTAAATGAGAGACAAGGAGGCAAAGAAAAATGCCTTGTATCTTTATACCTGTAATGGGCACCTGTATCCCATTTGTTGAACAACATGCCTTGTATTTTCACTTTGTTCCAAATGTCACAGATTATGTAGCTGGCAATTCTAACATTACTATAATCATTATCAATAGGTGTAGGTGGGATTTTATGATTGAAATTGTGGATGAAACTAGAAATCATTTTTCAAAATCACTATTCTGTTCAAGAGACTGTACCTTATCTACTGTTGAGCATAACTTCCACCTTGCTATTTATTACTGAAACTAAGAATATATTCTAGCTTGTACAAATATTGGATTAAGAAAAATTTGAAATTCATTATTTAATATTTTATTTAAGTTCCTCTTGAGAAAGAAAATAATGGCATACTGCTAGTTCCCTCTTATGCTACTGGATTGGGATCTACTCCTCTACATGTGTGTATAGCTACAGGTGAGCTGCTCTTGTGACTCAGGAAACATTCTGAGGCACATGGTTCCTCAGGGCATTTTCACTCCACAATTATAGTGAGACACAGGAATCTTGCACTAACACTCTTGCACGGGACAGAATATGCCTACCTAACAGTTTCACATCCTTTCCTCATGAGGGAATCAGTAGATCGGTTAAACATTTGAACATATTCTATTAATTATTAGAGGAGGATGGATCAGAACCTGAGGGATTTCACTGAACATATACATAAATAATCATCTTATTGGGGACTCTTACAGCTCTTATAACTTTTCATACTTAAATTGTATCAAGCATATTTGCACATATGTTGCCATTATCATTTCAAAAACATTTTCTACTTGATCCCTGGGTATCAGCTCCAATTTTTCCCCCTCCATCCCTTACTCTCCCACCCATGTGAATACTTGATCAATTATGTATTGTTATTTTTAGTTTGTCTCTCACACTATCTACTGTCTCCTTTCACCCACATTTCTGTTATTCATCCCCGTCAGGGAGGCAAGTTTGGTATCCAATCTTGTGATAGGTTCCCCTTTCTCACCCTTCCCCCTTCCTACCCATTCCCCTAACCTCATTTATATTTTGATGGAAGAGAAAGCGGCAATAGGTCTCTAATCATAAAATATTATCTACATCACTTTGGAAAGCTGTTGTTTTATTTCACTATTTCTAGGTATGATTGTGAGAGAAATCATAGCTCTAATACTGTAAAGAGAGCATTGGACAGTTTTAAAAGTAAGAATTGCCTAAGTCTGATTTTTACTGATGCATTTTTTGCCTTCTTTAGACACCTTTCAATCCTTATCATTTTTATATAGCTCCATCCTGAGTAGCTAAGACTTTCATCCCATATATTGTACTGCACAATTGACTCGCAGCTTGGTGGGTTGTGGGGTTCGCTCTCCTCTGGTGAGTCATGTATCATCTAGTGCTTGAGGCACTGAAAATACAACATTGATGGACCAATGAGCTGATCCAATATGGCAAATCCTATATTCCTGTTTGGGTACAAATGAATAACCTCATATAGTTCTGCACACATTCAACAAAATGATGAAAGAAGGAGGAAAATATAATTTCTTGATCATTGCATTCCACTTTATTTCTGCTTTAACTTTGTAAGTGAATTCAATGTCTGTAGAAGGCGATTGATGGCTCTAAATGAAATGGAAAGAAAAATGTTACTGCCCCAAACCACAATTTGAACAGTTAGGCTCCACTCTCTACTCCCGCTAGAAACTTTTCTGGATTCTTTGTTGCACAGCCTTCTGAGGCCAACTCTGCCCGCTAATACAACAGTGCCATGGGTTTTGCAGAAAAGACCTGTAATTGCCACATTTTTGCTTTTCCTACTGCTGAAGGTCAGAGAAGAGTTGGCTACTGGTAGATCAAAAGGAAGAAGAAAAAGAAAGGAAAACTATGATAAATTGCTATAAATTTTCCCACTTCTTTAAAGCAAAATAATAAAAACAAATAAGCTAAATTGATTTGGGGTTTGCTTCCCAAACAATTCACAAGATTTCTAAGAGAGAGTCAAAAGTGTACAGGGGGAATAATGAACAATTCTTTTGTGCCCTGCTATTGACACTGCCATGGAAATGGTCACTTTTTAACTGGTAGAACGACACTGACTCCAAGAGACACCTTCCACTCCAATTCTCCCATTTCCTTTTCTTCAGACGGACTGCACAGACTACGGAGCTCAGTGCCTATGACCAAGGTCTTCAGTAAACCCCTTCCTGTTATTGTTGGCTTGAGTGGTAGCGTTAGGCATCCAGGTTTTTTCAAGGCTAAACCTTGAAGAGAAGATCTGAGGACAATGTCACGAGTAAGTCATCCCAACTCATTGGACCCCTGAAATGACCATTCCAGGAGAATCAAAAACTGCCTTCCATATCACATGCTGTGAGACCACACTCCATGCCAATCATGCTCATCTTCCACACAATGTGCCTGCTGTTGACTGAACCGTGTCTCTCCAGAAGTGCATTGTGGATCCTAACCCTTGGTCTTACAGGTAGGATCTCACATAGGAGCAGGAATTTCTTTGTATTGAAGGTTGTTTCTTTGGAGGGTATGTACACCAGTTCAACCAGGCTATTTGTAAATGAGCAAAGAGCGCCTAGAATCAAGTGCGTCGAGGTAGACGGGAAGATGTATGCCACATGAAAAATGGTCAGGAAGAGAGAACCAGAAGTTGAAAGTGAATCAATGGAGAGAGATGTGTTTCCTGAGAGCTGCTGCTCTGAAATTGAAATCTTAAAATGTGGGAAAATTAATTTCAATTCCTGAAAGCCACCACTTGTCTTTAGTTCATTCTATTGTAGCAGCATTAAAAAGGGAGGCACCACTCTAAATATGTTCAATGTATGACTTTCCAGAAAACCCCACAATTTACATTCTTTGTCTAATTTTTCTACTGTACATTCTCTATGACTTCTTGGCTCTGGCTACTCAATGGGAAGAAAGGACTGATGTGGGGTCCTTGCCCAAACCATACCATGAGATTCCTCTGCCACAATGTGTTACAAAGATTGATTGTATGCTGCGTTTTGGCCATGATAATACTCTGCTTTCAATTTGTATCTTGAACGAATATATGTTTCTTCTAAATATATTAATCAGGGGAGATCATGCAATTTTCCAAGTCATCTACAATGTGTTTTCCTTTACAAAGCAAACTCATACTTAATATTCATTTGGGGAAGTTATTATTATATTGGAAGCAATACATTGAGGTTACTTGCTTAAGCCAATCTATGTGTGTAGATGTGTGTAATTTTATCCACAGAATCATATTTTAAATCATGAATATAGCAACCAAAAATAATCTAATTCTTCTTATTTTGAGGCATCTAAATTTCTTTACCCTTCTATTATTTCTTTTTAGTCACTTTCCCATTGGCTTCAAAAATCCAAGCCTGTATCTCAAAATGCATCTAACTCTCAGGGTTAGAAACCCAAGCCAAACCCTTTGCTGGTGTCAGTCTTTTCTTTCTATTGAGTAGCCAAGGCCAAGAAGTCTGCTTCCAAGTCGATTACAACAGCAGGGGAAAAAGAGGAAGGACTCTAAACCCATCCATAAAAATCCAATCATAGAATTTAAAAGATCAGGGGTATATTAGCCACAAACGTGGACAAGAATGAACAGGACAAACGTGCAAAAGGACCAATGGGCATAAACAATCTGTGTGAGGCAGGGAGGTAATTCAGCAGAAAGAGCTCAAATATAATTGAATGCGAACACTATACATAAATCCAGATGAGATTCGAGCTGTGACCTTGAGGTGAAAAGGCTCCTTAAGCTGCAACCAAAGCTTTCTATTCTAAAGGGATTAAATCTCTGAAAATCATTCTTTTTCTTTGCATTCATGTTTCACACTTTGTAGTGCTCACATAAAAAGGGCAGATAGAGGAGCACTTTGGTGTTTACTTTCTTATGTTTCTTTTCTTCCCGATAGCTGGTATCGGCCTCACTGCACATCAGGGTGGGTGAGCCTTTTGCACCTTTTGATGATAGTTTGTAATTGTCAATACCAGGTTAGCAAGTTTTCTAATGGAAATTACCCGTGCACGGAAAAATGATAAAGCAACCTGCTCAGGTGGGAGAAGCCTCTGCTTCCGCCAGGCTGGAGACATCTTTTCTAGTACTCACAATAATTATGCAAGAATATTTAATAAACTTTAGGATGAAGCTCATCACAGAATACTCTTGCATGCTATTGTTGCTGCAGTATAAACCAGACAATGCCAGTGGAGAATGTTCATAGACAGACTGGGCCCTGCCTGCCTTTAGCCTCCACATTACATTCAAGCACAACTCCTGAGATAGGGATGCCTGTGGCATTTACAAGTTTGAGCTTCCTTTTCTTGCCTCTGTCAAAGTGATCACAGAGCACAGACTCATTTAGAAAAGCAGCCACCACACAGACAGTGGTTTCTTAGTTCAGAACTTGAAAGGATTATAGCTGGATTAGGAGGAGGCAGGATGTATTCCCTATGGGCAATATTTATGACAAGGAAAGGAGTCTTTCCCTCTTCTCTATAAGAATACCAAGGAGGAAAAAGGAATTTGAGCCATGATTCTCAAAATGGCAATATGTTGGGAGGACTTAAGAAATACACCTTTCTAATTTACAGACAATTTATGTGTGTATGCCTAAGTATCCAATTAGCAAGCACAGATGTCACCTTACGTGAAAAAATATAAGGTTTTACATCTGCAAACCAGCTGTGCCAATAAATTTCTAATCACTTTGCAGAGGTCTACCAAGAATTTGGACCTGAATAGTGTAGAATCTATTATCTTCAGCACTGAATTAATCAAAGATTGTGTCTTGGTTATCTAGTTCTGCTATCACAGAAGCACCACAAGTAGTTGACTTTAATAAACAGAGATGTATTCTTACTACAGTTTTGAGTATAAAGTCGGCATTCAAGGCTTAAGATGTAGAAGAAGGTCTCATTTCTCTGGAGGCAAGCTCTTATCTCCCTTCAGTAACTGAGTTCATCGTTCCTTGGAGACCTCACTGTGTCTGGCCATCAATCTTCTCCTGGATCCATGCAATTCTCAATGCAAGGACGTAGGGGTGACCGGATGCACTCTACTGTCAACTCTTTCTTCTGAGGGTCTTGCAGGACTTCTCTGTGACAGTTTCTCTTTTCTTCTATCTTTTGTAAGAACAATTACTGCTAGCCACATCCCAGGGAAGCGAATCCCTTGCTGGTTGCATCATGTGGGATGACCGCATCATTAACGAAAGGCCAAATTACAGGTCCAAATTATGTAATTTCATAACTGCTAACCATATCACCACATAAATTTCAAACCACTGAGCACTATGGTCTAACAAACTTGATACATATTTGGTAGAGCTAAATTCAATCCATAGCAAGCTGATTGGTACTTCTGTTGTTTAATATGTTATTCTCAGGGAAAAGTACAGAAGCCATTTCATATATGTATATATATGTGTGTATGTATGTGTACATATATCTATATATATATATATATAGTTTATCCTGGCTTCAAGTATGTAAATTACCCTAAATGATAACTTACATGATCTATCCTAAAGAGAGGTAAGGCAAAACAAACACATTGCCATCTCATTGATTCCAACTCAGTCCCCATAAGAACAGAATTGAACGACCGCTGAGGTTTTCCAAAATTTTAAATCCTTACGAAAGCTGATTGCCTCCTGTTTCTCCTGTGGAGCAACTGCTGGATTTGAACCATCCACGACCTCATGGTGAGTAACTCAGTGCATGCCACTCTGTGACATCAGAGCTCTTTCAAGAGAGATCAGCACTTACAAAATAAGAAGGAAAACAGGTTGCTGGCATTTTGAAAAAGTGTAGTGGAGAGAATTTTTAAATACACATGCACTATGTAAATTTGTATGTTTCAAAGCAGTGAGTAAAATTTTAAAGTGTCACACCGGGCACCAAAAGAAAGTCAAAAAACAAACCCAAAAAACAAACAAACCCAAAACAGAATTTCATTGGACAGATTGGTGCACTCTTAGTACAAATTCACCTTGTGATGTGAGCATTAAGTAATTTGCTCTGAGTTAGTGCATCCAGTGGTGTCACCTGGGGAGGATCTCTTTGGCTACCATGAAATTTTCATAAAAGGAGTTTCACTCAAACGTTGATTTTTGTAATAGAAAATTTAAGAGAACATCAGGCAGTGGTAAAAGTTTACTTCCTGCTCAGGACAAGTGTCACAGAAACTGTTGGGATGTCAAACACACTTTACAATGATTTCACTTGAGAAACTCAAGTCTCTGAGTGGTTTTCTCATTTCAAAAGAGGTGAAAGGCCTATTGATGATGAACCTTGTCCTGAATGCCCATCAACTTCACAAACTGATGAAAATGACACCTCGTAGTGCATTTTGAACTAGTTTCACCAGGTCAGACTATTAATCAAACTTTGGATTTAGGGCTTCTGGAAGATTGTGCAAAAGTGTGCAACAAAAAATACCTGATATATGGAAGACAGAGGAGCGGTTTTGCCACATGACAATGCACTTGCTCGGGCAGCCATCTCAGAGTGCCAATTTTTTGGCAAAAACAGCATTCCTTTCTTGTTGCAAGCACCTTGCTCATCTGACCTTGCTCTGTGTGACTTCTTTTTTTCCCATGAGAATGAAAAGGGGCATGAATGGACAAGAATTTCATGATTTAGATGAAGTGAAGAAAAAAAAAGACGCTGTCAGCCATCCAAGCAGATGAGTTTACAAGAGTGAAACCACAGTTTTGACAAATGTATTAAGTATAATATAGAGACCTTTGAAAGTAATAAAGTTGTTTTGTACAATCAATCAAGAATTTTTGAGAGAAAATACAGTGTTTTTCTTGGTTTTCCTATTTTGTGTGTGGGACAGAGCACCCTCGTGTGTATAAAGCAAAAGAATCTGAAACAAATCATTTCATTATGTAAACTGGCATATTGTAGAAGCAGAATGTGACAGACAAAAGGAAACACAAACTCAAAAGGAAGATGATCCCATCTAACTCAGACAAAATATTGGCTCTCATATTTCATTTAAGACTACTCCTGATATTCATAGTAAAAAAAAAAAAAAGTAGCACCGCTCCCAGACCCCACTATAAATATGTTGCTTTTAGATGTGTTCTTTTTAGGTGACATCGAGTGGATTCTGATTCACTGTGACAGAGTAAAGTTCATGGGGCTCCTTTGTCTATAATCTTTATCAACACATATTATCAGAACTTCTTCCTCCAGACACTCAGAGTGGCAAAGAGCAACTAAAATGAATGAATGCGCAAGCAGGGCTTACGATGTCTGATACTCCCCACTTTGCTCTCATCTATGGAATTAAGTAATTTTTACTTGTGACTGCTAAGATTGGGTTTCAATTTGGTGTGGGTGTGATTCTCTGTGACTGGGTAGATACTGTGCAACCATGCTCCATTTGTGATCTAAATAAACAGTGAATCAATGGAGAGGGCAGTTTTCTTAGGTTTTGTATTGCATTCCATCTATATGAAGGTCCTGGTAAAGCTCCCTTTCTCTCAATCTTGCACCCACATTTTTATCCACTAAGCTCCAGTCCTCCATCTCCGAGCTAGCAGCCTTCTGCCCGCATTGCTGATTTAGTCTTCCTTAGTCACTGCGAGTACATGAGTCAGGAGGAGCCTCCAACCGGAATCCTGATATTTGGACTGGGGATTTGACACTCTGTACAATCATGTGAGTCATTTCCTTGAGATAAGTCTCTAACTTTGTAGGAAGGATGGTTGATGATGCTGAGGTAAGCATTGGCTGGCTAAGGATAAGATTGATATCCAAAGTTACCCATCGGCTCTGAGGAAAATAGATAAGACAGTTTGGTTTTGGAAAGATTTATAGTATGGGGCAAGCCCTCCAGGATTTACTTCTGGGACTCTGCTGAGTGGATGTGAATTACTGGTTTTTCCATTCATAACCTGACACTTAACCACGGGTACCATCCAAGGACTCCTTTGAGAAAGTCTAGAGAAGGACACTGAAGGAGCTGGAACACAGAAACGCAAATGAAGATACTGACATGTAAAATCATCTGATTGAGATGTTGGGGGGGGGGGAATGGGTCAAAATTCGTGGTCCCTTTTTTAACCAAAGTGTTTCTCAATTTTCTTAAGACTTCTTTATAATAAGTCTCATATCCTGTGTCCTCTTAAGATTTCCATATTTCCATTTTGGAAGCCCCCAAAACAGTTGCAATAAATATACAAGCTGATGTCTTTGTTTCATCTTTAACTAGCCCAGCTGATCCCTTCAGAAGCCAAGGCTTTGACTGGGTCTTTTGTTAACAGAGCTTTAAGAAGACAAAGACAAGAGGCTGATGGAGCAAACTTGTTTGCTGATAGCAAACAAGCAAACTTGTTTGCTGATAGCTCCACTGATAGCAGAGATGCACTTAAAAATGTTTTGCTTAAAACATAATGACAGTACATTTTGCCTATCTTTATACATTTGACCTATTTATAGATCATTTATAGGTTTTTCATATTTATTACTCTATTGATTTCCTTCATTAACTGTCGAAAGGGAATATGCAAGCAGCATCTCTCTCTGTTTGGCAGATACATAGCCTAATGCACAGAAAATCTTTGGTGCAGTTATCAGGAATCCTCATCCTGAGGGTGGCCAAGAGGAGTCCAAAACTCGGTTCCATATTTTAAAACCCAGTTCTTTTCCCAGTGCCTTTTTATTTAATTGAATAGACAAAGCAAAGGAACATAATCCAATTAGACTCTTGATTGGTATGGGCCTTTGAGTTTACTGTCTGTTGTGTGTATATTTGTCTATCCATCTACCTATCTCATCTATCTATCTTCTATCTAACTTATCTATGATCATCTCTATCTATCATATCTATCTATCTATCATATCTATCTATCTATCTATCATCATTTTTGGCACAGTCATGGCAACATGCCACTGAAGACCTGAGAACTGCTTGTTGGAGCTTTCTAGGAAAGGCACTGTGATGAGTTAGATTCAGGAGGGCTGTGGAGAAGTAAATCTCACATGCACAGTGTTCTGGCAGCTGGCAGTCAACTGCGACTTCTGTTGTGCACTCTACAACAAGCTTTCTGGGGCTGGGAACATTTACATTAAGGTCAATTAGGCTGCCAAAATGGAGAATCACAGCTGAGGGGTGCTTAGTGGTGTGCATTGATGTTTGGCAGGGGAAATAGAACTGATAAACCTACATGTGCTTGGTCTGCCAGCTGGTGGGTGGTCCCAGCCATGCTGCTGGAACACTATTCAATTCAATTCAACAAATATTTATTGAGTAACTAGGTTGTGTAAAGCCTTGGCAAAGTACTGATGGGGAGCCTGGGTGGTGCAAACCATGGCTCAAGTCTTTCAGAAGGTTTCCCAATAACAGCATATCCCTGTCTGTAGCAATGAGTGTCCAATGTCCATTCCCTAATTACTCTACAGGCATTTACCATTTAATGTTTGTACCAATCCTTTACAATAAGTTACATTGATTCTCCATTTTATCAGTGAGAAAACTTGTTGGACAGAGTAAGTGGTCATTTATGTATGCATTTGCTAGTTTTAATATTTCCCACTCTGCACATACTAATTTTTATTGCAAATTGAAGTCTGGTGTGGCCATGTGGCTTACTTTACACAATAAAATGCAAGTGGGAAGGGTGGGTAAGGCTTCAGGGGGAAGTCTTCAAGAGCTGGTGCCTGGTTCTCCATTTGTTTTCCTTCTGCAGAAATGTCCGTGGGCTTTCTAGATGAGGGCAACTAGTTCTACATAGATCAAGGAATGAAGATGACAAGCAGAAATAAAGTGTGCACCGAAATAAAGTGTGCATGGAATATAGTGTCTTTTAGGCTGCTGAGATTTTAAGGGCGTTCGTTTTGGAAAAATAGACTAGCTTTGATTGACTAATGAAAAGTAACAATTAGAATAAGAGACGTACTACTAAACCTACAGTTTGGGGAGAGGATTTGGCCTGACATGCCCACAGGGAAGCGAACCAAAAAGGGAAAAGAGAGAGTGAGGGTCCAGACTCCGATTTGGCACACCAAGTCCTGACGATGTCTCTGCATGGAGCTAAAAAAGCACAGAGAGGACTAAAGCTTGGGACATAATATCTCCTCGCAGAAACTTATCACAACAGAGGACAGTGCTTGGACACAAGGTGGGGAAGGAGTCCAGTCTGAGCTCCCCACAGTTTGGCGAATCAAGAAGGAAGCATAAAAGATCAGCACTGGGAGCAAAGCAAACCCACAAATCCCCTGAGGAGCCTCAAAAAAAAAAAAGACTTCAGGCGAGCAGGTGTTCCTGGAACCCCTAGGACTGGTGGGGAAATAGTTAGTGGACAAACTTGGAATTTTGTATGCTTTTTAGGGAATTTTGCTACTTATTTACTTTCTCTTTCTCTATTTACTGAAACTTTTGTCCTTTTTGTTTTGTCTCTGTTACTGTTGGCTTTCCTACCTATGTAAGATAGACATGGGAAGCAAGCCCGAGGCAAAAGCAACAGGATCAATGGTTCCAGAAGGACTTGGGGGTGGGGTGGGGAGAGGAGCCAGGGGAAGAGAGCTGTGAACAAACCACGTTATAGACAGGGGACAACTAGGAATGAAAGTCAAAAGGAGGAGGATATAGAGATGCTGTGAGCGGTGGAGTAACAGCAATCTAAGTGAAAGTAATTTCCAAGAGGCAGAAGAATGGCTTGTTTGATGGTGGAACAGGAGGAAGATAAAATGAAGCAGAGGAAAGATCTAGGATGCAAAACTATGCATCAAGGTCTAAAAATGAGTGTGAGCATATATTAATATATTAATTCTAAAAAAGTTAGAGTTTTTGACCTATGTACTTATATTTATATGGCAGTACATTAAAATAATGGATGGATTTGGGCCTCTGCTCAAGCCCTCTCTCAACACAAGAATACTTTGTTCTAACATTCTGTGATGCTCACCCTCCTGGCATGATTACTGATGACAAAACGGGTAGGTAAGCAAATGTGGTGCAAAAAAGTTGATGGCTCCCAGCTATCAAAAAATATATGGGGTCATAAAAGCTTAAACTTTATCAAGTGGCCATAAAGCAGAGACACAACAAGCCCACTTGGAAGAAGCACAGCAGTCCCTGTGAACATGAAGTGCTAATGGTATCAGGTAACAGGCATCAGAAGACCCCAAACAAGCAAGCAAACAAACAACAACAACAAAAAAAACATATTGTTGAGAATTAAGGTAGTTGGAGCAGAGACCACAATCTCAACGGTTGACAGTGGGATAACCCCTCACAGAAAGGTAACAAGGAAGGGATGAGTCAACCAGACTGCAGTATTCATTCCACTGATGAATCACAAAATATCCCTCTGGTTCTGTGAGGCTCCCCCCCATCATCATGATCCCAATTCTGCCTTCTACTTTGGACTAGACCTAAGCACATACACCAGTACAGCTAAGAGAGCATGACACAGAGAATCCAGGTCAAATAACCCCTTCTGGTACCGTAATGGGGATAGCAATACCAGGATGTAGGGGGAAAGTGGGGAGTGGAGGGGAAGGAGGAGGAACTGATTGCCATAATTGACACATAGCCACCTTGCCATCCCACCCTTTTTCCACCTAGGGTGATGAACAACAGAATCCATGAGAAGAAGGAAAACAGCAGTCCATGTAAGGTATGAAAATAATAATACATAATTTATAATTTATCAAGGGCCCAGGAGCGTGGGAGAGTGGGGAGGGAGGAAAAAATGGCTCATACCAAGGGCTCCAATATAAAGTAAATGTTTAGAAAATAATGATGGAACCATACATATAAATATGCTTTATGTATTTGATGTATGGATTGCTATAAGAGTTTTAAGAACCCACAATAAAATGATCTTTAAAGGAGAAGAAGAAGAAGAAAAGCATATGGTTAGCTCCCAAAGAAAAGTAATAGTACAAGTGTCAATCATTTTTAATGCTAAGCACTGTGTTGAATTCACTGCATGAACCTTCTCTAGTCCCCAAATAAACATCCCCAAGTGGAATCCATATTTACAGACAAGACATGGAGGATCAGAGAATTTTCTGTTTCTGATCAGTTAATAAAATGTAGAGCTGAATAAAATCCAATATTTTTATTTACTCTGCTTTCCCCGCTTAAAGGGGGGAGGGCAAAAATGCAATATACAATTCAATTCCTCATCTGTACAATTTGAAAAATTATATTGTCATTTCCTTTCTTCTTTGGTTGCTTCGCCTTTTATTCCTTTCCTCCATTTTCATTTTTTTCCAGCTCTCCATATTTGTGTACTTGGATTTGTCTTTCATTCCTGCTACTTCTCTTTCCTTGTTTTGTGCTTCCTTCTTTCCCCCAGATATGTGCCATCTACTTTCTCCCTGCACAGAATGCCTCTCAAATTTCTCTCCCAATGGGTTGGGCAGGGTTCTCTTAGAGAAATAAAACCAGGACACTAGCAATTCACTTTATATATTTATATACAGAGAAGGGTATACATGATAAGAAAGAAAGAGTTAACTATCTATAAAACAGTATAAATTGCTCGGTGCAACTCACTTGTGAGAGACAGCTAGAAGACCAGCAGTCCTTCAAGTCTTGAGGGCCACTGAGTAGTCCTCAGTAGAGCAATCCAGGCTATCTGCTCACAGGCAGCAAACAGCAGAGCAGGTCACCAATAGTCAGCCAGACAACAGAGTCCGACAGTCTCCAGCTCAAGACATGTATATCCCAGGAGTGTGGTGAAGTAGGGCTTGAAGGAACCTCAATTCACAGCTACACAGTCCATAATTAGGTATCCCACGGGTAGTGTTGCTTGGAGATTGAGGCACAGGACGAACAAGGCAGCTGTCGGGTCTGAATATCCGAAAGCAAGAGAGCAAGGGTGGGTCTCGCCAAGACTTTCCTATCTCCGCCCTTCCATGAATCACGTGTGTTCATTGGCCGTGTCATCACAACAAACCTACCAATCGTCTTTGGCCATGTTGGCACCACAGGCTTACCTATACGACCCAATTTACTGCTCATGGCCCCCCAGCATTTTATAACACCACTCATTTTATGACCATTGCATGTACAATGGTTCACATAGTTGTGATTTATTGGGTCTTCTTTGGCCATTTTTAGTAACAGATATGGTATAATTTCCTGGTTTGTCTTCTTATGAACCAAACCCAAATCCAACCCACTGCCATTAAGTTCATTTCAGCTCATAGCAACACTGTACAGGGTTTCCTAGACAGTGAAGCTTTATGGAAACAAAGAGGCTCCGTGTCTTGTCACCTTCAGAGTAGTTGGTGAGCTCAAATTGCTGGCCTTGCGCTTAGCAGCCTAATGATTTCTGCACAGAGCACCAGAACTTGCCCTTTAATGTGGAAGCGCCACTGAAGTCTGTTCTCCATCACAGTGCCAGGCAAACGTGCACAAGCAGACAAGTGGTTGCTAAGTTTGAAGTGCAATGGTCACAAATCAAACCAAGGACTTCTTCATGAAAAGCAGCGATTCTACCACTGACTCACCTCTCATTGCTGAGGATCACTGAGGGCAGAATTCAACACAGTGTATAAAGGTGAGGGAATAGCTAGTAGAATGGGAGTCAGAAAAATGAGAACTATGTAATGTGATATGTGACCTTGTGGCCACTTTGCAACGAGAAGGGGGTAAAGCAAAACAAAAACTAGCATATTATCACTCATTTCTAGTTTCCTGCATTTACCAACATCCATTGGTAGCTTTTGGTATATTAAAAATTCTGTTTAAAGTCTCAAAATTCCCCACCTTATTTCAAAACTCAATGCCCATATCTTCCACTGTCCGTGACTTATGCAAAGCAGAATTTGATTTGATCCATCCATGAAATTTTGGAGTGTTGTATGCATCAGTCTCACAAAGTGTATCCAACTAGATTATGGAAACTCTGTATGGGAAAATGTATTATATTTTCTTGGTCTTCTATAATGTATAGCTCAGGTACTTGTTCTTTGTTTATCTTAGTATAAATCTGTTAAACACATGCTTCCTACAAGTATATTTGCTTAACTTTGTATTTTCTTTAAATTTACAAATGTACCCAGTCTATCTTTTATCCTTTTCTGCCCCACCCCCACCCCGACCTAATTTTCCTCAGGAATTTATTGACCTCTATTGATAAAGGGCATTTTATGAAAATTAAACAAATATAAAAATTTCCCCTATATGCCTTTTGAACATTTGCTCAAAGGAACAATGTGACATTCTTAGAGGTATAGCTGACTAACATGTAGTTTTTGCTCTGATACTAATTAGCCAAGCAACCTTGAGAAAGTCATCTTCCCTTTGCAACCTTCAATTTCTTATCTTGAAAATGAGCTATATCATCGCCTGTACGAGCTACCACACAGGACTATTTGAAAGAACAAACACTATCACATAAATATATTTTGGAGGCACAGAGTGCCATGTAATTGCTAACACTATCATGAATAGAAAATAATAGCTTCTCTGCATAGAAGCTGTACTTTAAGAAGAGTTAGCCCCCTCTTCTTGTGCTGGCAATGAGGAGAATGGTTACCAGAAGGTTATAGAACTTGCTCAAAGTCACCATGGGTAGAAAGCAGAACCAAGGAATGAACCAGTTGATTGAAGCCTCTAATTATATTTCTCCTAAAATACAACTATCAGAGGTGTAGTTGAGCTGACTTCTCTGGGTTATTATTTCTGTTTTCCTACCCCAGACACTCAGTTACTATGGTGTAGGACTATTTCTACTGTGAATTCTTGGATAGAAAAGCATCACTCTCATCAGGAATCATAGAAATTGGCTTTTGTTTGTTTTAATCTCTTATTGTTTGGTCTCAGTGAATCTACCTTTACACGTAGATCCCATGGGACAGAGAAAAACTGCTTTGTGGGTTTTTCTAGGCTGTAATTTCTACAAGAGCACATTCCCAGCTCTTTTTCTCATAGAGTAGCTCATGGGGATCGAGTCTTCAGCCTTTCTGTGAACAGTCAAGTGCTTAACTATTGCGAAATCACTGCTCCTTCAGTGATTCCAGCATCTTCAACTCTGACACTAATAGAGTCCTGGCCAGGTCTCTCAGTGGGCTATGTGCTAGTGTTAGTTAGTATTTTCTTACTATGTCAACACACTTTCCGAATCATAAGCTGATTCCTTTTCTACTCTTTTCTGATAAGATACCCTGCCCTACAACTTCATGTGAGTTTTTCTTAACCTGCCAGCAGTTTGTGCATTTGTTCAACGGAGATGGCAGCTTGTGTTCTGCAGTCACCAAATGCCCAAACCAGTGCAGCATCAGCCTTCCCAATTCTCTGGAATATTCTTTAGTAATTTATCACTCTGGTATTGCAAGAAAGAGAAGATTAAGCTTATCTGCAGGTTTTTATAAGTACATACTTACACTATGAAGTATTTAAACTATACATATTTTTAGAGATTTTTAAAGAAAATCCGGTCCTTCTGATTCATAGATGTATTTTTGGCAGGTGACCTTGTTGTTTGTTATCAATATAATTTTCAAGAACAAAAATGTATAGAAAATTCCCATTCCCTAACACAATTTAATGTGTATTTTTAACATTCGGGAGAAGGATGCTAGTCTCCTTGAATATCATCCACTTATTGCTTCCTTCAACAACCAGGAAGCAAACACCAAGAATCCCAGGCATTTTCCATCGGCTGTAGTCAGATGAAGCTCATATACACAAAATGGAATGAAAAACTGCCTGATGAGCTCGACTTGAGGCAGGGCGACAGGCATCATATATCTCATTGTTTTATTTGCTTTCTTTGGTTCTCCAATAACTGTTCCCAATTTTGTTTTGCATCATCTATTCCCCCAAAATATACTCCTTAGGCTTTTATATTTATAGAGCCTTCTTCCCTTTTCATTCCTTTCATGATCTTTTCCCCTTCTTTTTCTTTGCTCCCCAATTATTCTATGGAAGTTTTTATTGACTTTAGCCCTTGATAGCTCAGTGTATTTGAAAGCAGCCATTCACTAGCTTCTCTGGAGAAGTACCAATAAAGTACAAAACCATTATCACAAAACTGTTTCTCAAAGTTTTGTCACATCCCAGACAGTTTCATGAAGATATGCTGAAAGAATTTGTTTTGTTTGTTTTTGCTTTAGGGATTGCTAAGGGCAACAGGCGATCCTGAAAGGCACCGTAAATCATGCATTATTATGACACCCCTTATGTGTTTCTGGGGGTGTTTACCTTGGGCAAAAGATTCAAAGTTTTGTTGAGAAAAATTTTTCCTGGTATTTCATGCCATATCAAATGAATCGTGCATGCTTTCTTGCTTGAAATCTGGAAAACTTTCTAGACAATGTTTAAAATAATTTCTAATATGGGTTCATGAGAATTAAATAGCTGCTTATTCTGATTTTTTTTAAAAAAAACATGAAGTTTGTAGATAGAGCATTTTTGAAGAAATGAGTTGTAGAGGAGAATAAGGCTTTTCTATTTTTTATGTTTTTGAAAATTATAATGCAATGATAAGCAATAAGGTCTAGAAGTGATACAACATCCACCAGAATCAATTAGTTTAATGTCCTGAATCTTAAAGGGATAGTCAATCTAGCGGGTCTCTTGTTGAGAAATTGCTTTGGGGAAGCACCCTTCAGGTTTTTGTTTTCATGAGTCAGCACTGACCCACTAGGTACATGGTTTTAGAAGTAGCTGCACGCCCAATAGCTAAATGATCAAAATACTTGTATTGGTTGAGAATGTTTGTGTCTATCATGAGTGGAAGTTGTTTATTTGTGTTTTACAAAACCTGCCACAGGATTCTGATCATATCTATGGTGGTATTATGAATGGATCAGCAAGAGGCACATTTGGTTAAAAAGAAATGTATTGAGCTACGATGACAGCCCATATGATGGTTCAGAAAAAGAAAAAACAGGCTTGAACAATAACAAGAAGAAAAACCGGTGGGACCAAGAATGACTTAGAGCTTTCCCCCATGGAGATCAGGCTTAGTAACAGAGGTAATATGATTTCATGTAAGCCAGACTTTGAAGAATAAAGTGAACAATAAGTCAGAGGGTTCAAGGAAAACTAGAAAGGTAACCTGGAGGTCAAAGAGTAAAGTATTGAAAGTATGGAAAGTTTCAGTGCTGGACTCTTGTTAGTGTAATGAAAATACACCCCCCAAATATTTGCCAATTAAAGTTTCTGCCAGGCAATTCAATAATATTGACCACACTCTTCACGTTGTGAAGACCTTATCTCTTTATTTTTCTTAATTTTTCCACCTTCATGAAGATATTCTCAGGACCCTCTAAGACAGTGGTTCTCAACTTTCCTAATGCTGAAACCCTTTAACACACTTTCTCATTTTGTGGTGATCCCCAATCATAAAATTATTTTCACTGTTTCTTTATAACTGTATTTTTTCTGTTATGAATCATAATGTAAATGTCTAATATGCAGCTTGCATTTTCATTGTTCCAAATGGTGCATAATGAAAGCATAGTGATGAATCACAAAAACAATATATAATTCCATATTGTGAAATATTCATTTCTGATAACAAATAAATGATATTTTGTCTTGAACATGTGGCATGGGTCACAGTCTTCACGCTGGGTACTCATATGTGGGCGGATTTGCATGTGGCTGGACCCGCCTGGAGAAGATGGATGCTCTCTGTTCCTAAGACTATCAGAAATAGATGTTTTCCGATGGTCTTAAGCGCCCCCTGTGAAAGGGTCATTAGGTTCGCGACCCACAGGTTGAGAAAAGCTGCTCTAAGAAATAATTCTTCTTCTTCCTTCCACTTTAGAAAGAGCCCTTCTAATGCAGAGAACTAAGCATTTGATTGTTAAACACAAGATTGGCAGTTCAAACTCACCAGCCTCTGTTCAGGGGAAAGGTGCGGCAGGGCCCCAAGGGCTCCAGGGAAAATTCACCTCCTCGACACCCCGTGGCAGTTTCACTCCGGCCTGTGGGCTTATGTCAGCCAGAGACCTCTTGATGACACCGGGGGAACCACAGGCAGACTTGGATTTTTTTTTCTTCTCCTTTATTCTTGAGACTTGTATTAGTATTTATTTGCTTTTTTATGTATTTTTAAATACTAATCTCAACATACCAAATCCCAAGCTATGTTATCTTTCCAGTATTTGAATAACAGTGGGTTAGCTGTTACTTTCACCACCTATATCGAGATCTTTCAGTATTTGCTTTTGTGCTTCTATTCATTTGTTTGGCATCAAATGTCCGATTAATATGTCATTGCATTTGTGACATATTTGATTTACTCACTAATCTATTAGTGAATTATTAGGTCCTTTTAAACTTTAGCTATTTTGGCTAGTGCTACAACATAAAACAATTGTTCACACTCATTCAATAGGAATCCTTTTAATTGTTTCTTTAATTGATGTCACTCCAGTTGTTTCTTTAATTTCACTGGTCTATACATTCCCGTTCAAATATGAGATTCTCTGCTCATGCTATCTGATGACATCACTTCTGTGCAGCAACCCTGATTCGCTCTGCATTTATTTGTTTTCTTTCTTGTCATATGTGTAAACCTTTTTCCAAACAGTCTGAAATGAAGAAGCCAGAGGATTCAGCTTCTTTATGATGATCACTGCAACCCCTAATGCTCTGGTGTGAAAGCAAGACCACTTCTTTCTCTACATAGTTATTTGCTGAATGAAGTAAATATGTACAAAACTATAAACATAAATACATATGCATATTTATCCCTCATTAATGTTTCATGCTTTGTCCTGGATTTAGTAACTTTTTTTTTTGGGGGGGGGGGCGCTTCACTGCCTCTGATGGTCATGGGCCCTGTCCAGCGCTACTCCTGAGAGCCGCCGCTGGATTTGAACTGCCAAGCCTGCAGGCCGCAGTCCTGCACTCAACCACTTAGGCCACTGGGGCTCAGCCAGATTTAGTTACTTATCCCAAGCAGTCTTCTTCTAAGCATAGAATGAAGTATCATGGGAAGATTCTGACACATCCAATTCAAAGCTTTATTAAGGCCTTTTATCTTTATTTAGAATTTTGCTTTGTTTTTGCTTTTCCCATCAAAATATAAGACCATTGTTCTGTTTTTCATTGTTATAAAATATCAGGACGTTATGTAAACATAGTCTTTGATCATCACCATTCTTCTGACGCCCTGTCTAACATAATTTCTAATCTGAGCTTCAGTGGATAAGGAACATTGCACTTCTTATTGTGCATTAATTTCTATCATGGTCTGCCTATTTATTGACCACTCAAAGTTTTCCCTATTTCCAGGTGATATTTTGGAAGAACATAGTCTTATGAGCTTGCTTAATTGCCACTGACCCTATTGAGTAGAGTCATAGATGACAGAACAGGTTACAGCCTCGTAACATTTGAATCATAAAAGCATCTGGCCTTGATTTAATTAGTGACCAATTTTACCTGAAGAACATTTCAGTATGCATACCACAGGCACTGATCTGTGGATATGGTAGTTTCTGCAGGAAAGAATTAGTAGCTATAGCTTGGCCAACCATACACACTAGTGTGCCTCAGATGCCCTTTTGTTGCAGAAGTTGGACCTATCTGGCTCACCAGTTTATTTTCAAGAATGATAAGTGTTCTCTCCTTCACATCATTGACGATCATCTTGCTACACACGCAACATTGGAAAGAAAACAAGCACAGCCATCATCTTCCAACAGGGAAGCCATTCACAGTTGTCTCCAGTCATTTTAACCACAGAGAATATTATAGAATTCCTTTAAACATTGTTTGTCTTGGAATCCTCAGCCTCCATATGTTGTGTATTTCTCCTCTAATTTCATCATGATCCCACCCAGATGTTACCTGATCATCTATAAATTATGAACTATATGGTAAACGTAGGTGCCAGTATAAAATGTTTGCATAGTAAAGAAAAAAATAGAATTAGAAAATGTATAAAAGCATAGAAAACAGCAAGAACAAATAATGGACACAGATTAAAACAATTGCCATCATTTCTACTGCATATCACATCCTTCCTTCCCCCATGCTCTTTTTATTTCATTAATAACTTTAAGTGGCTAGAATATTCAGCCCAATACTGTGAGATTAAATCCTTGGTTGTCAAGTATCCAAAGCCTAGATTGTTCTATATATACATGTGTTTGGAGAACATTGTTGCATTTTGCATTGCTCCTGATTATGAAACTTTGGCAAAGTTTCCCAAAGGTTCCAAAACTGATTATTAAGCTTTCTAGATAATTTTGTGGAAATTTTTTCATCTGTTTTTATGAAATGAACCATAATGACAGCTTCTTATATGATAAAATACTAGTGATTTTTCTTGGATTGGATTATATCAATCAACAAAATGCATGGACCTTTTCTACATTCTCAGTTGTGGCTACTTGAGTTCTTTAGAAGCATCAAGGCATTTCCTATGGCTTCCCATGGCTGTGCAGTTTTAGAAGCAAATCTTAAGTGTTTTTTCCCCAGCTATCTCTGGGTGAATTCAAGTGACTATATTTTGGTTTGTATGTGAGCATTTAAGCTTTTGCATCACCTAGGGAAATTAATACATTTGAATTCTGTTCTTGTTGAAGAATGTTCAGAGGACCATAAGCTTACAGAAGAACAACAGCAAAAAAAAAATCCATCTTAAGGGAAGTACAGCTAGAATTTTCCTTAGACAAAAAAAATGGTTTGATTTTTTCTCTGGTCCTTTAGACATGCTATCAAGAGGGACCTGCCCCTGGAGAAGGACATAGTGCTTGGTAGCTCATCAGTTAAAAGAGGAAGACACTCACTATGATGAATTGATACAATTGCTGTCACAATGGGCTCAATATAACAACAATTGTGAGGGTGTCATAGTATCGGACAATGGTTCATAATTTGCTCTAAGTTGGATTAAACTCAGAAGCATGAAATACGAAGTACTATTCTCTTTGTAGAAAACAGAAAACAGCACATTTGAGCATGTGCTAAGACAACTGAGAAACTAAACTAAAGTCAACCTCTCCAAGTCATGGTTTCAGAATTCAGGGTTTGACAGAGGAAAGGGAATAACCCCAGGCATAAAATGTCTTAACACAGATATCTTACTTGGAAGAAATGCATCTTTTCAGTTAGTAATTAGCAAATAGCTTTTGTTTTAAGTCCTTTTGTATTTTTTTTTGTAGTTTATAATGACAGCATCTGAGTATGAAAAGTTGCAATACCAGTGTATTCTTCAGACACACCCACTTTAATTCTTACATAAACTATTGTAAGGACCAATCCCAAAGCTCATGTCTCCATTTTACTTTCTCATGATATTTCCCTCGTGGAGATGAGACTCTATCTCCCCAGTTGTTGGGAGTTAGTCTCAGAGACAATGAATCACGGACAAGACAAGATGGCAGTGTCTGAGGAGCCGGAGAAGCCACACGGCATGGCCCTGTTGGAGCCAGACATCTGAATCTGGAGAGGCCACGTGGAGACTCCTGCCAGTGATGAGTTGCTTCTGCCACCACTGGATCCCGTTGATGGGCCCTGAGCCCTGGAAGTGAGGAGCCATGGGAGGACCCCTTCCAGCACCAGGACTCTGCACCCACTGACCTGTGACTTTGTGAGTTGGAAGGAGACTTTACAGACTGATATCAGGCATGCGGGTAAATATCAGACTTATGGCTTTGTACTGGACTGGATTGGGATGTTTTCTTAATGTCCTATTTCTTTTGTATATAAACCTCTTCCTTATATCCATATGCGTGCTTATAAATTTGTTCCTCTAGTCTACCTGGACCAACACATTTTGGTACCAGGAGTGGGGTTAATCTCTTCAGAGGTGTCTTCGAAGCTGAGGCCTAAACCCTCTAGAGGTCAATGCTTGGCTTGAGGTAACTGGATTTATAAACTCTTTTCATACTTCCCAATAAACATTTCTCTACATCCTTATATTGACAATAATAGGCATAAGAAATCAATACAAATAGCATAGTCAGTAATCAAACTTAATTCTTAAAACAGTCAAGGTCAATACTTATTAAACTTATCTATATCCTTATCTAAAGTACTGTTTACACGAAAACATGGAATTAGGTCTCTGAAGGCATCAAAACAGATCCATGCTTTGGGTCAGGCATTCTGACCTTCTTAATCATTGTCCCCAAACTGAACTAGCTCTGAGACACTCAAATGGTGGTCCCCACCCTTGAGCTCAAGATATACATTAACAGTATCCATTTTATATAGGAATAACCAAAGACAGCATCCAAACAAAATAATCAAAATTTCAATCTTCCATATTGCTTCCAGAAAATAACTCAGTAAATTGCAAGGACATATCTGATTTCTGGCTAGCCAAAGAAGTAACAGTACCATGAAGCAAAAGTCAAGCATCCACCCTCCATCTTTTGATTTGTTCCTCTAGTACCCCACTCCTAAAGTACCAATCATTCCCAATGGTGATAGGGCATGATGAGAGAAGATCATTTTGAAACTGAATTAATACATAAAAAAAATTTCACCAAAGATAAGTGTGGCTGGAAAAGGGTGCATTGAAGATAAATAGTTAAATATATAAACTAAGAATAGCTAAGAATATATAGCTTAAAATAGCTAAGAATATATATAGCTAAAGCAAAAAAAAAATGCCAAAAGAGTGGAACATTTCCAAATAGGGGCATCAGGTCAGAAAATAAAGGTAGAAAGATTGATGAAGGTCAAATATTTAGCACCATTTTGCATTTTGCATGAGGAATGTGGAATTCAAATGTGAGGCAGAAGAAGCAGCTAAATATGCTTAAAAATGGATATTCACATTAATTTTTTAGAAACATACTTTGAGAGAATGGAGAGAAAAGTGTAGACTAAGGAAAAAGGAAATACCTTCAGGAAGCACTTAAAATAGTATAATAAATGAATAAAATTAGAACCACAATAAAAGACACTGGATCCACTTAGTTTATTGATCCTTTGCTAACAGGGGATTTCAAATCCCACAGCTGACTCTACAGTGTGTGCATTTGTAGCCATGCTTTATTTCACCAATATCTATGGCAAAACATTTCATAGAGTTTTCACAAATATTTTATGTCCTCCACCTAGAACTACTAACAACTAAATTTTTTATGTTCTATCTCCCATTCTTAAAAATAGTATCAATTGTCTTCATGCTGTTTTTCTTCCTTCCTAAATTACACTGAGAACTTCTGTCAAAGGTATAAAATCATCATTTCAAGAGGAAAAAAAATCTGGAGGTCCATCTGTTGCAGAAGTGATCTCCTCCCTGAAGACTGCTAGCATATTTTTCTCCTTCTCTGGCAGTCAATGTAGCTTCTAAATACTCCAACAGAATATCTGAGAACTTCTCAAATTCCTTCCCAATCATTTAATCATGCTCTCTAAGGCATGGAGGGGATATAGACTTGGTTGATGGAAAAGACCACTCACCACATCAACACTTCTTGGCCTTTGGACATAACTTAGTCTTTCAGAGTCTTGCTATATTTGTCATATCTTTGATTTCCTGGACATAGCATGACATTGGCTTTATAGAGAGGCTAACGCAGCAAGTATAGATGAGGAGTGTCATGTTAGACTCAGTAAAGAGCAGTTCTGATCCTGAATCTGGGCCTTAAAGAGCATCAAAGGGGAGTTCATGTAGCCAGATGGAAGCACTCATTTGAAGATCGCATTCCTCTTTTAGACAGGGGCAGTGGGTTACTCCTTGGGCGTGTAACAACAAGTCCAGCTGACAGAACGCACCAGCTGCTGCCTGGGAGAAAGATGACACTTTGTGGTCCCATAAAGATAATCAGCCTCAGAAAACCACAGGGAGAGTTTGACTCTGTGGGAGTAAAGCCTTTTGGACCTTTCTTTGCTGATGGAGCACAAAGGAAATATCAATTAATAATCAGAGCTTGAATATACGAAGTATGAATGTAAGAAAATTAGTAGTCGTCCAAAGTGAAATGGGGCACATAAAAATCAACATTGCAGGTCATCGTGAACTGAAATGGACTGATATTGGCTCCTTTGAACTAGAAAATCACATGGTTTTGGACATAATTGAGTCTTTCAAAAAATCATATGCCTAGAACAAAGCAATCAAGGGTAATGTCATTGCATTCATTGTCAAAAGGGGCATGTCAATATCTACTTGGAAATACAATATTGTCTATCTTGAAGTATAATATTGTCTGTAATAGGATTCTATCTATCAGCATTCAATGAAATCATATCAGGCAACTATCATTCAAATTTATGCACCAACCACAAAAGCTAGTAATGAAGAAATTGAAGAGTATTACCAACATCCTCAATCAAAATATAATCAAACATGAAATCAAAATGTTTTGGAAATTATTGGCAATTGAAATGTAAAAATTGGAAACTAAGAGGAAGAATCTATAGTTGCAAAATATGGCTTTCATGACACACTCTAGGCCTGATCTTATATGATAGAATTTTGCAAGTCTACTACTTCTTCATCATAAATATTATTTTCAACAACAGAGACAGTACACATGAATTTCTTCTTATGGAATATACAGAAATATAATTGACTACATCTGTGGAAAGAGACTATGGAGAAGCTCATTTACAGTTGCTAAAACCAAGTCGGGGGCTGACTTTGGGAACAAGCAATCAATTGCTTATATGTAAGTTCAAGTGGAAGCTGAATAAAATAAAACCAAGTCACGAGAAGCAAAATATTTTCTTGAGTCTATCCCACCTGAATTTTCAAGAACCTTTCAATAACCAATTTGACTCAATGTACACTAACTGCAGAAAAACAGATGGGCTGTGGGATTACATCAAGGGCATTGTATGTGAGGAGAACAAAAGGTCATATAAAAGAGAGGTGTTATAGAAAAGATCAAAGTGCCTGTCAGAAGATACTCTGAAAGTTGCTCATAATCATCCATTCATCCATCCTTCCTTGTTCACTTGGACTCTGACAAACCTGGAAGAAATTAGACTTCCTTTTGATTTCTGAGAATTCAATTTTTTTTTGGTTCTTTTTTTTTTTTTTTTTTTTAATCTCAGAGAAGCTGGTGGGTCTGAACTGCTGACCTTGTGGCTAGCAGCACAACTTTTTACCCACTAAGTGTCTTTTACCATGAGATTCCTAAAGTCTGAAGCTCAATTGTATGTGATCACCATCGCAAACCATTCACTCTCTGTGCATAGTGTACATCCCATAACTTTGAGGGACTTGGATCAGGGATATTGTTTTTCTCAGATGCACAGTGAGTTAAACTGGATGGGTCAAGTGATTGGTATTCACTGACATTGATAGTGCTAACAGAATTCAGGATCCTAACTCTTGACCTATCTCTTCCTTTTATCTAGAGCGCAAATTATCTATCCTCCCATATCTTATTCCTTGGGTGCTTTCTAGTTACTTTGATTTTTTTAAACTTTTTTTGGTGACACTCATAATAGTGAATAGAAAAAGCTCTTTAAATGGAATTTTTGTATATTAATAAGCTTATGATTTTCTTTTGTTCCTTACTTGTATATTAATAAGCTTATAATTTTCTGTTGTGCCTTACTTTACTTTGCTTTCACTATTAAAGCTTTATGAATTTGAATGTGTATTTGCATAGACACATATATGTACATATGTATATACACATACATATATACACACATATATGTATCTACATACACCCAGACATACACACATATATGCATATATGTGTATATAGAGAGATTATTTCGACTTTTTAATCATTGTAGAGGAGTATGTAAGAGGGAACACTATATGAGCTAATAGGTTATGGTTTCTGTACCTGTGCTGTTATGCTCCAAGAAAAAGGCAAATAGGCCCAATCCACCATTCCCAAGGTGGTGGTGAAAATAAATAGAATTGAAATAGTTATTCAAAGCCAAGTCTGTGATCCATCTTTCCTTACAAGTTGTATATGGTTGGACAACGGATGATGGACATTTCTGGTGCTCAAGTGCATTTGGGTGGTTAAATGATTCTTTGAGATAGTTTAATCATTAGTTCTTGTGGCAGTCATGTACTCTGGTGTAAATTTCATTATTGGGAGTGTAGGAGTGGAGTCTAGCCTGTAAATCTGGAGATAGTCAATGAGGCCTCTGTGTGGGCATGGCTTTCTCCTGAGAATTCTGGGAAGTCTCACAGTATTTCCCAATTGGAGCAGAGAGACTTGCGCTTGTCTCTGGAGATGAACTACTGACAAGATGAGATAACGGCATGCTGATTACTGGAGAATGTAGGTCAGCCAGAAAAGAGACCACATGGGCCTGCCCTGATGGAGTCAAACCTGTGGGGCTGGAGAAGCCACGTGGAGACTCCAGCCATCACTAAGATGCCCCTACCACCACTGGATGCTGCTGATGGACCCTGAGCCCTGGAAGCACAGAGCCATGGGGAGACCCCTGCCAGCACTGGGATGCTTCTACTACTTCTACTGCCTGTGCTTCATGAGTTGGAAGGAGATTTTATAGACTGGTATTGGACTATCTGGGCATATATCGGACTTATGACCTTGAGCTGGATTAGGTTGGGATGTTTTCTCAATGTTCCATTCATTTTGTATATAAACCTTTCTCTTATATCCATATGTGTGTCTATGAATTTGTTTCTCTAGCCCACCCAGACTAACATAGCTGTTTGCTGAGATTGTGTTCTGTTTATTTCAACATTTTTCTAAAACAATATAAAATTCAAAATAATTTTCAAACTGGAAAGGATGGTTGAATTTTGGGTTTGTTTGGTTTTTTTTTTTTTTTGGTTCCACTGATTCTGTGTTGACTCTTTATAAACTTTATAAACAATAGACCAAAACATTCTAGTCCTGAGCCATCCTCACACCTGATCTGATATTTGAACCCAATGTTGCAGCTGCTGTGTCTGTTCATCCCACTGTCATATTTCTTCATTTAGCTAAGTTGGCTGTCCTTCTCCAGGAACTAATTTTCCCTGATGACATGTCCAATGGATGTGAGATGAAGTCCCATCATCCTTACTTTTAGGAAGTGTTCCGGTGGTACCTGAATTTTTTCCAGCATAGATTCATCATTCTGGCAGCACAAGCTGTATGTAAGAAGCTTTACCAACAACACAATTCAATGGCATGGATCTTCCTTCTCTCTTCTTTGCTCATTGTCTAAATTTCTCACAAGTATGAGACAATGGAAACTCAATGGCTTGATTCAGGTGCATCTTAGTCTTCAGAGTGGTATTTAATTAACACTTGAAAGCTGGCAGCATACTGACCCAATCCAACTGCTCATTTGACCCACTGATCGCTGCTCCATGAGTGGATCGTATATCCAAGCAAAATGAAAATTTTAGCGACATAAAACTTTTCCGTGCTTATCATTGTTTTGCTTATTTGTCTACATTGAAGTTTTGTTTTCTTTTTAATGTGGGGTATAATCTATAAGGAATTTGGTATTCTTTGATGTTTATGATGCTTATAACTCAGTTTTCTCTCCTTTCATCAAGCGCTGCTGTGTCTTCTGCATATTGCAGATTTCTGTGGAATCATTCTCTTATGCTGACACCACCTTTTCTTCACACAGGCAGTTTCTCAGCTTATTTGCCCAGAACACAGATTGATGCACATCTTTCCCGTATGTGAAACCCAGAACCCCTTTGTTATTTATTTTATCTAGAGGCTGGTTTTACTTACTCTGAGAACATCTAGCTATTCCCATTATAAAGTGAATATTTAAAATTTTGAGAACTATGAAACATTCCAAACAGACATTATTTTTACAGTCTTACCATACAGCTATAAATATAAGCACATTGTTTACTTATTTGCTTACTTTCCTTCTTAAACAGCTTTATTGACACATAATTCTTGTGGAAATACATATAGAAAGCAAATTATTGTCTTTGCTTTCCTGTTGTAATTAGGTAATTTTGTGCGAGGTTGAAATCTAAGGGTGAAGGCTAGCCTTGTGTGCATGTCCTCCTCAGAAGGAGTGCCCTGGGATTCTTTCTGTGGACATGTAGTATTAGAGAGAAGGTATATAGGCAGGTAGATAGATAGCTAGATAGATGATAGATTGATGATAGATAGACAATAGATAGATAGATGATATATTTATACAGCAAGGAGAAATATAATGGCTGAATAGTCCACACAGCATTACAGAGGACCAAGTTTAACTCTCTTTCATAGAACAGTTTATTTGCGGAATGTTCGTCCACTTACACAGGCTGCTGGCCCCAGGTTGAGGAGGCAGACAGAGAGTCCCTCTTCAAGACAGGCCAAGTCAGTCCACAAGCAACCGGTAGCAGAGTGGAGTGGCAATTGTCAATAGCGCTGGAACTTAGAGAAGCGTGCCTCATTGGGGTCTCCAGATTTGCACACAGTGGTAACAGCATGGTGACACGGCATGATCCACCAGCTTCTAACTCAAGGAATATACACGTACTAGCAGTGGTGAAGCAGGTCTCAATGGAACCTCAGTGACACGTTAAGGCTGCAGGATCTATGTGTTAGCTCGGCCCACAGTAACACAACGCACAGTTGAGGCAAAAGACTAGCTCCAGCAGCAGATCACTGGTCCCATCACCAAAGAGAAAGAGAGAAAACTATCTCATCACCCTCCAATTAAGCCGCAACCTGATTAATCTTGGTTTTCATATACCTACTGGCCTAGTTGGCACAATAAAGCTAACTACCATACTCTCTCGGTCTTTCCTGCTGGCCAGCTAACATTGAAGATCTTCTGGGAACTTGGCAGAGCCATGGAAATGTGTCCACTACAATTAGATTCATGAGACTTTGCATGCACTAGCCTGTGATCTTCCAGCATTTTGCACCAGTGCATGTGGCTATGTGAGTCTGAAGAGGGGCTTATGGACTAGCATCAGACTTATGGACTTGAATTGGACTGAACTAGAATGTTTTCCTGATCTATTAAGCTTCTTGATGAAAAGTTCTCTTTTATCCATATTGGTGTGTCATTGGATTTGTTTCTCTTGTCAACCCGGCCTAACATTTCCACTTATCACATAATTCAATAATTCATCCTGATCTATGTACAAGTTCCTCATGAGCATAACTAAGTGCCCTGAAATTCTTCGCAATGCTATCCAAAATTTATTATACTCCATATAGTGGAATGTTTTGTTTTCAAAGTAAATAAAACACAGGTACACATCCTTCTGATATGTTCTGGTTTCAGTTAAACTCTATCAGAATCTATCAGTTAAAATCTAATATCTGGGTCTATGGATCCCATTTCCAGGTTCTGATCTCTTCAAATAACCTGTCCAAACACATGGAATGAAGTCTAGTCATCATGCTTCTACTGAAAATTCTATCTGTATTTCCTCCACATCACTTTGTTTGTTATTATGGCAATCCAGGGTACACTTGGCATTCTTAAATAAGACCACAATCTAAGTGCATCAATTTTCTACAGATTCTTCTTATTCTTTATCCTTTTACATATTCATGTGAAGACTGAACACACCATGGCTGGGTCGGATGCACCTGAAGGTAACACCCTTGGCTTTTCCATACTTTAGAAAGGTTTGGGCATCAGATTTGTTCTTTATTATATTTTTTTTGCTTTGTTGATGTTTTTTTCATGACTATTGATGGTGGATCCAAGTAAAATAAAACACTTAGCAACATCAATCATTCTTCTGTCCTTAATGAAATTGCCTACTGGTCACTTTGTGAAAATTTTTGTTTTCCTTACACTGAGTGGAAATACGTACGTCAGAAGGCTAATTATTTTCTTTGTTTTCTTAAGTCCTCTTCATTCTCAGGAAGAAATATCGTGTCATCTGCACATCACAATATATTAATCTGATGCCTTTGCACAGTCCAAGCTCTTGTATTTTTTAACGTTATGTAAGCACAAGGACACATACTGAATAAGTACTATGAAAGAATATACACCTGACCCCCACCTCTTCTGATGTTAAATCACACAGCAGTCCCTTTTTCTGCTTGAATGACGGTTTGCTCTTCTATGTACAGGATCTACGTCAGAGTAGGTGAGTATACTGGATCTCTCATGTTTTCTATGTAATCCATAGAGTTGAAAGTGGTACTATAGTCAAGAAAATGCAAATGAGCACCGTTCTCATATTCCAGCTAAGATTCATCTGATGTTAATAATTATAGGGCTTGTTCCATGTTCTCTTCTGAGTTCAACTTAAAGCCCTGGCTTCTTCCTGTTCACATGCTGCTGTATTATTACTGAGGAAAAAACCTGCATGTGATATTGATGTATTGTTGGATAATTTCCATTGGGCCACCTGTTTCTTAATGCGTACAAGTATCTGAGAGTCTATAGTACCGATTAGAGTCATTTGTCCAGGTTGCTTTCTTTCAATTTTGGGTCCAAAGTATAGTGAGTACTCAGGAGTATATCACCTTTCATTCCCCATGAAATAATTTAGTTTGGAGAGAATGTGGTTGTCTTTTCTTTCCACAGGACACCATACTGGTCCTTTAAGTTGATGCCATTATGCTGCTTGGACAAAGGAAGGTAGAAATATTAAGGATTCAAGGCTTATTGGTAAGACATCAACATGTTAGAGAATGGAAAATTAATCATCCCTCTCCCCACTTCCAGGTATCTTATAACTCAATGAAATTTCCAGGGAATAGTAGTATGCAGCATGCCATGATAGTTCTTTTGAATTGAAGTATACATTTTTGCTTAGGACCCTCATGCAACTAAAGAGAAGGTTTGGGATTATGGAGGGAACTGGTTCTTCATATGAGTATAATACTTTGGCCTATTTCAAGTGATTCAAAATGCTGTTTATTATTTTGCATAGAGCCAGAACAAGCGAAAACTCTACCACAGCTCATACTACATCGCAAGGAGTTGTCTTTCTGGGGCTGCAGAATTGGGTTGATCTGAAGGTGCCAGGAGATGGAAGTAGTGCTTAGAGTCTTCAGCTGGGACATAGTGAAAAGTCACAGTTTAGTCCTTTTCTGAAGCAAAATTCTGCCATCCTGTGCAGGTAACTACTCTGCTTTTGATAAAGAGCTTTAAATTTCTATTACTATTATTATCATTATTATTATTATTATTATTATTATTATTATTATTATTATGTGACTTTGAGTTGATTCTGACTCATAATCACCTTATGAACAAGAGAAGGACAAAATCCTTGATCAGGTACATCCTCACAGTGGTTGCTATTTTTGAGCCAATTGCTACAGCCACAGTAATTCATTTTATCTAGTCTTCCTCTTGTTTGCTGACCCTTTCCTTTACCAAATTTGATATCCATATTCTCAGATTAGTCTCTAGAAGATATCCAAAATAAATGAGCCAAACTTGCTTCTTTGCTTCTAAGCCTCATACTGATGAAGTATTCTTCCCAGACAGTCTTAGGTATATTCAACATTTTTCACCAATACCATAATTGAAAGACATCTAGTCTTCTAAAGTCTTATAAGTTTTCTTTGTTAAGTATTTATATTTTATCTATTATTTTGTTTCTCTCCCTTATTCCATTCTTTATATAAATTAAGATGTAAATGGACCTAATGTACACATATTTTTGTTGGGTTATAGACGTACATGACTTATGTTTGTTTTCATTTGTAGATTATGTATGGTGTAAGGGGCTATGTAGGGATGTCAAGTTGACAAGGGATAGACTGCTTTTAATGTTATGTGCCAATTTGGCTAAATAATGAGTTTCAGTATTATGCAATAAACCTTCATTTTGTGATCTGATGTAAGAAGGTTTCCAGGGGAATGTGATTTGCATTTAATGTATGTGAATATTCTGCAAAGCTTATTCTCTCTTGCACGCGCTCACTCGCTCTTTCTCTCTCTCATACTCTCTCCATTGCCCTCTTCTTGTACCTTCTCTCACTCCCTCTTTCTCTCTATACATCTGTGTGGTGGTGGGGTGGTGGGTGCAGTGTATCTCTACCTCTATCCCTGACATTAAACTATGGGGATGCAAGCCAGCAATTTGCTGACTGATATGCAGATTTTGATATTTTCTAACTCTGTCTGATATTCCTTGTTCTTGTTACCTGTTATCTAACTTAATGATTTGTGATTCATTAGCCACTACAAACATGTGAGTCAAGAGAAGCCTGCAGCCTGCAATCTACAAGGCCTTGATACTTATCAGCTTCCACACCTATCCAAGCCCTTTCTGTGAGCTAATATCTATCTATCTATCTATCTATCTATCTATCTATCTATCTATCTATCCATCTATCTATCATCAATCATCTATCATCTATCTGCCATCAAATTGATGTAGACTTATAGAAAATCTTTAAGACTGAGTAGAACTGTACCTTTGAGTTAGTCCTTGACTGGGGTGCTTTACAGGAGTAAAAGTACCATCTCAATCCCAGGGAACAGATAGTGACTTTGAAATAGAGACCTTGTGAACTGCAGCCCAGTTTGTAACTGGGTACACCAGGGTACACACACACACACACACACACACACAACCATATGTACATACATATCTATTAATGGAAGAAAGATGGAAATCTGCACAATACAACTGATAGGTAACATCAGGATAAGCTGAGAAAGATTGGAGTTTTCATGGATTACATCTTGCTTGAAGTCACAATCAATGCTTATTAAGGCAGCAGTCAAGAGATCAGATGATGCATTGCATTGAATAAATCTGCTGCACAAGATCACTTTAAATAATGAAAAGCAAGGATGTTACTTTGTGGACTAAAGTGTACCTGAGTCCAGCCACAATATTTTCAAAATCCTTATACACATGTGAAAGTTATACATTAACAGGAAAGAATCAATGCATTTGAATTATGGTGTTGGTAAAAAATACTGAACATATCATGTACTCTCAAAAGGATACATAGATATACCTTGGGGGAAAAAACAGCGAGATGTCTCCTTAGAGCTAAGGACGGTGAGACTTCATCTCAGGTACTTTGGACATATTACCAGGAGAGATCAGTCCTAGAAAAGAATGTTGTGTTTGGTACAGTAGAGGAGCATTGAAGAAGGGGAAGGCTCTTTGAATTAGCCTGGGTACATGAGAGAAACAAGTTACATTGAGGGCTTAACCATTCCAACCTAGTCCAGTCCAAGTCTACAGTCTAATATTAGCCCATATAAGAGTCAGAAAACACATGCAATAATGCCCAATGCAGGACGATGACAATCTAGATGGATAGAATGACTTTGGATCCAGTGGAGGGCATTGTAAACATCTCAGCTTTAGGTCCAGGTATCTGGATCCATCAGGGTAGGACCATGTGGCTTCTCCTCAGGTATTGCTCACAAGAGGCCAACCTTGTCAGTTCAATGTCTCCAGGGATGTGAGAGAATATCTCCTACTTCCAAGAAGGAAGTACCAGATTACCCAGAATTCTCAAAGGAGAAGGCCATGCGAACATAGAGATCTCATAGATGATCTCCAGATTGACAGGCCAGACTCCACCCTACACTCTGAATCCTCAAAATGACACCAGATTAGGGAACTGGAAAAGTTGGATTGGCACAGTGGGTACAACAAGAGATCAAAAGGAGCAGCACTTGTGAGGATGTCCAACACCAGAACTTGTTTCGTCCTCTGTGGCACAGGGTGCTGTGAGCCAGACTTGACAAGATGGTACCTACCAAGGCCAACAATGACAGTGCTTTTGCACCCCTAGAGAAACAAGTCTAAATTGGTATCCTAAAGTAAATTGGGAAATTATGTGAGGCTGATTCAAAAACCATTGTTTGTCTTCCATATCATATAGGCCAAATAACTTCTTTGAAGCCAGACTCTTAATTTCAACGAAAATATTTCATGGATTAAACCTTTTTTAACTTCAAAGACATGCAAAGAGGATGGAGAAGTTTCATTTTACATAGTTTGTCTCTAACTACACCAAAAAATGCTTTTCCCCCTAGCATTTTGTGACTCTTCTCTAAGACTTTACATCCCAAAGCAAAATATTCTCATTCTTAGGTGTATTTCTTAAATAAATAATTTTCCAACTATGGAGTACTATTCACTATGTTTCTCCTCAATTGAAATCTCTGACCGACAAACAGGTGGTAGAGAGAAAAAGAAAGAAAAAAAAGGAGTGAAGGTTTTGCTCATCTCCACTGAAATCCTAACAGCCTGGGAAGCTATAAAGTTCCTGCAATGACAAATGAGGTCAACACGCGATCTGAAAACCGCCGGAAGTCAAGATGTACCATAATAGGAAGCTGTAAACTTCTACCAAACAGATGAGCAGAGAGATCAAGCAGAGAGGAGCAGGAATGCTGAGGCTTGCCTGGCTCTCAGATAAATCATTCTGTGTGGGGCTCTGTTGGTATTGCAGTCTCTTGTGTATGTGCTACGCTGGGCACCTCTGGTCACATCTGATTAGAAAGGTGCGGTTGTCAGTGCTTTTCTGCTCTTTGGAATTGTGAAGTGATGAAATATCAAAGTCAATATTTTTGCCAATCTTCCCTGCCCTTGGCAATCTAGCATCTCTCCAGGGGCTTGAAATCTGCTGGTCCTGGAGCAGATCCACGTGTGACTGTCACCAAAGCTTCTCAGAGGAGAGCCCAGGTATTTGATTCCACATCGGGCAGACAAACATGCTCCCCTGTGAGGGGAGCAAACTACAAAGGCAGATGCAGGGATGGAACAAAAGGCTTCTTTGTAATTTAATTTCTTTTTTGAAATTTTTCCCTGCTTTTATTTTTTCCTTATGAGAAAAATATATGTATTTAAAATGAACACGGTTTGAAGAAAATTATAATGGAAGAATTTTAATGTTACACGTAGGACACCATTGAGGAGAAAATACTGCAAAGATGCCTAGTACTTACTTCCATTCATCACACCCTCAGGAGAGGTCTGTTTCTTTGATATGTAACTAACTATTTATATGACAACCTGGCTATCCTCACAGTAATCTTCTGTCTAACACATTACCAGAAAAATCTTAGTTCTTTTTCATCAGTTTCATGCTCTGCTTTGTAAAAATGTTTTCTACCTATAGTTCCAGTTTTATAAGAGTAGGTGGTGTGGATCATGTTCTCCCACAACACTTCATACAGAATGTAGCCAGAGGCTGAGAGTGGTCTAGAGAGTTTTCCTCAGTAGTGGAGGCAGAGTTTTAGACCCGAGTTGGCTAATATGAGTATACCTCCTGTTTATCATTGCTGACAAGGGTATAGACTAAGTGGAATTTTCCTATTTGCACATGGGAATGTAAAATGACACAATTACTTAGGAAAACTGTTTCCAGTTTCCTATAAAGTTAAAAATATATTTATCATATAAGCTAGCAGCATATCCTCAAATATCTAAGCAGCAGAACTAAAACTGTGTCCATACCAATAGCTGCACTCAAATGTTCATAGCCATTTTGTCATGATCAGTTAAAAAAATTATCCAATCTGTGGAAGTTGGAAATGTTCATGTCCACTTCATAAATAGAGTAAAGTGGTAGAGTTTAACCTGCCAATCTAGTCACAACATGGCCTTTGCCTGTGCATTCTGGGAACTTCTGTCTTCTTCCCAGACACACACTCTCTGTGTTTCACATTCTGTTGCCAAGCCACGTGAAGCTATGCTGATGACAGACAGAGTCCTGGAGCTAGAGGAACCCCATAGAGGGCCTTGCCAGTGCTGAGATTCTTCCACAAGACTCTCTACCCATTGGCCTGTGATCTTCCGGTTTTGGGCATCATTGCATGTGTTGAATGAATCTGTAGAAGAATTGATGGTCTATTATTAGACATATGGGTTAATATCAAACTTGTGGACTTGATCGGGACTGGGTTAGGATGTTTTCTTAATAGACAATTGCTCTTAAGACTAAAACTCTCTTTTACATACATGTGAGTTTGTCTGGATTTGTTTCTCTAGTCAGCCAAGACTAACACATTATCCTATGAGGAGAGGGGTACTAGACAAATAAATCATAGAGATGGAGAGGGAAGCCTTGACCTCTGTCTCAGGGTAGTTTTACTTCTTTGACCACATTTTGTTTGGTTATTGTCATTGATTATTCCTGCTTGAAATGGCAAAAATGAATGTGATTAATGTACATTTTGAGCTTAGGGTGGAGAAATCACTCCTTGAAATGCTCAGAGACATGCTGCTTTAGTGAACGCAGCTGACAGTCAAAATGACTGACAAAAGGCTCTGGCTTGATGGAGTCAAAGGTCTGAGTCCTTATTTTGTATCCATGGAATAGTTTAGATAAAGATTAAGATAAGATAGATAAGGATTCAATTTGCCTGTTTTAAGAATTTAGCATCTGGTTTTAATAGATTTATACTTTTTCTGACTCCGAAATGATGATTAGGAAGTAAAAATAGGGAATTTGTGAGCCTACTTGCCTCCAGCACTCAAAATGAATCATTACATGGGTTAGAACTAACCCTGGAAAGAAGGCTCTGAAAAGATAAGCCCAACTCAGTGCTTTAGAATACTCAAGACTTGCCCAGTGGCCTGTTGACAGGCTAAAGAAAAAAAGGAGAATGTTGGCTTTTGGAATTTTGAACTAGTGGTTTTGCACCCTGAAGCTGGAAAAATCTGGATGCATGAAGGCATTCTCCTTTCTAGGACTGAAGTTTAAGGGAGCAAATCAGCAGCCTGAAATTTTTGCTAGGTGACCACCTGGATCTGTTTGTTGAGTGGAAGTGGGAGAAATACATTGAATCTGACCAATGGCACCCATGGACTTAGAGGAGAAGATAAGAATGGGGTGACTGGTCTAAAGTTCAAGACCAATCAAGGGGACTAGGGTTCTTGAGCATTTGTGACTGGACTCCTCTTGAAGTGGACACCTAGTGAGGGCAAGCAAGTGACCTGCACATATTAAGTTGATGAGAACCTGGCCACAGGATGATGTGATTGTTGAACCTCTGGTTAATTAGTGCATATTTCTGCTGACTTTATGGACAGCCTGTCCTGAGTTGACTTTTGTTAATGGATGCAGACTCACAAGTTTCTGTTTAAATGAGGCTGACATATATTGAATTGTATGCATTAGTTTTATCATGTTAGGTATAGGCATGATTTTATTGTTTTTTTTTAAATTATTTATGGTTAAAGAGTTGTGTAAAAGTGTTAAGCTGACAACGAGTAGTCTGAGGAAGTTACATAATCTGTCAACTTGAGCGAAGTGGTGGAGTATAGCCTATCAATCAGGTCACAATCTGATGATGATTTGGGGTGGACAGGGTCTTCTCCTAAGGATACTAGGATCTCTTGTGTTTTTCACTAGGAGACACACACATACATACACATACTCACACATTGGGGACCAGACACACTCTCTGTGCTTCATATCCTGTTCCAAGCCACATGATGCTGTGCTGATGGCAGCCAGAATCCTGAAGCTAGAGGAGCCACAGGAAGAGTCGCACCAGTGCTGAGGTGCTTCCATAGACTCCTTACCCACCGGCCTGTGATCTTCCTGCTTTCAGCAATCATGACATGTGCTGGGTAAGTCTCTGTAGAAAAATGTGTGGACTGGTATAGGGGCTAATATTCAACTTATTAGCCAATACGGACTTGATCTGGACGGGATCAGTGCATTTTCGTAATATTCAGTTACTCTTAAGTATAAAATGCTCTCTTACGTAGATATGAGTATCGTGATTTGTTTCTCTAGGCAGCCCAGACTAACACAGGCAGGGACCTGCACAGATAGGCATGCAATGCTTCCACTGCCATTGGATGCTCAAGAATTTTCATCTGCTGGTCTTGATTTCCCTGCCTTTTGGATCAAAAGGCAAGTTGATTCTGAAGAGTTATTTATAGACTGGTAGCAGACATATGGGCTAATATAGGACTTCTGGGCTTGATCTGGACTGGACTGAGATGTTTTCTAAATATACAACTACCCTTTGACAAGAAAGTTTGTTTCTCTAGTCTACCCAAACTAACACACAATCCAGATATCCATCAAAAAGCAAAGGGATGAGCATAAGGTTAAACAATCTCATAATATAAAAGCCATTTATCAATATGAGAACCAACATTATGATGAAATAAAAAAGACAGACACAAGACATGCACAGTGTGCAATTATATACATATGAAATTCCAAAAGTGCCAATTGTTAGTCAATAATTGGCCTGGGCTTGTTTGGAGGTGGGTGTTGCATAATGTCCCAAGTGAGTTGGCAGATATGCATGATAACTATTGGAGTTACAGAAATGCTCCAAACAGTACTTATGGCGGTAACTTACCCTGTGTGCTTATGAAAACTCTCCCAAATACACACTGAACATATGTGCATTGTATTTTATGTAAAATTTACTTTAAGTTGACGTAGATTTCTTGTCACTGAAAGTTGGAATTCACCTTAAGTACAGAGGTAGACTGTTTTAATGCTGTTTTTTCCAGAAAATGTATATATTATATAAATTCATCAATTTACCCAGGCAGGAGAATCACTATATAATATTGAGCTTGGGGAGAGTAGGAAGCAAGCCTTTTGTGAATTTCGACAGTGAAAGATGTTTGCAAAGACTTAGGACTATAATACACTGTGACACGCATCCTCGGAAGTGGGGCAGGTAGGTGTGTGGGAGTGTGCTTGCACATGCATGGATACACTTGCACTAGTATCCTTCAGACAGTACTGTATGGAACAGTAACCTAGTCATCTGCTATCCTACACACGCTATTGTGTCATATGGTGTCTCCGTGAGTCAGAGTGAACTAAACAACACATCATCACAACCAAACAGCCAGGAAATCACAGACGAAAGTAGGTTATTCATGGAGAAAGGACATGAAAATGCCTAAAACAAAACTCTATATGTATGCTCCATTTATAATTCCAATAAACCTAGTTTTCATTATTTCTTACTTTTATTATCAGTTGCTTTACAGATTTGATATTTTTTTCTTCTTTGAGGTTGCCATGAGAATGATAGCATCAATAAGTTCATATGTGATACAGTTTCTTGATGGCAAGATGTTTTAAAAATGGACAATTGCATATGCAGCTTCTTTTAACTCATTCTGGAAATGGTGGACTAGCTGTATATGATCAATGTCCAAATAAATTAATGGAAACCAAGGCTGAATTCTCTGTAACTTTGTGAGTTGAAATTTTGACAAAGACAGTAATTGTTAAATTTTGTTTTTGAGGTGAGGGCCAGATACAAGTAAAATGATCTATACTTTAAATGTAAGGATTTCTTATTGAGGAGAGGTAAAAGAAACTATAGATGGTAAGTAGCTAGCTAACTAGATAATAAATAATTACTCTAGGTATTAAAAACAAAAGAATCTAACATTTTGGGGCTTATTTGGGCAAAGTAATAGCTTCTTTGATGCACATTTTTTTCAATTTAATTGGTCTGAGACTAGTGCTCCTCAGAAGACATTCTGCCTAGAATCTGCAGAGAATCACTAGATTTTACCATTGTGGTTCTAGACATATCTCCAAGCACACTGATCTTAAATCTTAGTGAATTTTCTTTCCGAGAGCCCACAGACATTACAGTTGCTTAATTTTCAGGATCCCTAAGTTTTCAAACTTCCCATCATTATTGCTCCCATCCTAATACTGAAATTATTATTCATTTTTTCAGGTGATAATATCAAAATTGCAAATTAGGTTTGGTCATCTCATTTTATACAAACGTGGTATGAGAAAGGCTAATGTAGTCCTAGGATACGCAGGAACCATTCCACCGAAAATTCATATTCTAGTTATTGGAACTGGAGGTGTGAAAAGGCAATAAGAAGGAGTAACTGAGGAGCATTGTGGTTTCTGGAAGAGATAAAAATGGGAAAGGAAAATTAGAGGTTTTAAAACATACATGTGTATTTACACACGCACACGAGTAGGTAGAAAAGCATTCCTATGAGGGTTTTAGTTAAAAGTACATGGTCTATTTCAAATAGCACATATTTAAACATGTGTCCGTGATCAGTGATAGCTGCAGAAAGTTTCTCTTTGTAATATACGTGTCTGAGTTTTTTTGGGTGCCTTCATACGCAAGGCTTGATGAAAACCCTGGTTTCAGAAGGGATCTGTTGAACCGGTTAAATTCAAGGCAGAGACGTCTGCTCAGAAGGTTACTTTGGCTGTGTTTTGAAATTCCAAAGGAGTAATTATCTCAAAGGACACAGGACAGCCACAGGATCCTCCACCCCTACCACTACGGAGCACCTGCTTATTCTTTCAGGGAAGGATGGACTGTTCTTTGAGAAAGACCTTGAGAACCCTCACCCCTTTCCACCCTACAGCTCTGATTATGCCACCTTTAGACTTCTATTTAATCCTCAGAAGTCAAAGAACATTTTAAAGGAATATAACTGGAATCCCTCAGGGATACCCAGTGCTGTTTTGATGTAGTATGAATTGAAGAGCAAGAATGTTTCAGGAAAAGTTGTCCACATAGAAGCACTAACTTCACAAGTGTATAGACCTAGATGGAGGCTGTGTCAAAATAATAAACATTTCTCACATTGATAATTTTGTTTAATAGATGTTCATGTGGCTTGAGAGCAGTATTTTTTACTAATGCTCATATTTGTACAACATGCACACATATATTTATGAAAACAAAAGTAGCATTCAGCCAACAAGTATTTATTGACCAGCAATGTTGATTATAATATTCCTCATTATATCTTGACTGCCAACAATGAGATATGTATTGTGAAAATCTACACAAATCCAAGCAAAACAAAAGAGAACAAAAATAACACTAAAATTTTAAGGAAGTTATACCTCAATTGATGGAAATGAGACTAGCCCACATTGGTTAGAAAAAAAATACCAACAAGAATTATTTGTAAATTTCTGAGATATTATCTAAACAGTATGCAAATAGAGAAGAGATAAATGGTGATCAAAGCACCTAATGCAAAGTTTTTAAGACAATAGTTGATATGATCATTGGAGAGGGGAAGAAGAGTGATGGCAGAGAAAGGAATATCATTCAAAATATGCTATTTTCCGGAAGGCTTCCCGGTGATACTGAACTATCAATATTTTTAACAAATGGAGGGAACATGTCATACAGCTACCCCCCCAAATAGGCCAACAGGTTAGTCAGTGATCCTTTCCCAAAGAAGCAGAAGGAATCCTCCAGTTCTCCAGGCCTCCGAGAGCACAGGGGGCAATCTCTGAGCCCAGAAGAATGAGAAAAGTGTGAGTGGAAGCAAAGCAAAACAACAGAAGATACTGAGAAAGACATGAGAGGACTCTCCAGTCATTCTGCAAAGACTTTGCTTACTTGTGCATGTGTGTGTGTGTGTGGGGGGGGGTGTCACAAGAAATTCTAGAGATTTTTCCTGTTTATCAAGAGATGATAGATCCATGTTATGGAAAGCTCACCTTTGCTTCAGAATGAGAAGCAAATTCTAAAACCTCAATTCCCAAGTTGAGGGATATGAGTCCCAGTGAGTCCCGTAGACCCAGTGAGTCCCGCGGATCCAGCGGGGTAAACATTAGGCTGTGAAATGCCAGGTACACAAATCAGCACACCTGCAAGAGACAGGCAGACCTGCTCCATAAAGGGGACAATCTAGGACACTCTTAAGGAGCAGTTCTGTTTTGCCATAACCCCTCACTATAGAATCAACTCCATAGTAGTGATTTTCTTTTTGTCTGTTCTGTTTTAAGTACAGGAAGCTTAACCAATTGCAAGATTCTTGGAGCAATTAGCTCCTGCCAGAAATAAGATTGCCTTCACGAGGGTCAGAAACTGCACCATCATGTGGTTGTCCTCTGACCTCCAACCCTATGAGGTTCTCATATGATAATTGTGATTTAGTCCTTCTTTTTATATGAGGGTTCAGATATATAAGTAGTGCCCTCACTTGCACATATAATTCTATAGTATTCTTATGTATGTCAAAACCAGAGAAGGGGTGTCTCTCTGTGTGTGTGTGTGTGAAAAAGACAGAGAGAGAACTATAAGGGTGACTGCTCCAACTATAGGGACATTTCCTTGTAATGGTTCTGCTTCTTGGCTATACATAGGTGCCTGTCAAACTTTATCGGTAAAAATTAGTTTCAATCTCCATGCTTTCCACAGGAAGGCCTTTAAGGCATTCCATCAGGAAGGGCTGAAGAAAACTTTTGATAGTAAGACCATCAAGAAACAGTGTGAGTCAGAGGCAGAATGTATGCAAGTTTTAAAAATAAGTATTTATCAATAAATACAGTCATATGCTACAGAATGCCCATAGGGTATCATCTGGCCTTATAGAAAGTCGGCTCCCCAAAGCTTATAAAAATCTCTACTATTGTCCTCTTTCCTGGGAGATCTCAGCTCTGATCTGATCTGATTTGTATCCCTGCTGACAACTTGATTCCAACTCAGAGACCCTTGAGTGTGGACCGAAGGCTGGCAGTCTTCAGGGGAGTAGATAGCTTGATCATTCTTTTGAGGTTCACCTCACAGATTGATATTGCTGACTTTATGTGTAATAATGCAAAATACTCAGAGAATCTAGATTAAAGGACAGGATAAGCATAGATCGAATGAGAGATATTAAACTCAATTGCTTTCAGTAAGCAACACATGTCTCGCATATGAAACAATTTTGCCATCAGTTGTATAATGGTACACTATATATATAGCCTATAGTCTCATACATAGGTTTTGACAGACATAATTGTGTTAGTCCGGGTAGACTAGAGGAACAAATTTCATAAACATATAGCATATAGCTATAAGGAAAAGGTTTATATACAAGACAAACAGGACATTGATAAAACATCCCAGCCCAGTTCAGTTCAAAGTTATAAGTCCTATACTAACCCATATGCCAGAAATCAGTCTATAAAGTCTCCTTCAGACTCACAAAGTCACAGGTCAGTGTGTGCTGAATCCCAGCCCTGGCAGGGGTCTCCACATGGCTCCTCGCTTCCAGGGCTCAGGGTCCATCAACAACAGAAACAACTCATCGCTGGCAGACGTCTCCATGTGGCTGCCCCAGTTTCGGAGGTCTGGGCCAAGCTATGTGGTCTCTCCGCTGGCTCCTTCAGCTTCTTGGATGCTACCATCTTGTCTTGTCCGTGATTCATCGTCTCTGAGAACTAACTCCCAACCATTGGGAAGATAGCGTCTCATCTTCATGAGGGAAATATCATGAGGTTTCCCAGAAGTCTCAGGAGAAAGCCATCCCCACATAGAGCCCTCATTGGCTACTCATTGGCTTTCTCCAGATCAACAGGCTAGACTCCACCCTACATTTCAATCAAAAATTAACATAAGCACATGACTGCCACACTACTTAATGACTATCTCTAGATTAACAGGCTAGACTCCACTCCTACATCTCAATCATGAAATTAACATAAGCACTTAACTGCCATAATAATAAATACCTTTGTTACTGGCTAATATAAATACTATATTTGCCATCATTATTTCAATAGAAACTTTGTCTACTAAAAATAAGTTTATGGTATAACCAAGAATATGCTTGGTATCATCCAATCTTGGGTATAGCATGTTTCTTAAGTGTTGTAGGATTGGCTCAGTGACGAATTTTGTTTCAAAAATATGATGGTGGATTCGGGGAATACAGGACACATGATTCCTTCAGGACCAGTGGGAAGAGTAGCTATGCCAGGAGTGTGGAGGGAAGGTGGGGTGGAAAAGTGGAACCAACTATAAGTATCTACATATAACCTCTTCCCTGGTATATGTACAATGGGTAAGTGGGTGAAGGGAGACATTGGGCAGTGTAAGATATGACGAAGTAATCATAATTTATAAATTATCAAGGGTTTTTGAGGGAGGGGCCAAGAAGGGAAGGGAAAACTGAGGATCCTATGCCAAGAGCTTAAATAGAAAGCAAGTATTATGAGAACCATAAGGGCAACAGATGTATAAATGTGCTTGGCACACAATGGACTTATGTATGGATTGGGATGCATTGTATGAGTCCCTAATAAAAGGATCTAAAATATATATATCACCGTGAAGTGCACTATGGTTCCAAAATGTAGTAAACCAGCACTTGTGATAGCAGCAACAACACGCGAAGGCGAAGTATCGATCTGAAGTGAGACAAAAGGTTATTAAAGAACATGAATGTGGAAAATCGGTGTATGCTATTGCTCGCTATTTAGGCAAGTTCACACAATGTTCAAATCACATAATGTCCTCTTTTACAGAACATATTGTGGACATTAAGTGATACATGACTCTACAGGGATATACTTTTCTATCTAGCATTCCTGCGGAGCTGGCTTCTGCATGTGTTTCCACGATCCCGCCAGTCTTGTTTCCCCCCTTCCCCATCGCACTCCCTCATCCTTCCCTCACCACCCCTCCACCCCCACCCCCAGCCCCCCGTCGTGCCCCTAGTGCTAGAGAACTGTGCAATATCATTTTCCGCATAATGAAATCTGGAGTGACATTAATATAAGTGTAATTTTATAGAAGGGAATGGGTCTGGCTGATAGTTTCTACCTGCTGTGTTTTGATGATAGACATCGGGATGTCACCATCTGTGTAATGAAATTTCACCTCCGTAATAGTTCAGATTATCAAGCGCTCTTCCAAGCTGGCTCTGGGAATCTGTTTATTTATTTATTTAAGTATTTATTTATCTGAAAACAGTCACCATAGGCCTGCTCATCATGGAAGGTATGGGTGAAGAGGGTATTAAGTGCATTAAGCACGGTAAAAGAGGAGTGAATCTAAACACTTGCTGTTGCTCCGTAGATAGATCAATCATGGGGTGAAGTTACTATTTTCAGTCCTAGATATGAGTTTTTCTTCTGTATTAACCCCCATAGCTTTCTAATTGGAACATATCAAACTGATAGGTTAATTCCAGGTGAGTGTAAAATTAAGGTAAGTAACATGCATTGAGTGTCTATTAAATGAATGTTTATACATAATCTTATTTAATTTCTGCAAATGTGTTGCCAGGTCTAAAAGCTCCAGGAGACAAATATACAACAGAATGTGCAGTCCTCACCCCAGACAGATACTGTTACCATTGTAGGCAAAACTAGAGACTCAGAGAGGTGAGCTACCTTGACAAGGTGACCCAAGGATAACACATGTTTTAAGTCAGATCTGTCTGCCTTACAAATTCATGCTCTCTTCATTACTCTTCAAGATAAAAAGGTCAAATTGAGACAGGTAAGTTGCATTTAGCTGGGAGAATCTCCTTTTTGTCCAACCACTTCCAAACAGTTTAATGTAGTCAAGTTGTAATATGCAGTGTGTCTCCAATGTTAGCAATAACCTAGAACATTCTTTTGTCATATTTACCCCATTACTTGTCTGGGACAATGTCATTAAGAAGGTAGAGAAGATAGGACAGAGAATAAATATTGTCGGAAAATCAATCAGTTAGATTGCAAACTGCTTATTCCATTATACCATGATTCATTTATGTATGAATATTTAGAACTATATTTCTGATTATATCCAGAGGTCAAATAAACATTTCTGATAATCTGTTTCTGAAATTTATAATTGACTTTTTCTTCTACCTCTTAAAAATAAAAGTGCTATAATAGTCCATGACTGCTGAGGAGTGTACCCTTTTTTTAAAATTTTATTTCAATATTAAAAAAAAAAAGAAAACAACAATGCTAACAAAAACAAGAAAACAAACCAAACTTATTTCTACTGGCATGAATTTTTAAATTTTGAAGTGTGCCAAATACAGTAGAAAATATTTCAGCCATCAAAATGTAGGAAAATTGACTTCTTCATCAATTCATTTTAGCAAGGGTTTTCTCTTACAATATTATTTTCAATCAATTGGAAAGGAGGAAGCGTAAAGTGATACTTTATCCTATAAAGCAAAAGACAATTTACTTATAATTGATATGACTGTGGGACCAATAGGAGCACAAAGGAAGAAAATGTTTCAAACGGTTATAGGGATGATTGCACACCCCTTCCTAATATTATTGACCTATTGGGTTGTATGATATGCTAATTATGGCTAATATAATTATTTTTGTTTTGTTTTGCTCTTTTGGGTATCACTGCCCTCTGATGGTTGGAGTAGGAGGCCCAGTCTTTTCTCCTGTGGAGCCGCTGCTGGAATTGAACCTCCATCCCAGTGGACCGCAGTTCCATGCACAACCACTAGGCCACCGGGACTCCGTCCTAATACAATTATTTTTAAAGAAAAGTTAATTCTGAAGAAGTCCCAACAAAAATAGTAGAACCGGTGCCTACTCTGAGAGCAAGTGTTATTTGAAGCCCTTCCTTAACAATGACATATTTCTTGATTCCCTATTTTCTACAGCTGCTGCATAGTCTCTTCTTCTTGTTGATTTGGTATATCCTATGTACTTGTCTCACACTTTAACTATTTGAAGACTTTTCTCAAGCAAGGGACTACTTTTACTCATCTTTTGTCTCCTGTAACATGTAGCACACTGCACTAAAACAAACAAACAAAATTCACGAGTTCTTTTTACAGCTGTCCAATCATCCTCCTTTTCATCTAGTAGTAAAATTAAATTAAGTATCTTAGGAAAAATAGTTTAGAGTAGAACACATTTCTGCTAGAACACTAGCTTTTCTGCTTTTCTGTCTTCTTGCTCATCCAACTCCCAGGTGTTCCTATTATTCTGTCATTCTTGGTCTTCAGATTCTCTTCCGCGCGACCTGGAGCTGTTATTCATGATCATAGCGAGAAGCCTTTGTGGTTGGAGATTCCAAGAGATCTCCGCGGATCACAATTGTTTGTTGGCCGAGGGCAAATCAAATGTTCTTAATACCTGGACAGATGGTACAAGAGTCACTGGAGTGTGAAAGCAGCATCATTTTGTTGGTGGTAAGCACATGTTTATCAGCTTTAGAATAAACAAACACAGTGGTATAGGTTTGTTCATCAACAGGGGATAAGGGCTGAAGTAGGGGACAAGTTTATTTTCTTGACACCTTCCATCTGGGTCTTGAGCAAAAATATAAAAAGATCAACAACAAACAAATAAACAAAATCTAATTCAAAGCTAAATATTTTACAATACTCATTTCCTCTTAAGAAAATAGTTTTCTGGAGCTCCAGTAGTGCAATCGGTTAGTGCATGGTACTTATGCAGAAAATATTTTTCCAAACCTAAAACTTCTGCATGTATTGGAGGCCAGAGCTTTGGGTAATGACTATGATTTAATGCAGCCCTTCTAAGGATTTCTGGCTATAGCTGGGTGGAGCTATTGCTTTTCACAAACAAGCTTGCTCCTTGAACTCTGTATTTTCATTATCTTTCCCAAACTATCTAATCTCACAGTTTCATTTAACCATTAAAAACATGCTTGACTTCCATTTACATTGACAAACCAACCAGTTTCCATGGCTTTAGCTAGCTCCAGATGATTCCATGTGTATCAGAGAAGAACTATACACCATAGGATTTTTAACTGAGGAAGGTAGACAGTCAAGCCTTTCGCCTGAGGCACCTTTAAGTGACTACACCCCCCAACTTTTGGTTAGCAGCCAGAGAAGTTAAAAATGTGCACGGTTTTTATGATCTTCACGTTTTATGCTCTTCACCTTCACGTTGCTAGAAGCCTCCAAGAGGCTGTGCTCAGTGTTAGTGGCTGGGTCAGAGGTCAGAGTCCTCCTGGTAGCAAGGTGGTTATGGGCAAGGTCAGCAGTTAAAAACTGCCATCCACTCCACAGGAGAGGGATGGACTTCCTCCTCTTGTAGAGAGTTAGAGTCTCTAAAACTCACAAGGACAGGGCTGTCCGGTTCTATAGTATGAGTCAGAATCAACTAGAGTTTTATTTGTCAGTTGTTGCTGCTGTTGTTTTTTTTTGGGGGGGGCGGGGTTGTGTTTACATTGAAAATTAGATTTAACCTGTCCAAGACTTGCGGATCACAGAGCAAATCTCATCAATCATTGGTTTCTTTTTCTTACTTTTCAGTATCTTTTAGAGGGGAGATTTGGTCATTTAGCAGTTACATATTATGCTTCCAACTTAACAGGCAAGGTTGGCACAGAAAAAAGCCTGGAAGAAAGACAGGGCTTCCAACTCCTGAAAAGAATTGTGGTCTAGGAATGACATAGGAACAGTTCCACCCAGTACTACTGGGTCACTGTGAGTTGGTGTTGACTCAATAGCAATGAGATTTTTTGGAATTTCTTTAAAATAACCACATCAAATTTTCCCTTTAAGAAGTTGTTGTTTAAAAACTCATATCACAAGAAACTTCTCACCAAACCAAAAGGACTAAGTCATTCAATACACTTCTAATTCTTAAAAATGTTAAACTTAATTACAAGCACATATGCAAACACACACACAGAATGCACTATTATCTTATTTCCTCATTATAGTCCTTTTTCTTTGGGTTGTTGCTGGTTAAGTAACATCCATGATGTCTGTGTAGGTCAATTCTCAGTCAAAGAACAGAAGGTAAAGCAGGACTGTGCTTGGTGTGCTTATTTTTGCAGGGGATGCATGTGTACTAGAATTCAAGGAAAGACTCCCAGTGTCCTCATGGCTATGTATTGAACTGTTAACTGCAGGAGCAGCACTTGGAAATCATCAGATATGCCACAGGAGAAAGGTGGCTTTCTACTCCCATAAAACTTTAGGGTATATTTCATCCACAGATATTGTTAGCAAGTTCTGTCCTTCAAAGGGAAATTGGTCCATTTCTAACTTCTAACAGGAAGCACTAAAGTTCTTCAATTGATCGTGAATTTCAATAGAATCATTGGCCGAGGGAAACAAAAGAGGACAGAGTTCTGGGGGTTGAAGTGACAGCTCAAAACAAAAAGTACACACGTCACCTCTAGGGTGTGAAAGTCTCTTCAGGTGCATTTATATTTGTTCTCTCTGTACACATTAGAGGTGGCCGGACAAACAGCTCAGCTATTTTTTTCCTCCTACATGTGTTTGGAAATCACATTAGCAAGAGAATTCTATATAATGGGTGATCTTTAAACTAAGTTATATATATACATACACACACACACACACACACACATATATATATATATATATATATATATATATACCTTTCTAGAGATTCTGAAAAGGTATCAATAAGGAGCCTAGGTTTTTCACCTGATGTTTGGAGGAACAGGAGGATTAGGAGCCAAGACCTTTGCTCAATAGACTTTGATCAAGCAAATAGGTCTTGTGTTTTGCAAGTGATAGATCCCTCTTAACCGCAGAAATAGGAAGGATGATGACAAAAATTAAAAAAAGGAATGATACAGGTGAAGGCAAAGGGAGGAATTTAAGACTTACAGGCAACAATGGTAACTCTGGTAATAAAAACACAATCCTGCAGTCAGAGTGATTTAACAGTAGAAAGAATAGCATATCTACACCTTACCATGCTGCAAATATATCCATCAATGTGGTGGAGCATAGAGGACACAGAATTATGAGAACTCCTTAGACATACCAAACATCTAGAAGAAATGCATTTCTGGAACTATGAACTTCTGGTCACTGTGTCCAGGAATACCAAGCAACAAGCATAATAACATGGTTCACAAAGTCGATGTGCTACATCTGACTTTGATGAGTAGGAACTGATTTCTTAAGAACTCATGAGCAATCATTTAAGATGAAACTATAGTTCTCTGTCTATGACACAATGAGAGTGATGGACGAAGAAAGAAGAGTGATGAAAATTGAGGACACCTGCAATCTGTTAATCCAAAGGGTTTATAGGGTCCCCACATTTCAGGGTCCACAATGTTGAGACCAGAAGTTATGAAAGGCAATCCTTACATAAAGTGTGGGGGGAATGTGCAAGGCAACTCAAAATCAATAAAGAAAATAAGGTTGACAGCTCAGCAACTGGAAGATGATCCACCCATCTCGAGACAATATGGCCCTAGGTCACGCTTCACTCCTGGAACTGACATCATCTCAATGACTTCATTTTCAGGCAAGCAATCAACAGGTCTATTGTGGGAACAGTGTTGCTGTTAGGTACCAAGGTGTCAATCCCAAACCTTACAGACTTTATATACATTACAAGGGAACACCGCTCAGTCCTGTGCCTGCCTTGTGACCAGTACTACATCTGAGTCCATTATTATAGCCACTGGGTCAGTCTCATCGAGATCCTTCCTCTTGTATGATGACCATCTGTTTTAGCAAGTATGAGATCTCTCTCCAGGACATGCCCTTCTGAAAACAGGCCCCAAAGTAAATGAGAGAAGACTCACTTTCATCAATTCCAAGGAGTGTTCTAGCTGTACTTTTCCCAAGACAGATCTCTTCATTCTTCTGGCAGACCATGCTACTTTCAATATTCCTCACCAGTACCATTATTCTAATGCATCAATTCTTGGAAGAACAATAACACCAAGAAATCAAGAACACTTAGAATAAGCAACCCTTCCAGGATGACAGGGGCAGCATTTTCCCAAGGCACAGTTCAGAAGGACTTGGACAGCAGGAGGATTGGAAGCAGAAAGTGCCACAAGGGATGGAATAAGGGGTGTTATCACTGAGAAGATTGCAACGAATGAGATGGAACTAAATGTGTACAGATTGTTGAATGAAAAACTGATGACCTGCTCTGACTACCTTCACTTAATTTATAATAAAAAGTTTTATAAATCCAACATAGAGTTTGACAATGAAAGTGAGGTAAAGGGGTCAAAATTTCAGGTTTTTCATTAATTTCCTGTCAACTCAGAAATGAGGACTTGTGTCACAAGTGTCAAAGCTCTGAAATTTTCAAATTGATGCAAAATGTGTTGACTTTAACAATTATGTGGACACTTTCCCTACAAATATGATTCTATAATTTAGGAAATGAAGGACAATTGAGTGCAGTCCCTCCTCCTGGTTTCATCACTTCACTGTGTATAGAATTCACTCAGCTGCTCTTTGATGATGCTTTTCTATTTTGCAAAACATGCTGAAATCTAGTTATAACACATGTGTTGATCACTGCTGGGTTAGGTAATAAGGAAACCATCATGTTGCATTTAAATAATTTCCTATGATAAGAACAAGTAACCAACTAAAACTTATGAATATGATTTGACTATTTTACATAGCAAGCAGATAATGGAAGTGAAAAGTCCTTTGACCAAAATGAAAAAAAAGAATGGGGAACAAAAAACCTATCACTATCTGTGAAGAAGAGAAAAGGGGACATTGAATCACTAAGCTTTACCATCATAAAGTCTTGGGGATATTGGTATGGACTTATAAAAGTGAAAGGAAATAGAGCTTAATCAGAGAAATCAACGGGGGCTTTTTAATATGAATAAACAAATGTTGGAACAAAGAAAAACTATCCAACAGAGATAAAGAATGCATTCACAGGGAATGGAGCATTATATCATATATACATTATGAAAAATGTGAAGAAAAACAAAAATATTTTAAATGGAAATTAGAAGCAGCATACATATAATTGAATGTTTGTCAAAAAGATCTTGGTTTATTAGCTGACAAGGAAATAATCATAGACCCTCACCTGACTATTCTTCCCAAACCTCCTTGTAGCAAACAAACCAATGACAAAACAGATGTAAATAACTACCATCGAGTGTGGGCGAAGTGTGGTGCTGCACTATAGAGCTGCTCATTGTAGGTGCGGCCCAAATAGTAATTCATGGACAGATTTATTCCAAAAATGCTCTTGGCAGGACCAAACAGCAGCTTTTGGAAGAATGGGATTTATCCTTTATTACTAACAAAAATCTATATGGCATTTTGTTTTTTACCATGAAGAACTTTCAACCTTTCCCATTTTTTTTTTTATTTCTTGTACTTTTATTTCTTTTTACAGCAAGATAAAACTTCCCAGAAGCTTTTTGCTGGACAATCCTTTCCATCTATCTCACCATCACTAGCAAAGTTACGAATGCGGCATTAAAAAACAAATCCTGAAAAGGGAGCAAGAACTCTCCTCAGATGAACAAACATTCAGCCTGTCTGCCAGGATTGATAAAGGAATCTCCAGGAAACCCAGGAGGCAAAGCAGCTTGGTCTCTTAGCAAAGAAGCAGGGGGGTTGGCATGGTGTTGGATTTAAATAAAATGCCTCATTTTATTGTCTTCTGTATCTCATTGTATGTTTCATGTGTGTTTGCCAGGGAACATGGAGAAGCATGTTCTCTAAGCAGGGCAAAGTTCTCAGAATTGTCCTGTTATCATTTGTAACAAATGTTTGATTTCCACATTTTTAATGTGATTATTTTATCTTCTGTTAGGCATCTTACAGAAATACAGAGGTAAGTAAAACATTAAAACAAACAGGATGACCTGTTGGGGATAAGTATTTATTAAGAAACTAATCATCTCAAAAATTTTTAATATTTTCTGGTTGATTTTGTATACATATCTACATTAGTGACTTAAACTTCAATAATGCTAATTATACAATTACATGTCAGGAGCTAGGCTAGCTTTTCAGTGTTATTTATCTCCCATAAGCCTCATAATTAATTCTATAACCCAAACCCCCAGCTATCACATTGATTCTATACTTAGCTTACAGAATAGAGAACAGCTAATCTGTAAGGTTGCTGAGACGAAAGCTTTATGAAAACTGACAGCTTCATCTATCTCTCACAGAGTGGCTGGTGCGTTGGAACTGGTTTTGTTGTTTGGTGTCAACAAGTGTGTCCTGCCTCAGAGTGAGCTTGTGCACCACAGAATGAAACTCTCCTAGGGCCTGTGCTGTCCTCTCAATCATATTGATTCCCTTGTGATGGTCCCTGTGTAGGGCCATGTTCTTGACACTCTTCTCATTTTTTTCAGATCCTTCAGTTCACCAAGTATTATGTCCTTTTCAGGGTCTGATGTGTCCTGCTAGCATGTCCCAAGTATGTGAGAAACAATCTCATCATCTTGACTTCTAAGAAGCATTTCGGCTATACTTCTTCCACGATCCATTTGTTCATTCTCTTAAGATGGACTTTTTGTTATACTGGCAGACCCTGGGATTTTCAATATTCTTGGCCAAATCCATACCTAAAATGCAGTAAATATCCTTTGATCATGCTTGTTCTTGACCAGTACCATAACTCAATGCATTAAATTTTCTTTGATCATGCTTATTCAATGTCCAACTCTCACATGCATATGAGACCTTTGAAAATAGCATGACTTGAGTTAGATGCACCTTAGCTGTTGTCAACCTCCTTGCTTTTTGACATGTTAAAGAAGTCTTGTACAGCATATTAGCCCATTTTAATACATAATTTGATTCCTTGAGTATTGTTTTCATGAGTATTAACTGTGAATCTAAACCAAATGAAATCTTTGATTTCAATTTTTTTGTTGTTGTTTATCATGATGTTACCTGTTGGTCTGCTTGTGAGGATTTGGGTCTCCATAGTGTATGCTAAAGTCCTTGGTCTTCATCAGCAAGTGCTCCTGTCCTCCTCAGTTTTAGAAAACAAGGTTGCGTCATGTCTGTATCATAGGTCGTTAGTAGTCTCTCCTCCCATTCTAAAACTGTGCTTCATACAGTGCATTGTGTCAGATAATTTGAACAGTAGACATATTTAAAAGATAAAATAAATATTAGGTATATTATATACAAAATCCTGATGGACTCTTCTCCAGTTTTTAAACCATGCAGGATTTCTTGGTTATATCTGCATAAATGTCTCTTGATCCATGCATAGGTTGCTCATGAGCACAAAAAAATGTTCTGGAATTCCCATTTTCAATGCTATGCAGAGTTTATTATAGGCACAATAATACTGTTCCATGGGGCTATGAGGCAGAAGCAGCTGGCTTTGTCTTCTTCTCAGAGAGTGATTGATGGGATCAAACTCTAAATCTGATGGTTAGCATCAGATGGTTAGCATCTAAATCTGATGGCCACTGACTGAAACATGACCCACTGCCATCGTGGTCCCATAGGGTTTTGAGACCCATACATCTTTGCTGGTGTAGACAGTCTGATCTTTCTGCAATCAACCAGTGAGTGGACTTGAATTGTGGATCTCAAAGCAGCCCAAAGCTTATCCCACATCACCCTCAGAGCTCTCCAATATACAAAACAAATATGGTGTCCAGGAGTCCCTAGAGGTGCACTTGGTTAAGCACTAGTGTAACAACCAAAGAGCTGATGATTCAAACTCAGCTAATGGAGATTCAAGAGAAAGACTTAGTATAGTTAAAGTCACAGTAAAAGTCACAAGACTTACTCTAAAAGAAGGTGTTTCTGGATAGGAAAACAAGGCTTCAACTATTGACAGAAAATCACTCAAAATGTTTCAACGTGGGTATCTCTCCTTCACTCTTTTCAAAACTAATCTTTAGATGGGCTAAAAGGGAGATCAAATTAGATATTATATTTAAACGTAGCTATATCCATAATAATTGACTCTACAATGCTGTCTGTTTGATAACAAGACTATTCATAACTTTTGACTATGGTCAGAGGGCATTCACCTGAAGTCTACTCCAGTGTGGATGCTACACTAAATTTTAGGGCCTCCGCTTGTCATCCACAGCTTTCCTTAAACCAGGCATTCACAATTCATGTTTTAATAGCATTTCCTACTACTGATTAAGATTATGCTATTTATGATCCTTGGGTCACACAGGCTGATGTGATTCTGCTATATGGACTTAAATGATGCCTCACTTAGATGGCTGTTTGTTTGAAGACAAACCTTTAAGATAGCATATATTATTCTTTCTTATATCCATGTACTATCTAGTTTCTTTACCACGCTTTGCTGTAGCACACATAGTTTCAGTGATGCCTTCATGAGTGTGAACTTCAAGCAGTACCATGCCATAAGAGTTGATTGTTCTTTTATTAGGGATTGAATTAAGTGAAAGCCTGAAATCCATTTATATATGACAACACTGTGATTTCATGTTAGAGAAAATCATCAGTCATCTGCTTGGAGTAACTCTATTAACATTGTCATCAAGTTAGCCAATGGCATAGAATTTAGGACAGTTGAGAAAATGAAATTCTATAAGTAAAAGCCAGCTATGAACTGCAATACATGATGGCTGCCTTGTATAGATCAAACTCCTGAGTGACAGGGCATGATTAATACATTAATAATGGGGGTTGGTGGTGATGCAAATATTTCCACAATATTGACAGTGGCAGAACCATGCCTTTCAGATTAATATGGTTCATAATAATGCAAGAAGGGTGTTGTGATAGGTTTATTTTGCCAAATAGGCCAATAGGAATGTGTAGGCAAAATTTTATCAGGTCATAACTTGATTGGAGAGCAATGAGATAATTGGCTTTCTGAGGCCCACCCCTGCACTTCCTTCCTCCCCAATCAGACTTGCATGCTGTGCCTCAACTGTGTTCTGTACCACCTGTGAGCCAAGCCAAATCATGGATGGTGTTGCTAGAGCTTGAGGCTCCTTCAAGACAGGCTTCCCTGGGCTCTCATGCTACTGACTCTTGCTGATCCACCCTGCTGTCTGCTGTCTTTGGGCAGACTCTGTCTTTCTTGCTGGAGGGAAGATTCCTTTGTCTGCTTTCTTGACCTTGGACCAGCAGCCCATATAGTTTGAAGGACATTCAGTATATTAACTGTTCCATGAAAATGAGTTGAACCGAGCCATCTCTACTGCTGTGTGGGTTCATTTGGCTGTTATATTTCTTCTCACCATACAAACCTATCACTGTATCTATCTATCTATTCATGAGTGTCTTGCTTTTGTTTCTCTAGAGAATCCCACCAAAAACAGAGGGTATTAGAATAGCAAATATAAAGAAGTTTCAGTCCACTATTCATTGGGAACTTTCAAGGCAAAAGATCTGAAACAAAATTCAATGACAATCGGTGCTAAGCCTTTGGGAATATGAGTCATCTCCATCTTCTCACACTAAGGAGTTTCAACCTTAAGTCCAAGGACTATAGGTGATTTTGAGGAACAGACCAACTCATTGAACGGGGTTTCCACATTAAGTAGCACTGCTGAGCACAGCAACTTAATGTGTAACCCACTACACCATCAGAAGGCACTTTGCTTTGGGTAAAAATGCTTATCTGAAACCCAAGGCGAGAAGAGGTCTAACCTTGTGTTCCTAACTCGATACATTTGACCTATTTTTATCCAACTTTTGGTGACTTGCAGCCATGGCTATAGACTAATTGATTTTAGACTCTATTCAGTGTCCATCTTTGAGCAGATATTTCTGTTGAGATCTGACAACCAAGCAGTTCAGGGTAATTCTGAAATATACCAACCTGACCTTTGTGTTTCTGAGACTTCCAATCTTTACTAGAGTAGACAGTTTAATATTTCACCCTGGCGGTATTCAGTGGTCTTAAGCTGCCGACCTTAGCAGTTTTATATGTAACTCACCACACGGTCAGAGATCCTATCACCATTGACCCAAAGTTAACCCTGTGCATCACTTCCTATCTACAGTTCACTTTTGAGTCATCTCACTCCTCCTGAGAGATGTACAAAACCCAGGCATTCTTTTCATCCCAGTTGCCCACTTTGGCTTGAAACATTGCCATATCTCGGTTGATAACCAGAACGTCTTTCTAACTGATCTTGCCTACTTATCTCCATTTTATACTACTGTCGGAAAACTCTGTGTACATATAGACCTGATGATATCATATTTATTCTTTAAATAGTCAAAAAGTTTTCACTACCTTAAAGGCATAGCCTTATAGTGATGCCTATGTGAATGATTCTCACCTTTCCTTCACCGGTTGGCTTTATTTTTCTCACCACTTACAAACGTATACTTTTCAAAATTAAAAAAAAAAAAGAAAGGAACTCCATGCGCTTTCCAAAATGGGTCAAGTTTTCGATGACCCCATCACTTTTGTCCTGACTCCTTCCTATACATGAATGCTTTGTTTTACATCTCCTCTAATGATTCCTAAATAGCAGGACAAAGTTAGACTGCACGTTTCTAGAAGTTTTGCCAGTGGCGGCAGACTCACTTCTTCCTGGAAATCCCTGAATCTATCCTTTCTATGACATTATCACATTGTGTCAAACTTAGTGCCAGCCTCTGTTCCCCAGTAAGTGGAATCATCTTGAAAACAAGTGCTCTCTTCTTTACCTATCGCCTGAGTGTATATTTGTGATGCTTGATAAACTTTTAAAGCAATTTAGGTAAGTGGAAGCACGAACGGTTGTATGCATGTACAGGAAGGAATGAAAGCAAGGAAAGCAGAAGAAAACTTTATTTCCTCCTGCACAGCAAGAAGGGAAAAACAATACAGGGCATTTGACAGACCACAAGAGAGGATTAGAAGCACATGCCACTGAAAGATGCGAGTGTAGTTTTAGAGAAAGTAAATTATAGTGTGTTTCTTGTATAGAAAACTGTAAACCTAATGTCTATGGCTGTAAATCTGACCCTCCACGGAATAAATCTATTCTGTAATCTCAGTGTTTTTCCTAAAATCATCTTTTTCTTCAAAAGAGTAAAATGATCTAATCGGCAGTTCCCAAACTTCTCTTTCCTCCCCAAAAGGAAGGATTATTGAAATTTATAGATTTGGCCATGGCAAAATGGCATTTATATGTTTCCAAGTTAAAATACAATGAAATATCGAACTTGTTGGGTTTTGCGTTCATGACAAATCGGCACTGACAAATACACGCCACATTACCATCCTTGATTGCTCTGATGGAACTCATTTTCATCTTGTGTTCCTCTAATTACATGAAAATTGCATACTTTTTATGCATGACACATTTTGCACAGCTTTAGCAAAAGGTTGAGAAGAGAAGGAGAGGAAAAAAAACACAACATTTATCAGTTTCTTCCCCTTTCCCAGCAGCCATTGATCATCTTCCAGCAATCAATCTTGCTTTATGGGCCTACTTCTCTCCTCTATTGTTGTAACCAAGTGGCAGCAGAAAGGCGCTGTACACCAAAAAATATGGAGGGGTTTGTGACGGGGTTTTTCTCTCTGCTCTTAATAGAAGAGATTTAGGATGCCCTTGCTTTAGGACAGGTCTTCTGAGTGGTTCCTTTTGCTCCTCACTCGCCTTTCTGCCTGGATTTGTAGCTTTTCATCTTCGAAAGAGTGATCTGACTCCTGGGTAAGAATTCATCCCTACCCCCAATTGCTCATGCAAACTACTTTACATTTATAGAGAATATTTAAATTTCCTTATCCATGTTTTTCATTTTCGTTTCACAATTAAATGGGGATATATTTAGGGGAGGCAATTTTCATCCCTGTTTTAAAGATGAGGAAATGGAATGATTATATGATTTACGACTTGCCTAAATTGAACTGATTTATTTGTTGTTAAGTCCTCAAGTCGACTCAGAAGTCCTAGCTCCCAGACCCAGCCTTTCCCAAGAGGTCTGGCTTCTCTGTGCTGAGGACTGGGGAAAATATATATCTCCCCCCCCCCCCCCACACACACACACCTATTGCTAAGATGTATACAAAGAATACATCAATAACAAATACTGAAGCAAATTACAGGCAATCAACTGGGTGTTTCTTCTCCCGTTCTTTTTCCTTTTCTTTCTGAACAAGAAGGCATTGGCATTCACATGAAGCTTAGCATCATTGTATTTAACTCGAAAGGGATTGTGGAAGGCACATCTCATTCCTTGAAAATAATGACAAATTATGCAATTTTTGTTTTACCCAACTAGATTGAAAACGCCTGGGGAATAGCCAAGCTGCCTGGCAAAGGGAGGCATTTGATGTTCGGGGCTTTGGAGCTCAGGGAGCAGCATTGCTTTTTAAACAGGTGTGGGCTCCGAATGCTGTGTTGGCTTCCCTTTTTTGGACAGACACAGCACCTGACCAACTTCGGGAGAACAAAGCCTCCATCTGGACCTAAGGGAAAGAGAGCTGGTCGCCTGTGGAGCAGCAGAGAACAAGGCTCTGTTTCTCTTTGAAGCACTGGCACTCTTGTTAATCACCTGGCAAAGTCTTAATTTAAATAGGGACGCATACAAAAGGGGGAGGGTGCTTAAGTATATTTGACTTTCATATTATTACCTCCATTTACCTTTTATCTGGTTTATTGTAAAAGCTAATCTTTCACATGCTAATAGTGAACCCCATTTTTATCTGAATTCCAGTGGGGGTCTCCTGATACTCTGTTTTGTCCTGCGGTTAGTTCATGTTATCACCTTTGCCACGGAGAAAGAATGTCTGGGGTGGGTTGGGGGGGTCTTTGGATGGGGCACAATTTGGACAACAGTGGTAGCAGGGTAAACACTAGAGGACTTTAAGCTTTCAATTCTCCTAATTAAATAATATAATGGGACATCCTGATTTTTCACCTTTGATGCATTTCATATACGAACTCTTGTAAAATAGGTATACAGAAGTAGAATTTTCTTATCTTTTCTGGAAGTGACATGAAAGCTTAATCTTGGAGAAATATACAAACAGCATTAAGCCGTGGTGTCCCTACCTGTGCTCTTCAACAGTTAATAAAAGATTGAGGTAAGTTACCATTTGAACTTACACTTAGTACTGGTTTGGAGTAAAGTCATATGCTGAGGCTACGAGAAATCTGGGGTGTTCTTTGCTATCAGGGTGTTATGACCTATGTGTGTGCCCTGGTGGTATAAAGGTTACATTGGGTTACTAACTAACTGCAAGATTCAAAGTTTGAAAGCCCCACCTGCTCTGCTGGAAAGAAGGACGGTGTTTTCCATTCTCATAATGAGGTACTGTCTCTGAAACTCGCAGGGACCGTTCAAGCCTATGCCATGGGGTCACTGCATGTTGCCATCAACTCGATGGCAGTGAGTTTGGTTTGGGAGCCTTTGTGTGAAACATAATAAAATGCTATCATTTGCAATTGCAACCTTAGAGATAGAATTATGAAAATGAACAATATTTAATGATCACAAGACATTTTTCAATCAAAAGTAAATGAGGAAGTTAACAGAACTCTTGTTTTAGGTGGGTTTTGAAAGTTTCATGGATCTAGGGATTGTGAGGAGTTTCTAATGGAAACTCTTCCCATGTGTAAACCAGAATTTGTAAATAATGTCTGGGTAGAAGACTTTTCTTTGGGCACATGGGAATCAGAGATGAAGGTCGGCTTTTGGTCACACGGCTGGGAGAACAGGTGTGGGTGTGGTGGGTGCTTTCATTGAACACCTTCCTTGCTTGCTTCTCACTTTATTTTCTAGATTCCCATGTCTCTGGAATACCCAGAGATCCCCTCTGGATCCGTATCTCATACTCCAGCAGTTCTCTCTTCTTTCAGAGTCACAGCAGCCTTTCCATTTGGAGTCGGTATGTAGCTGAAAGTGAGCCACAAAATAAAATGATGCCAAGTTGTGTATTTATGACTGCAGTTCACTAATTCTCAGGGTTGTATTTCCCAATGGTATCTTTATGCTCAAGGGACCCTGGGGGAGCAGTGGAATGAGTCCAGGGGTTGAGCTCAATCACCAATGGAATGTGATTTGGTGGTTTGCATCTCCAGTGTGGCTCCATGGAAGACAGACCAGGCTATCAACTTCTGTAAAGATTACACCCAAGAAACCCTTTGGGGAAGTTTTACTCTGCTTGACATGGATATTGTGTGATGGATTCCACTCGGTGGCCCTGTTGTCAGAATTAATTTCTTATCTTACCAAAAGAATATTTTATGTTTGCAAGACATGGAGCAACACAGAGAGCTATTTTATTAGAAGTGCTCTGCTTCCATAAAGTTAGTCTCTGAAATCCATAGAGGCAGTTGTGCCGTGTCTGCTAGGGTTGCTAACAGAATTGACTCAATAGTAGTGAGTTTGCTTGTTTGGGTTTTGAGGAAGTAGAGAGCTTGACCATTCAGAATTTCCCCTCTCTGTATTCCTTGCTTTCTGTTCCCCACTTCCGCCCACCACCTACCATCCCACTTATGCAAACACAACCACTGTTTTTTTTTTTTTTTAAGATTCCTGTTCACACAGGAGTCACTCTCAGGAACTTTTATCAAGGTAGCAAAGGATTCTGGAGAATGTAGTTCTGAGATGGTGGTCATAGGTTCTCATCTACTTTGTTTGAAACTCAAACAACTCTCTCTCTGCTGCAGTCTATGGGAGAATCAGTATGACGCTGAACAAGTTGCAGTATGCCTTCGAAATTAAGAGAGACCAGGAAGAAAGGACTGGTTCTTATACCTCCCCAAATCAGTACCTAGGAAAGCCCTAATAATTGTAAGGGTCACAAGAGAAAAAAAATATAGGAGAGGGCAGTGTTTCTTTTCACTGAACACAAATCAATGGCTGGTAACTTCGTGATAGCTCAAAACAGCAATAAAGCTCACCTACAGAGGGTGATTTTGGCAGACTTCGGCAAGTAAACCAAGTCAGGAGACAGAAGCAGAAGATTGAGTAAGGATATTTATTGAATACTAGTACTGTGTGATTCCTCAGGTGGAAAATGCCACAGTCCCCGGCTTTGTACGAGAACGAATACACAGAAGTCTGGCTGTGATCCAAGTGACTTTTTATGAAGGACAGAAGAAGTTTCAGTTTTACAATCACAGAACACAGGCAACCTCAACATCGGTCCACTCACAAATGGCCACCTGAGGGGGTAGGGGAGCTAGAGAGAGATACTGCAGGAAGGCTGAGAGGAAGGCAGAGCAATAGCTGGAAAGTGGACTGTGGTCTCAAGGTTCTGGCTTTGAGGTCTTTCAGCTGGAAGGTGTAGTACCACCATGGTACTGGTGGACCCCATTGGCTGAATTAAGCCTACGTGGCCTACTTTGGACCCACCCAGGTGTAATGCCTTCCTCGGGTTCAAGGCCGTGAATTTTGAGCGTGCCCAATAGATAGTCCCTGGTCCCTGTTCTAGCTACTTAATAGTACTGACGATAGGCTGGACCATATCCATCAACTTTTGCTTCCTTGACCAATGGGATCATGAGCATTTTATAGTCAGGGCAGGGAGAAAGGGGTCTTATGGAGTGGTCTAGTCCATTCCATCAACTCTCTGGTTCTCAGATTGTTCTTCTTTCTCTGCCCACATGTATGGTCAGGTGAGTCCTGCAGCTCAGATAGAGATGGCTGCATATTCACTTCTAAGGAAAACAGCAAAGGTTTGTGGGTTTATCATGAATTCTAACAGGATGGGGGAGATTTTACAAGAGAGCCAAGCAGAAAAAGAGCCCGATGTCTTGCTGAGGCACTGTGCATCCTGAACCAGAGAGCCTGGGACAGTCTCTCCAAGGAACAGATAACTCAGGAGCATGTGTGGGGCACAGCAGGACGTACTAGTGACCATCCATGCCCTTCACATAAGATACTGTCAACTACTAAAATGTAAGTTAAGACAGAAAAGGATTTCTTCTTTAAGACATAGAAATCCATAGTTCTGTAAAGAAAAAAAAAAGTATTTGTCCTGTTGGGGAGTGCAAATGAAAAGAGGGACGGGTTGGTGGTGCTTGCAGAATCCCATTTAAGGATTTATTTATTATTCTAGTTTGTAGTTTATGCTTATAGCATCTATAATAAATAAACATGCTCCAGAAGAAAGCACAACCTAACAAGGAGTAGATGAGATTGAATGTGACGACTCCAGCCCTGTACAAGAGGCACTGGCCCATTAAATGAATGTGCACGGCTACTTCTCATTGCTCTCCCTCAGTAATCAATTTCTGAAAATACCAAATAATTTTAAAATAGCCCCGTCTGACCTCAGTCTCCAGTGACGCTGGACTAGCCCTCGCTGATTTGCGTACCTAGTTTTCAATCAATCAGATTTGACATTTTTGTTTTTGTTTTGTTATGTTTCCCTCTTTTCCTCTCTGCTGTACCTTTTCTCTTGCGTTGGCAATAATAAATGGAACCAGCCCTCCCTCAAGGTAAGGGGACCCACAGCCCAGCTTAATATTTATAAGTTTGGAATACTTTTGAAATAGCAGCTGAGGACTCTAAATGCCATTGGAAGGGGCACAAATGTCCAGATTCAGTGCAAGATTTGATTTTACTCAGATTAAAAGGCCCTGAAAACCCAGAACCTGACCATAGATGGCACTTGAAAAAGAAACATCCAGTTTTCTCTTTGACTTTCAAAGAAGTTATGATTCAGCCTTTTCAAAAGGATTGAAAAAACAGCCAGACCTTCCTTTCTCTTTTTGACAGATTAAAATCTTCATGTCAAACTGAAAGTAATTTTTCTATAGCTTCTTAACTCATAGAACATAATATTTGGGAAAGGGTTAGGGTTAGGTATATTATAATCTCCCTTTTTCTATGTTCTCACTTATAATATATATGTACAATCCTCCTTTCTTTATTCTCCTTATTCTATTTTCCCTTTCTCCAGACAAAAATTATTTAGAGTATCATTATATTCATACTAATAAATCTTGGTCAGTATGGCAAGATTGCATGACTTATTTAGTGTCACTATGTGTTGGATTCAACTCAGTAGCAGTGCTTTTCTGGGAGGTATTTTCAGTCACCTGATGTGCATGTGAAAGTCGGACATTGAGTATAGAAGACCAAAGAGGAATCGATGCACTTGAATGATGGTCCTGGTGAAGACCATTGAAAGTACCACAGACTGTTGAAAGAACACATCTGTCAAAACAAAAGAAGGATTGCCAGAATTCTCCCTTGAAGCAAGCAAGGATGATGAGACGGTCTCAAAAATAGTTCGAATATGTCTTCCTGAGAAACTAGTCCCTGGAAGAGGCCATCGGGCTTGGTAAAGGAGATGGGCAACACCCAAAGAGGAAGGTCTCTCCAGCAGGGGTGGCAGCGGTCTGCAACAATGGGCTAAAGCCTGGGAACTCTTGTCACGATGGCATGGGACCGGGCTGTGTTTCATTCTTATACCAAGGGTCACTATGAGTCAGAACCAACTTGCGCGTGCTTACCGACGTGTGTCTAAAGTTACTGCTCAAATTCGTTTGTGACACTGCGAACAATGCACTCTACAGAGGCTGGCTATGGTTCATATACGTAACTGACTAAGGAAGGACCTGGGACGGGAAGTAAGGAAGGTGTGGTAGACAGTAGCCCATGGACCAGATTCAGTCAAATGCCTGTTTTTGTACCATTCTTGAGCTAATTATACAATGTTTGTAAATAGTTGAAAAGTAATATAAAGAAGACTATTTAATGATGTCTAAACCTCAAATTTCCACAAATAAAATTTCATTGGCACTTCATGACAAAACGCACATTGTCTGTGACTGCTTTCATGCTTCATGAAAGAATTTAGAGTGTAGTATAGAAAATATAACCCATAATACTTATTACCTGGCCCTTGAGAGAGGAGGAAAACATATCTTCATTTCTTATTATATAAATTTTGATTTGTGGGAAATGAGATTCTTGTCCATATATTCAATCAAGCATATGCATATTAAATGTCCATCATTTCCAATGATATTTACTCTAAGTTATGTGGTTATGTTTCCTTAGGATTTATTTAAAATTTTGCATTTGTGCTATTCTTATAAGCACAATACTAGGAATTTCATGAATATGAATAAGTAAAGACATTGCTTTAGAAAGCATAGTTCTCATCCTATCCAATGGTCCTAAAACATGTAGGTACTCACCAACTCCCAATTCCTTTCCTCCATTCTCCCACCTCCCCCCTCCAGGAAAAGAAGTTGAACTTTTCCTAGAACTAATTCTGGTTTAAAAGTAACAATCTGTGGGAGGTTTTTTGGTTTAATGTAATGAAAGGGCATTCAACATTGAAAATTCACTATGAATTTTGGACAAGAGACAGTGAACACACCTCATTCTGAGAGAGAAATGGAGAGCACATTTAATATGTTGAAAAGATGGACTCTTTGCAAATAGGAAACGGCAGATTAAAGATTAAAAAGAAAACTCAAAAAAAGAAGAAAAAGAAAACTAAATTTGATGAGATTACATAGAACCTTCATGATATACCAAGAATGTGTACTTCACTCATGGTGAGGGATGATTTTTTTTAATTAAAGATTGATTGTGAAGAAGCAGAGTGAAACTGAGACATATTTCAGAGAAAGAATTATTGAACCTAACTACCAACTAGGCATGCATGGTGAGACAATATATACAAGGATAGCCCTACATGAAGTGTCTGTGTACATGTTCTTGAAAGATGGAGGCTGGAGCAGAGAAGCAGAAGGTCTGGAGGCTAAGGTGAGGACAGGTCACATTAGAGGTGCAAATTGAAGACCAGGTGTATGTGTATGGCTAGGAGGCTCGTAATAACTCTGATAAGACCACATAGGGAAGACTGGCAAATACAAAGCAAGATATCAAAGGGCTAGATTTTAACCTGACAGTTCAAGATGCTCATGGTGATCAATAACAATCCTTCCTTAAGAATTTCTAAGACTGAAGTTTCTGGAAAAATGAGAAGTAGGTTGCACATCTGAGTGCACAATAAAGATCAAACTGAACCAAATTCATCGCCTTGCAGCAAGTCCAACTCATTGACACACTGTAAGCAGCAGAGTACAACTGCATTCTATTGAGATGTCGACAGTCTTCATCTTATGGAAATTGATCCCCCCACAGGCCTATCTCCCTCTGTGTCACTGCTGATTTGAATTGCCAACTTTTCTATTAGTAACTGAACAAAAACAGTTTGCACTACCCTCAGACAAAGAAAGAGATCTGCCAAGGGGCACATGGAAATCACCAAAGACTGTCTGCTTTCATGGTCTTGATGAGTGCTGTCTCTGTGCCCCTGGTTCCTAATTATGATCCTAATTTCCTAATGTTAAAAACCAAAGTAAAAGCATCACACAAAGTAGACTGATGTCAACTTGCCTACTGCTCCTGTGACAGAAACCTCTCTATTCTCCAATTAGTTACATTGTCATTTCTTGATTTGTGCCCCCTTCCAGAGACTGATCATATTTTGTTTTCCACCATCTCCCTTTATTTCTTCCTTTGCCAGTTGCTAAGCACTCCCTTGTTGCTAAGTGGGATATGAGCACTTAATTTACTCCATTCTTTTTTCTCATACCAGATTTTAGAAATTGCAGATCCTGTTTAATCAATGTGTAAATGCAATGCTTTTGATGTATTTTTCCTAAGAGCAATATTTTGATCATTCTTAATGATACTTAATGAAGTCACCGCATGATTTCTGATTGTACCTAATTGAAGCTTGTGACTTGCATTTCAATATTATCATCTTACATCTTTAAGTCTATGAAATGAATCCCCCCCCACTCAAGGCCCCCAAATATTAAGAAATCTAAAGAATGTATTTATTTTTAAATTTAAAATCACAAATTATTCTAGAATACATGTATGCATATTTGGAGATATATGTATGAAATTAAATGACAACCAAATCAAATTCCCTGTAAGGTATTTTGTAAGCTTATGCAAAAAGAAGCAACCTCTGTGATGACAAGAGAGCCCTGGAGGTGTAGAGAGTGATAGTTGGGGCTTTTCATAGCAAGGTCGGCAGTTTGACTCCACCTGTTGATCTGCAGGAGGAAGTTGAGGTTCTCTGAACCAGTAAAGATACAGAGCCTTAGAAATGCAAAGAAGTAGTTCTACTGTATCATATAGATTTACCATGAGTTAGAACTTACTTGATGGCAGTTGATTTTCTGTGAGGAAGAAGAGATTTCCTCTCCATCTTTCTGCTTTACAAAGGATTCTAAAGGGCTAGAGGACTCATGCTTTTATCCTAACCCTGCATTGAACAATGGGTGGAATCTGGCATGTGTATAAATCAGGCTGATAGAAAAGATATTAAATTGGGTGTTGTTACTTGGAACTTTTCCTAGTTCCCTAATTTTACTGCTTTAGTGCCTGAGCACCACCATAACAAAAAATCAACTAGCCCCCTAATCATCCCCATTCTTTGAAATTCACCCCTCTTTTATCACAATTTGCCCACATGTTCTTTCTTCCCTCAGGGGTCTTCTCTTTGCTACAGGACAATAGATGGTAATGGTTTAATCAAAGACAATAACCCCTGCTAATATGTTAAGCAGCTCATATATTAACCCTCCTAGGATAACACATTAGCTGTGGCACAGATTTGATTTTCTTTTATGCATTACAGTTCCAATAGAAACCCTTAAAGAATAATGACATTGCAGTGATCTAACCCCAGTGGGCCAGTGGAGAGAGACTCAAGGACCACTTTTAACTTCCTTCTAGTTGTTGTTAGGTGACTCAGAGTAGTTCTAACGCATAGTTTCTTTGGTCGTGATGCAATTTCATGTTAACTTGAAGACCTATAAAAGTGTAGGGATAGTATTCAACCTGTTAATCAGGTCACAAGATGATGATGCCTCTTTCTGGAAGTGGCCTCAAAGAGAAGGGTCCTGGGAATCTTCCCTTCTCTTTCTGCCTTCAACTTCCTGCTGGCTGACCCTGATTGCAGCCAGAGCCCTATGTTGATTCCAACACCATTGGATCCATACAGCTCTGCACCCAGCACCCTGTGATGTCCCCATGTTCTGCAGCATTGCTTGTGGCTGCGGGAGTCCTGCAGGAGTCAGAAGAGGATCTAATGGACTAGCACCAGTCTTATGGACTTGAGTGGGACTGAACTGGGGTGTTTTCCTGATATCTGCAAAGGGATAACCTGCGTGCTCCCCCCCCCCATAGAATTTTTTTTTCAAAGCTATGTATTTAATATATTTTTTAACCAAACAACTTTATCACTTTTAAAGTACTCTCCATTATACTAAATGCATTTGTCAAATCTGTAATTCCATACTTGGAAATGTTTTTCAAATTCAACTGCTTAGACAGCTGATAGCACTTCTCTTATTTTTTTTTCCTTCACTTCTTCTATGTCATCAAATGGCTGTCTTTTCATGACCCACTCTTCATGGAAACAAAAAGAAGTCATATGATGCAAGGTCAAGTTATTAAGGTGTATGGAACAAGAGCTGCATGCTGCTTTTGCCTCAATCTGGCATACTGAGATGGTTATGTGAGGAGGTGCATTAACATGATGGCAAAACCACTTGCATCTGTCTGCTGCAAATCAGATCGTTAAAAAAAAACATTTTATTAGGAGATCTTACAGATATTATTATAATCCACAGTTCCATTAGTAAAGCATAATTGTAAAATTGTTATAATCATCATTGCCAATAATTTTCTTTCCTTTTGAACTCTTTGATATCAGTTCCCCCATATCCTCCCTCCCTTATCCTATAAACCCCATGGACCCATTATATTATTATTATTATTATTATTATTATTATTACCATCACCATCTCTCACACCACACAATGTACACACTCACCTACAACTCTGTGGCTTGTTCCTCGCCAGTGAGGTTATACATTCATTATTGCTATCAGTTCCCTTTTCATCCTTCCCACCCCTCACCCCCAGCCCCATATACATCTCTTCCCAGACCCTCAGGGAATTATTATTTCCATCACACATCTCAATTTCTTAGAGGATTAGTGAGACAAACACTAAGGCCATAATAGTGGGGGGAGGAAATATTAAAGAACTACAGCAGGGGTTCTCAATCTGTGGGTTATGACCTTGTTGGGGGTCAAATGACCTTTCTCAGGGATTGTTACAGTAGCAAAATTATATTAAAGGGTTGGGTTATTAGGAAGTATGAGAACCACTAAACTAGAAGATAGTTATGTGTTTCATCAGTGTTGTACTGCAGCATTGATGTATCACCCTGTCAGTGTGGCTCTTCTGTGATGAACTGTCTAATTATCTTACGGGTGGGCTATAAACCTCCACTTTGTGCATGTTCCTTCGCATCAATTTGATTGGTTGTTTTTGAACTTCTGATTCTTGGTCCTACAAATATCTCATGATGACACAGACTGGTAAGCTTTTACCATGTGGGCTTTGATGTTTCTCTGTTAGGTGGTCACTTTTTAAACTTCAAGTCTTTAAGACCTCAGTTGCTATACCTTTTAATAGCCAGGTACCATCAGCTTTCTTCACATTTGCTTATGCACCCATTTTGTCTCCAGTGATTGTGTAAGGGAGGTGAATATCATACCTTGCCACAATATTAGAATAAATCATTCTTTTACCGAGGTAACTTTTAAGTAGAGGCACAGAATCCATCTACTTCCTAATTGCATGTGTAGATAGATAGATAGATAGATATACTGAGAATATGACCATGCTTATATAATTTTATATTTACATATCTATCTATATATTGTTATATTTATATATGTATATATATTTACTTCCTAATTCTTTCTAATATTTTTTGCTTCTTTCCTCTGCCCTCTATCATGTTCATCCATTGTTTGTCTCTCCAAAATTCCTCTTGGACACATTACAATTTGTCAAACACCAACAGGAATCCACTCCTCATCGGTGATTTTAGACCTCTTGCTATTCCACTTTCCTGATGTCATTGGCTCACAGTCCTCTTCTCTCATGCTCCCACAACAGTTGATCCCAGTTCTGTGTTTTTAGGAATGTTTGTTCTGCTTATCCTCTATATGTAGATATTAAAAAGGAAAACAGAAACATATGCGTCATTCCATATACAATGTTCTCCTTTGTCAAAATTTCACTGCCACACATTGTTCTCTTAAATTGACCATCACAAAAAAATGAGGTGTGAACAAAACTACTTTTTTAAAAAAAAATAAATCTTTTTATTGGGGATTCATTCAATGCTTAATCACAATCCGTACATACATATAATATATCAGGTACCTTTGTTTGCCTACTGCCATCATCATCTCAAAACATTCACTTTCCACTCAAGCCCCTGATATCAGCTTTTCATCTAATCTCCTTCCTCCTTGTTTCCCTTCCCTCATTAACTCTTGATAATTGATAAATGATTATTTTTTCATAACTTACATTGCCCGATGTCTCCCCTGTCCCACTCCTACCCTGTCCATTCTCAAGATAGGAGATTATATGTAGATCCTTGCAAGCAGCTCCCCTTTTTTATGAAAAAATTCACTGTCATCAGAGCGGAACTTTCCTGGTGATATCAGTGGGTGCACTAATTCAGAGTGGGTTCCTGGATTTTTGCCTCGTAGAAAAATTGCTACTATGAAAGCTCTGCTCCACCCAGCACGTTCTGGTTTGGGGGGCACCCCTGGGAGATCTTGACCTTACACATACATGAGTGTCACCAGATTGTTTTTCTCTAGTCAACCCAGCCTAACTCAGTGACTCTATGTACCACAGGAGGAAACATGGCCCCATCCCATGTTATTTTCATAATTGCTCAATGTTTCATCCAATTATTGCAACCACTGTGTCAATCCAACCTATTGAAAGCCTTCCTCTCTTTGCTACCTTTCTAGAATGTCCTTCTCCAGGATGGTCACTCTTGACAGTATGTCCAAAGTACATGAGAAAAAAATCTCACTATCCCTGCCTCTAAGGAAAATTCTGACTATACAGTTTGGATTGTCTCTTCCACAATAGACTTATTTGCAAATTTGGCAGTCCATGGTACTTTTGGTATTCTTCATCAGCACCCATAGCTCAGATTCATGAATCCTTCTTCGTTCTTCCTTATTCAATGTCCGATTTCCACATGCCTAGGAGGAGATTGAGAATAGCATGTGTGGGAGTCATATGCTTATGTTAATTTTATGATTGAAATGTAGATGTGGAGTCTAGCCTGTTAATCTGGAGATAGTCATTGAGTAGCCAATGAGGCCTCTATGTGGGCATGGTTTTCTCCTGAGACTACTGGGAAATCTTGCAATATTTCCTTCATGAAGATGAGAAGCTATTTCCCCAAGTGTTTGGGAGTTAGTCTCAGAGACAATTAATCACGGAAAAGACAAGATGGCAGCGTCTGAGAAGCTGGAGTAGTCAGTGGAGAGACCACACGGCTTTGCCCCGATGGAGCCAGAGCTTTGAAGCTGGGGTGGCCACCTGGAGACCTCTGCCAGTGATGAGTTACTTCTGCTGATGATGGACCCTGATCCCTGGAAGCGAGGAGGCATGGGGAGAACCTTGCAAGTGCCAGGACTCTGCACCGACTGACCTATGACTTCGTGAGTCGGAAGGAGACTTTATAGACTGATATCAGGCATATGGGTTAATATCAGACTTATGACTTTGTACTGGACTGGATTGGGATGCTTTCTTAATGTCCTATTTCTCTTATATATAAACCTTTTCCTTATATCTATATGCGTGTCTATGAAATTTGTTCCTCTAGTCTACATGGACTAACACAGCATGGCTTGGGTCAGCCACATCTTAAGTCTTCAAAGTAACATCCTTGCTTTTCAACACATAAAGAGAAGCAGACTTACCTAATGCAATGCCTAATTTAATCCCTTGATAGAAGCTTCCATGAGAATAGATTGTAGATCCAGAGAGATGAAATCATTGATAACCTTGATCTTTTCTCTGCTTATTATGATGTTATCTATTGTGAGGATTTTGGATTTTTTAAACATGAATTTTAATCCATGGTGCAATCCTTGATCTTCATTAACAAGTGCTTTCAGTCCTTCTCAATTTCAGGAAGCACTGGTGTATCATATACATTTCAGAGATTGTTAATAAACCTTCTTCCAATCCTAATTCACATCCTTAGGATCTATCATATAGGAGTCTCCTCTTTGGGCCAATAGTGGAAATAAATACCAATAGTAATGTTGACAAAAATGAATATCACTTGCTTTTTCTAACAGTATTATCAGAAACTCCCATATCAAGTTGTAAAGCATATTTATAGGAGTGCTGAAGACACAAAATAAATGGGTGAGAATATATTGTCACCACCATTTTCTAATTGATGTTTTTTCCTAGATATTAACAATTTACAAAGATATTTCTAATACATATTTATTTTATAGCCACTGAGTCTCTCACTCATCTCTTTTTAACCTTTGACTTCTCAGCTCTCTAGAGAAAAATCTATAATTGTATTAAGGCACAAAGTACTTGAGAATATAAATTGATTTTCTAATTGATATCAAGCCTTTAGACTGATATCCTCCATTCTGTAACTCCCTGAACCCTAACTTTTGTTCTCACTGACCCACATTTCTAAGTATCTAAATCTTTCATATTGCAAAGAATTCCATGCCAAATCCCTCTGAAAAGAACAGACCAAAGATCCTCCTACTTCAGTGTGGGACTGAGAGTATGTGCAGTATGTGTGTATACTGAAATATATCTATATCTGCATCCTTCAACTCACCACCCCAGATTCAGAAGTCCAGCGAAGTATTCACACATAATTGACACACTATTCTACCCAACTGATGTTTCAACTGAGAGGTTTGTCTAGAGAACATCTGGGGGAATCTGAGTCACCATCGAAACCTCTTCCTATGGACAGAGGTAGGTTTGAGGACAACTGAGAATCCCAGAAGTCTGAAGGGATAAAAAGTCTTAGGTGTCCTCAATTTGAGGGACATAAGGACTTTTGATTAGGAGACTCAATGCTTCTCTTTATCTGCCCAGAAAATAAGATCCATCTGTTCTCTTGCATGCAGTGTATGCTTTGTTTTAATTGGCTAATAAAGTAGGATATGGGCCCTCAAATTTCGCCAATTGTAAATATATTGTCAGGACAGTTAATATAACTAGTACCATTTGATCAGTCAAACTCAACATTGATTAAGTATGTTGTATATTTTTGGATTCAGGTGCAAATACAGAAAAAAATGCAATCCAGAACCCAAACTGTTTTATTACAAATTAAGATAAATAGGACATTCATATCTTAAGAAATACCTGCATAATAATGTATTGTCACCATCAAAGTGCCTAATTTTTAGATATGGAGAGAGCATAGAAAAAGAGTTAGTGATGAATCAAAGGAAGCATTCAAAATAATACTGTAAGAACCCAGAGCAGGAAGAGGACACATCATATTTGAATGCATTTTCTAAGTAATTTATAAGAATTATTTTGTGTAGAATTTACCACAGAACAGATAAGTATTATTACTATCCTAATCCTATAAATGATGGAAATTAAACTTTGAGAGGTAAATAAGTGGCCCCAGTTACACTAACACTAAGTGGTCAAGATAATATTGTCCCTGTTCACTATGATATATAAAATATTTGAGGTTGTAGTATAACTATATTACAACTTACTTCCTGAACATTAGGTTGACAGAAGGCTACAGTGCACAATTGCTGTCTTATTGCTAGTTGATATCAAGTCTGTTCTGACTCAATGATCCCAGGGACAATAGAAGAAAACACCACCCCATCGTCCTCCATCCTCCTGATAGGTTCTTATGTTTGAGCTTATCGTCAAAGCTATTGTGTCAATCCATTTTGTCCCAGGTCCTCTTATTTGCTGTTTATCTGCTTCACCTAACATGATATCGTTTCCCAGGGACTAGTCTTTCCTGAGAACATATCCAAAGTAAGTGAAATGAAGTTTTAAAACCAAGCAGTATTTACTTGTTCTGTTGAAGGGCTAGCTCTTGATTCATGTACTACAGAAGCAAAGGTAAGTGTTTTGGGATTCCGATTCTTCTCAATGTTACCTATGATTGGTTATGATCCACGGAGTTTAATGCCATTGGATAAATATCTGGACTGTCTTCAGCCCAGATCCATCTAGCAGCAGTACTGATATCTCTTTTATACACCTCTTTTGAACTCGGCTTAAATTTCTGGCATCACCCTGTCAATGCACTGCTACAATTAATTATGAAATAATCTTCAGCTAACTTTTACTTGCCTGTGAAATTGTTCAATAATATCTGAATTCTGTTGGGTCACCTCTCTTCAGAATGGGTACTAATATCTATCACTTTCAGACAATTTATTAAGTAGCTGAATTCCAACTTTCTTGATATAGATGAGGGGATATTTCCAGTGTTCATCAGCTTGTTGAAAGTTTTCAATTGGTATTCTAATTTCATCTAGCCTTATTTTGTGCTAATGTTTTTAGATCAGCTAGCATTTCATCCGTCAGTACAATTGGTTATTAATCATGTTAACTTTTGAAGTTGTTGCATGTCCACTAGTTCTTTTTTTAACATAGTGACTATGTGTTTCTATTATCTTTGATGTTTTCTACATTCCTCAATACTTTGCCTATAAAATCTGTTAATATTTGAACTCGAGTTTTGAATCTCATTCTTCAATTCTTTCAGGATATGTCCTTCACTTTTGGTTTCCTAAATTTATGTCTTTACATATTTTGCTGTAATATTTTACTTTGTCTTCTTGAGCTGACCTTTGATAATTTTCTTTTAAGTCATTTACTTCCTCATGTCTTCCATTTGCTTTATTCTAAGATCAAGACCAAGTTTCAGAGCTGCTTGCGACATCCACTTTGATAATTTATTTCTTTTCACCTTTTATTTTCTTTTTGCATTTTTTATATCTCCACAGGAAAACAGGAATCAAACTTAAATAAGGTGTTTCTGGAAGTGAATGTAGCCTCTCCCCCAGGGGAGTTTGTCTTGGAGGTCAGCACCGAAGCTGCAGCGTGGAGAGAGAGATATACCTGTCCAGGGTACATGAGAATAAATGAAGGGGGAAGAAGATAGAGTAAAGTACATCCTGGCCCACCAAGCCTTCAGGATGATATTCCCACTCAGAACTACCGATTCAAAGAGAGGACATATGACCAGCCCCAATATGAAACACGGCTACCCGTACTGACCCAAACATTTTGGGGTCAACAATGGAGAAATAGGGTCAGGATTATACCTTGTCTGACCCAACCACACCAAAATACTAAGGGTGTGCTACAGAACATGGAGCTCCAGATCGAGCACCGAAGATATATTTTGTCACCAGAGTGTGGCACCCCATCCCACTCAACCAGGGGACACTCCTGGAGGTCAACAAACAGACGTTTTTGTAGCTTTTTATATTGTTATAATTACTGTATTTGTGAATGTATATCTACATGTTGGATATTGAGGTTATTTTGTTGATATTTTCATTGTTTTCTTTTCTTTGATTACTTCATTATGGGATGCCCGTTTTTTTTTTTTTTTTTTTTGAACACGTTATTTTCTCTACAGGTCTATCTGCATGAGATGGGCTGAATGGGCCGTCTGGAGGATTAGCCAGTCTAGGTACAGTGTAGAAGCAATGAAATGTGCAACTTTCCTCTGGTTCTCAAATGCTTCCTCCCACAGAATATCATTATCCCAATTCTGCCACATATTCAGTTAGACCAGGGGATATACATTGGAGTTGGAAACGTGGGAATTTAGGATAGATAATCCCTTGAGACTAGTGGGGAGTGGTAACCTAGGGAGGGTGGAGGGATGGTGGAGTAGAAAGGGGGAACAAATTTCTGGAATCTACATGTGACCTCCCCTTTGAGGTGCTGACAACGGAGGGGGGGTGAGTGAAGTGACACATTGGACAGTGTACGATATGATGAGATAATAGAAACTTTTAAATTATTGGAAGTTCATGGGGGAGTAAAAGGGGGAATGGGGGATATGGGGAGTTGGAATTTTAAAAAAAGTAAAGAACTAGAGGGAAGAGGGAATAAGGAGCATATGCTGGAGGGGTTCAAGTAGAAAATGTTTTCAGATGAATGTGGCAACATGTGTACAATTATGCTTAATATGAATGATGTATTGAATGTTTTAAGAGCCCCCAATAAAATCTATTTTTAAAAAATAAATAAAAGTTCCTAAAAAATAATCTTTTGCTTTCTTGATGTCATTCCACAGCTTGCAGAACTTCTGTCATTAATGTTCAATGAGTCAAATCTATTCTTGAGATGGTCTCAATAATTAAGTGGAATCTCCTCAAGGTAGTATTTGTGCTTTCATGGACTAATTGTAATTTTCTTCAGCTTCAACCTGCACTTTCTTTTGATCACCTATCTTATGTGTGAGTTAACTTGTGTATGAGCTGTGTCCCACAGTCAACTACTGCCTTCATTTTAGTTGATGATATTCAGATTTTTCAGTCTTTTTCTACAGATTGAGATATTATTTCTGTGTATTCCACTTGGAGAAATAGTTCCTTATTCATTCAAATATGCATGATTGTCATTGGTCATTGAAAAAAAAAGATATTTGCAGTGAAAGAATTTAGTTGTTCTTGCAAAATTCTATTATGTGACTTCCATTTGTATCTATCACCTAGGCCACATTTTTCAACTACAATTTTCCTCATCCTTGTTTCCAATATTCACATTCTAATTTCCAATAAGTCTCAATACATGTTGATCATCAATCTGATCAATATCATATGGAAGATGATAGCAGAATTCTTCAATTTCTTCATCATTAGCTTTTGTAGTCCGTGTGCAAAATGATAGTTGCCTGGACTAGATTTCCTTGTATACATATGGCTATTACTTCAAGATAGATCTTGAGATGCTCTTTCTGCCTGTGCTCTTGAATTTATCAGACCTAACACAGTAGATGGTGTGATTGTCCAATTCAAAATGGCAAATACCAGTCAATTGCAACTCACTACAACCTAGGATATTGGACTTTTTTGTTGTGTGTGTGTGTGTGTTTGCTGTGTGTGAAATGAACTTGCATATTGCTAGAGAATCCAAAAATGGTTCACTTTTATGTTTTATCCTTTTATAGTCACTCAGATCAACTTATGAATCAGGATGTATTTTTTTAAGACTGTGTACCTTCTCTCTGTACATTTATATTTTTAAAATCCATTCTGAGTTCATACATGATGTGAGGGATGGGTACAGTGTTATTCTTTAGGAGGTGGATATATCTTTTTCCTCCACCATTTATTGAAAAGTTAGTATCTTCCCCTATTCAAAACATTTTCATCCTTTATAAAACTTTTGGTGTCTATAGGTCCTTGGCTGTATTTCTGGGTCTCAATTCTAATCCATTAGCTTTCATGTCTGCTTCTAAACCTTTGCCAATCTGTTTGGATTGCTAGCCTTGTACAAACAGTTTTAAAGTCTGGGAGTGAATGGTTTCCCACTTTATTTTTAACAGTGTTTTGCTTATCCTGGTTTTCTCTCCATTCAGTACAAAGTTGTTGATTTGCTTTTCAATCTCTTTGAAGAACTTTGTTTGGATTTGGTTCAGAATTCCATTGAATTCATTAACTGTTTTTGGTACTATTGATATGCTCCCTATAGGTAATCTTCCTATCCATGGCCATGGAACATCATTCCATTTGTGGAAGTCTTATTTTGTTTCTTGTGGAAGTGTTTGATTGTTTCCTTGGTATATCTTTAACTTTTATTATAGGTGTTTCATCTTTTGAATAGTTATTTAAACAGTATTGTTTTTTACTCCCCTTTCTCATGTTATCTGCTGTACTATGGAAGAATCCAACAATTTTTATATTGATCTTTTAGTCTGCATGGTTGCCAATATTTTCAAATAGTTTCAGAAAATTTTAATTGAATCTTAAGTTGTTTATATTTATGATTATGTCAGGAGTAGGCGTTTCTGGCCATTCATACATCCAGTTCATCATCCCTCTGTTCCCTGATTCTGTGCTTTCTTTGGTGGGGAAAGGGCGGCCGCCGCAAGGATGAAGCTTGTAAGGTTTTTGATGAAGCTGAGTCATGAAGCTCTACCCATTGAATTGAAGAATGGAACACAGGTCCATGGAACAATCACAGGTGTTGATGTCAGCATAAATACACATCTTAAAGCTGTGAAAATGACCCTGAAGAACAGAGAGCCTGTACAGCTGGAAACCCTGAGTATTTGTGGGAACAATATTTGATACTTCATTCTGCCAGTCAGCTTGCCTCTGGATACACTACTTGTGGATGTTGAACCGAAGGTGAAATTTAAGAAAAGGGAGGCTGTTGCAGGAATAGGAAGAGGTCGAGGTAGAGGAAGAGGATGTGGTCGTGGCAGAGGAAGAGAGGGCCCTAGGTGATAATGTCTCTGGAGATTATTTCAAAGTGATAAGTGATGTGAGATTTTTTTTGTATAGGTTTTGTTTGTTCATGTCAGTTTTAATAAACATAAATGTGAGACAAAAAATAGATTGTGTCATCTGAAAAACATTGTGTTTCTTCTGTACCTATATGGATGAATTAGCATAATTTTGCTGTCTTAAAGCTCTGGGTGAGACATCAAGGGCTAGATATTTTAAAAAGAATGGTTATAAAAGACAACCATCCTGATACCCATTCACAGGGGAATGTTTTCAATTTCTGATCATTATGTAAGATACTAGCTTCTGGTTTCACATAACGGCTTTTCTTATGTGGAAAAATTTCCCTTCTATTTCTATCTTGTTGTTTACTTTTATGAATAATGTATATTGAATTTTAGCAAATGCCTTGTCTGCCATAATTTATTTCATCAAATGGTGTATATCCTTTATTTTGTTTATGTGGTGAATTACATGCAATGTTTTTCTAATATTAATCCATCCTTGAATGCCTGGTATGAATCCTACTTAATTGTGATGTTTTAATTTTTCCATGTTTTGTGGACCTTTTGTTTATAATTTTATGAACATTTTGGTATCTATTTCCATCTTCTTAGTCTATAGTGTTTAATTCTGGTGATTACTTTAGTCAGCTTCAGTGTCAGAGTTATATTTGATTCATAAAATATCTTTGGTGACATATTGTCCATTTGTGCAGAAATATTTCATGCAGGATTGATCTTGTCTACAATCTTGTCTACATTCTTGTTAGCGTTTTCTGGGATAGCCACTTGGTCCCATACTTCGTGATGTTTTATGGCTAGATCTTTTCTTCTTGAATTATAGGTTTGCTGAGATTACCTGCATTCATCTATGGCAGCATTTCTCAGGCTGTGGGTTGCACCCACTAGAATGACTCTTTTACAGGGCTTGCCAAATTCACAAGAGTAGCAAAATTACAGTTACAAAGTAGCAGCACAAATAATTTTGTGCTTGGGAGGTCACCCAATATGGAAAACTGTATGAGAGGATCCTGGCATTAGAATGGTTGAGAATAACTTATCTATGGTTATTAGGAGATAATACATTTCTAGAATTTTTTTTATTATTTTATTATTTTTTATTTTGTAGACGTCACTGCCCTCTGGTAGGAGTGGGAGGCCCAGCCTTGCTACTGCTGGATTTGAACCGCCAAGTCAGTCGGCTGCAGTCCCACACTCTACCACTACACTACCGGGGCTCAGCCGCATTTCTAGAAATTTATCTCTTTATTTTAGGTTTTCAAATGTGTTGGCATACAAATCTTAGCAATACTGATATTGTGTAATTGTGTCAGGCAGGGTTCTCTTAGAGAAATAAAATTCAGGACACTAGTAATGCCTTTTTATATATTTATATACTAAGAAAGATATATAAGATAATAAGATAAAAAGTTAACTATAAAGCAATACAGATTGCTCGGTGCAACTCACTTAAGATATATAAGATAAAAAGAGAAAAAGTTGACTATAAAGCAATACAGATTGCTTGGTGCAACTCACTTGTGTGAGGCAACTAGAAGACTAGTAGTCCTTCAATTCTTGAGGGCCACTGAATAATCCTCTGTAGAGCAATCCAGGCTATCTGGCTACAGGCAGCAAATGGCAGAGTAACAGTCACCAACAGTCACCAACAGTCAGCCAGATAACAGAGTCCAACAGTCCCCAGCTCAAGAGATGTATATCCCAGAAGTGTGGCGAAGTAGGGCTTGAAGGATCCTCAACTCACAGTAACACAGTCCACGATTAGGTATCCCACGGGTACTGTTGCTTGGAGGTCGAGGCACAGGACGAACAAGGCAGCTCTCTGGTCCAAAGATCCGGAAACAAGAGAGAGAGAGGGCGGGACTTGCAAAGCCCTTCCTATATCTGCCCTTCAATTCATCCTGTGTGTTCATTGGCTGTGCTGTCACAACAGATCCACCAATTTCTGTGGCCATGTTGGTATAACAAACCTACCCATCACAATCCATCCCTTGCCAACATGGCACCTGTACACAATTTTTTACCCATATAGAATTTCTAGACATCAATGAAATCAAGCTTATACTTAACACTAAACATCTATCATACATATAAATGAGAACACACTGAGTTTAATTGTAGCTGATATATCATACATGAGCAAAGAAAAAAATTCAATAAGCTAATAAACAGAAAATATATGAATAATCACAACCTTCGCTTCTGCAATTGATCACGTGGTCATAATTGGTAGGTAGAACTACCTTCTTCTACTATTCATTCTGTATTACCTTTGCCCTCAGCAATCACTGCAGCTGGTTGTGGTTTTTTTGCCTGGTGGGGTAACCCAGACCTTCATTCCTGAGGGGTCTAGGTCATTATATGTCCTGTCATGATGTGGTTGCTGTAATTTACCATTAACTTTTATCACAGGGCATGGTAGCACTATGGGATCTCTTGGATTCCAGATATATTGCTCTTTACCCCCATTATGTAACACCAGTCCAATTTCTTCTTGATAATCTGGATCAATCACACCACTCAGTACAGTGACACCCTTCCTGATCTGTTGATCCAGAGGCATGAGAAGCCCAAAGTGGCCAGGGGGCATTCTCAGCTGCCAGTTCAGTGGAATCCGTGCTGTTTCCAAGTGAGAGAGTTCCTTCTTTCAGGAACAGGACCTCCAGTCCCAAAGAGCATAGGGTTGCTGGGACAGGAAGCAAAAACGCTGTAAGTGGGTCAATAGGAGTAATAGTGAGTGGTGCCACTCCAGTTTCTACCTCTTGGTTCCTGGACCCATGGATCCTGGCTATTGGAGACACAGCACCATATATTGGCTGCTGGTTTAAAGCGTATATAGCTTCCTGGAGAACACTGCCCCAGCCTTGTAAGTTGTTGTCACGTAGTTTGCATCACAGTTGTGTCTTCAGGAGCCCATTCCATCATTCTATCAAGCCAGCTGCTTCAGGATGATGAGGAACATGACATGACCAGTGGATTCCATGGCCATGGGCCCATTGCTGCACTGAATTTGCTGTAAAGTGAGTTCCTTGATCTGAAGCAATGCCATGTGGGATGCCATGCCGGTGGATGAGGCATTCCGTAAGTCCACGAATGGTGGTTTGGGCAGAAGCATTGAGTGCAGGGAAGGCAAATCCATATCCAGAATATGTGTCTATTCCAGTCAGAACAAAGCGCTGCCCCCTCCAGGATGGGAGTGGTCCTATATAATCAACTTGCCACCAAGTTGCTGGTTGATCTCCCCAAGGAATGGTTCCATACCTTGGACTTAATGTCGGTTTTTGCTGCTGGCAAATAGGGCACTCAGCAGTGGCTGTGGCCAAGTCAGCCTTGGTGAGTGGAAGTCCATGTTGCTGTGCCCATGCATAACCTCCATCCCTGCCATCATGTCCACTTTGTTCATGTGCCCATTGGGCAATAACCAGAGTGGCAGAGGAAAGAGGAGGGCCAGTGTCCACAGCACGTGTCATCTTATCTACTTGATTGTTAAAGTCTTCCTCTTCAGAGGTAACCTTTTGATGAGCATTTACATGAGACACAATTACATTTACTTTCTTGGACCATTCAGAGAGATCCATCCACATAGCTCTTCCCCACACCTCCTTGTCACCAATTCTCCAATCATGTTCCTTCCAAGTCCCTGACCATCCAGCCAAGCTATTAGCCACAGCCCATGAATCACTGTACAGTCTCACATCTGGCCACTTTTCCTTGTAGGTAAACTGAACAGCCAGGTGCACTGCTCGGAGTTCTGCCCACTGGGAGGATTTTCCTTCACCACTATCTTTCAGGGAGATCCCAGAAAGGGGCTGTAGCGCTGCTGCTGTCCACTTCCGAGTGGCACCTGCATATCGTGCAGAGCCATCCGTGAACCAAGCATGACTTTTCGGTTCTTTAGTCAAATTATTATAAGGAACTCCCCAGGAGGCCATAGGTGCAGATTTGGAAAAAGAAGATAATGTGACTAGAGTGGGGACTGTGGGCATTTGGGCCACTTCTTCATGCAGTTTACTTGCACCCTCTGGTCCTGTTCTGGCCCAATCTCGTATGTACCACTTCCATTTAATAATGGAGTGTTGCTGCACACGTCCAACTTTATGACTCTGTGGGTCAGACAATACCCAGTTAATGATGGGTAGTTCAGGCCTTATGGTGGCCTAGTCTGACATGGTGGCCTTGGTGGCCCAAGGTGAGGCATTCAGTCTCCACCAAAGCCCAATAACAAGCCAATAGCTGTTTTTCAAAGGGGGAGTAATTGTCTGCAGAAGAAGACAGGACTTTATTCCAAAATCCTAACGGTCTACGCTGTGATTCACCAATAGGGGTCTGCCAAAGTCTCCACACTGCATCTTTATCAACAACTGACACTTCTAGCACCATTGGGTCAGCTGAATCATATGGTCCCAGTGGCAAAGCAGCTTGCACGGCAGCCTGAACCTGTTTTAGAGCCTTTTCTTTTTCCAGGCCCCACTAAAAATTGGAGGCCTTTCATGTCACCTGATTAATAGGTTGAAGTAGAACACCCAAGTGAGGGATATGTTCCCTCCAAAATCCGAAAAGGCCCACTAGGCCTTATGCCTCCTGTTTTGTTGTTGGGGGAGCCAGATGCAATAGCTTGTCCTTCACTTTAGTGGGAATATCCTGACATGCTCCACACCACTGGACCCCTAGAAATTTTACCAAGGTGGAGGGTGCTTGAAACTTTGTTGGGTTAATTTCCCAACCTCTTGTACGCAAATGCTGTACTAATGAATCTAAAGTCCTTGATACATCCTCTTAGTGGATCCAATCAGCATAATGTCACCAATATAATGGACTAGTCTGACATTTTGTGGAATAGACAGGCAATCGAGGTCCCTTCGAACTAAATTATGGCACAGGGCAGAAGAGTTGATGTACCTCTGGGGGAGAGTTGTGAAAGTGTACTGTTGCCCCTGCCAGCTGAAGGCAAACTGCTTTTGGTGATCCTTTGAAATTGGTTTCGAGAAGAAGGCATTGGCCAGATCAATAGCTGCATACCAAGTACCAGGAGAAATATTAATTTGCTCAAGCAATGAGACCACATCTGGAACTGCAGCTGCAATTGGAGTCACTACGTGGTTAAGCTTACGATATTCCACTGTCATTCTCCAGGCTCCATCTGTCTTCTTTACAGGCCAAATAGGTGAGTTAAATGGAGATGTGGTAGGAATCACCGCCCCTGCATCTTTCAAGTCTTTGATGGTGGCACTGATCTCTGCAATTCCTCCAGGAATGTGATATTGCTTTTGGTTTACTATTTTCCTAGGTAATGGCAATTCTAAGGGTTTCCATTTGGCCTTTCCCACTACGATAGCCCTTATTCCACATTTCAGGGATCCAATGTGGGGGTTCTGCCAGTTACTAAGTATGTCTATTCCAATGATGCATTCTGGAACTGGGGAAATAACCACAGGATGGGTTCGGGGACCTACCAGATCCACAGTGAGGCATACCTGAGCTAAAACTCCATTAATAACTTGCCCTCCATAAGCCCCCACTCTGACTGACGGGCCTTCGAAACACTTTGGGTCCCCTGGAATTAGTGTCAGTTCAGAGCCAGTGTCTAGTAATCCCCGAAAAGTTTGATTATTTCCTTTTCCCCAATGAACAGTCACTCTTGTGAAAGGCCTGAGGTCCCTTTGAGGAAGGCTAGAAGAAAGACTAACAGCATAAACCTTCGGTGAAGTGGCAGGGTCTTTCTTCCAAGGCACCCGGCCTTCCCCTCATTCAAGTGGTTTTGGGTCTGTAAATTGGCTCAGGTCTGGGAATTGGTCGATTGATCGTGACTGCCTATTCCTCTGTTCACCTGATCCAGCATTCTTCTGCATGTATAATCACGTAAATATTTAGTAGGTTTCCCATCTATTTCACTCCTAGGGACACCATGACTAAGTAGCCAGTGCCATAATTCCACACGAGACAGGCTGCTTTGATTACCAGGAAAGCCTTTTTGTCTATTATAACCACGTTCACCCTGTCTCTGTTGATTCACTGCTGACACTTGCCCTTTGTTACCACGGAATTCAATCAGCCCCATCGTGGGCAAATATCGGAGTTCACGTAAGGCAGTTCCCACAAGTTAATCCTGGTGCACACAACAAAGCAATTATAGGAGTCTTCAAAAATGCTGGGGCCCACCTCACAAACTTATTCCTTATGGTCATAGTGAAAAATATGTCCTCAGGACACCCCCTTATGGGGTCTATGGGAATATCCTGATAACCATTCCACCATACCAATTTCTCTCAGCTTTTGGATGCCTTCTTCTACAGTGTCCCTGGGTAGGTCAGGCACTTCAAATTGGTCTAATCTAGGCCCTCTGGCAGCCCATGCCTCAGTGAACCAGCCAAATAAGGAGTTGGTTCCTCTTTTAGCCTCTCTTGCTGAGACATTGAAAGAAGAGTCTGTGCTTAGGGGTCCCATATCTAGAAACTCAGACTGATCTAACATTACATTTCTTGCACCAGTATCCCACACCCTTAGTAACCATTCCCAGGGATACTCCCCAGGCTTTTGCTTGTACTTATTTGAAAGCTTGAGCAGTTCCTTGTGAGTATAGTGTACTTTTCCCTGGGTAATCACCTCTACCTCACCCTTAGGAGCTTTCCTTGCCTTAATTTTAGTTATAGGTCTAGCAGAAACTATCAATGGTGAGGGTGTTTCCTGTGTGATCTCAGCACTATCTTGTAAGTCATTTCCCTTGGCAAATGGCAGAGATGCAGCCCCACACAAACTACCCATCACAGTAATTATTTTCTTTTTTCAGTTGGCTTATATAGCTGTTGTTCTTTTTAGATTTTTAGGCATCACTGCCCTCTGGTGGTGGGAGTAGGAGGCTCAACCTTTGCTCCTGTGAGCTGGAATTGAACCTCCATCCCTGTGGGCCACAGTCCCGCGCGCAACCACTACCCCACTGGGGCTCAGGCAGCTCTAAGTTTTATTAATATATCATTTTGGGGGCTTTTATAACTCTTATAACTCTCCGAACATTGATTGTATCAAACACATAGTAGGTAGATGTGTCTCCATCATATATAGCTCTAGTGTATGCAACACATTTCATTTAATGTTTGTAATATTTTATTTTCCTTTGGTTGTAGATTTTTCTCATTAATATATTCTTTACTTTATTGTTTTATTTAATTTTTTGGCTTTATTCAATAATTTTCATCCATTTTGCTTTGAAGCTTTACGTTTTGCTTTGACAATCGTGTGTATGTGTGTATGTGGTTTCCTTTCCAAATTCAAAACAGTTTGTTTTCTTTTGAAAATGATTTGAGATCTCTCTGTTTGACTATTAATGATCTATTCCCTTCCCTTCCCTGGTGTGTGTGTGTGTGTGTGTGTGTGTGTGTGTGTGTGTATGTATGTTTGTTTGCCTTTTTTTTCTTTTTGTCTTCATAATCTGTGTTTCCTTATTTTGGAAGAGAATTACAGTCTCAGAACTTGACAGGGGCAGTTATGCCCTGTCCCATAGCATTACTCTGAAACTTCATCTGCTTGATGGCACTGAGTTTGGTTTTATTTGGTGTAGTTCTATTTCACTTAGTATAATACGTATACAACATGTATTTCATGGAAATTTTAGTTTTCTTTCTGTTGTTTTTGATTCTCTGTGCAAAGAACTCCTTTAAATATTTTTGTAAGGGTGAAATTCTTTTTGGAATTACCTTTAGTTTTTCCTTATCTGAAAATTATCTTATAACTCCTTCATATGTGAGGCATACTTTTGCTTGGTATAGGATTTTGAGTTGTCATTTATTTGTTTGTTTGAAATTTTGAATATGAAATTCATTCTTTTGTCTACATGGTTTGAATGAAGACATGTGAACAGATTTCAACTGGTTGGCTTTTATATGAGAATGTTCTTTTTTTTCCCCAGGCTGCTCCCAAGATCATTTACCTTTCTTTGATGTTAGAAGGTTTGACTATAATGTGTCATGATGATTTTCTGTTGGAATTGATTCTGTTTAAAGTTCTGAGTTTCTTGAGTAGTTATGTTTTGTCAGTCATAACTTTAGAGAAATTCTCTTTTAATACTTAATCTGTTATTTTCTCTGGAGATTCTGATCTTTACCGCTATCCATTTCATTTTTCAGGACTTCAAATTTTCCTGGATTCTAATTTCATTTATTCCTTAGAATATGGTCAGCTTATTCTGGCATTTTAATCTGTTCTTAACCTGGCAGTTTTGCTTAAACTTGTTCATCTTCTGTGTCTGTTCGTATTTGAAATCCCAGTGGCCTCTCTTCTAACCTCATAGCAACATACAAGCTACCACAGTACCACAACCTGATAAACAAGTGGTGACAATTTACAATACATTTTCTAAATTGAAAATAAAAACATAAATTTATGCTGAGCCTCTATATACATTCAAAATCCTCTGAGTTCTCGCTGACCATTGTCCAGTAGTATGAAGTTCTGCCCTCACATACTATGTGATTTCTGCCATTCACCTGACAATCCAGGGAGCAACAATCTCATCCTCATGGATTTGCTAGGTCCCTCCATGGAAACTGAGTTACTAGGGTCTCATGGTTATGAGTCATGCTACCAGGCATCAGAACCAATTCTGTTTATTTTCTAGTGTGCAACAGTGCATGTATTTCAATTGAGACAACTTTCATGATTCTACAGATCAATTTTTTGACTGAGATGAATTGACATTCCTGTCAATCAAGATCTTGTGACAATATTTCCTTGTTTTCAAGCTTTATCATTCAGGCACACATCTGGGAATTCTTTGGACAGCATTGGATTTCATATTGATAGTCTATATCATTGAAATTTTTCATTTTGTCTTTTTTTTCCTTTGTCACATTTACAAATTAGTAAAAGGGGGCCTGATCATCGGTGGCATAGCAGTTGAATGCAGGACTGCAGCCCACTGGCTTGGTGGTTCAAATCCAGCAGCAACTCTGCAGAAGCAAGGCTGGGCCTCCCACTCCCACCAGAGGGCGGTGGTGTCCCCCCAAAATTAATAAAAGGTTATCGGTGAACTATATTAAGGCATTCTGGTGGTGTTCGCTGAATGATTTGGGCTGCTAACTGCAAGGTAGGCAGCTTGGATCCACTAGCTTCTCTGCTGGAGAAAGACCAGACTTTCTCTTCCTATAAAAATTTACAGTCTCAGAAACCCATAGAGATCATTGCAGTATTTTAGCTACCATAGCATTGTCTACTCTTATTTCATGGGCCACCATACACAAATGATTTAGTGCCTGATCATTGCTCAGAGGCAATTCTCCAATACAGCTTGGTTAATAAGCTTCTCAACATATTGGATACTGATATAGAGGGGTTGCTTCTCTAAACAGGCATGTATATCACCTGGGGATTTTGTTAAAAGGCAGATTTTGCTTTAGTGGAGTGGGCAGGGCTTGAAAGTCTCTATAGTCTAAAAATCTTCCAGATTACCATACTATCTAACAAACTTCCACATGTCACCACTGGGTCATGAACCATTCTCTAAGTACCACATATTCAGAAGCTGTATTTCTCTGTGAAATGATGAAAGAAAATCTTATAGATGGATAAATATTTGCGCTATTTCCTTTATGACATGTGTTGAATTTCTTGACTAAGATTTTACAATGCTACAAATATCTACAATAAACTGTTTAAACTGAAGGCACTATTATATTGACAGTAGTGAACAAAGTAACAGTAACAGTCATATTAAAATATTTACAGATGAGGAAACCACTGGGGACATATTATTGGACTTTCTCAATATCTCCTAGCTGGTAAAGGGCCTAAAAATGGGAGAGTAGCCTATGAAGATGTAAGTGCGGGGTTAATTTTCATACTAGCCACACACATTACTATGAGGAAGCACAGGGTATATACAGTTTCACCCAAAGGCATGCTTTGCAGGTTTCTCAACAAGGGAAAACAGCAGATGAGAGTATAAATAATGCAAAATGGCAAGGAAATATATATTTATGTAATAATCTCACTGAGATTTTTCAATTGTACTTACCAGAATATATTTGGAGTGTTCAATTTAGTTATAGGATCACCACTAAAATATGATATTGACAACCAGAAATATGTGCTTATGAGCAGGAGGAAAAACACTATGAAAGACTTGGGAAATATCATAAAAGGTATTGAAAGTAAACTTAACCTATAGTGCAGAAGAACACGCTTACTGAGATATAATGTAGCATAGTAGGAGTCAGTGACACAGAAAGCAGAATTACACTATGCATATTGCGAGAACACCATTGGAGCTAATGCATGGACGCTCACACAAAGCAAGTTTTCTGCCAAATATGATATGACGGCATCAAATGTACTCAAGCACAGGTGCTCCGTAAGCCTTCCTGGAAGCGTTCTGTGGGCTTGCCAGTCCATTGGGAGAAATAAGCTTAGATCTATCTCAAAACTTCCATAAATCTTCCAAATGTACGAATCCACATAGTCAACATTGTATTTAACAAGGTGATAGACCATCACAAGAAATTAAAACAGAAATCTATGATTTAGTTTTCACGAGTAGAAAAACATTTAATTTTTGTTTTGTTTTTGTGGGCATCACTGCCTTTGGTGGTCTTGGGCGCTACCCAGTGCTGCTCCTGAGAGCTGCCGCTGGATTTGAACCACAGTTCCGCAGACAACCACTTATGCCACCGGGGCTCAGCCCTTAATAACATCTAAATTATACGGTGATTGTGGTAAAAATCAGTTACTCTACTCTCCAAAATGTTTGTTTCCTATTGCTGCTCAAACATCTCAGGTCTCTTAAACAGACCTCTGTGCTGCACCTCAGTCCATGGTAGCATTTGCTTTCCCATTTGCCCTCCCACTCTCTCCAGAAAGAAGCAATTTTTGTTTTTTAAAGGAGGAAGACGGGGCAGGGGACTGAGAAGTGTGTGTGTGTGTGTGTGTGTGTGTGTGTGTGTGTGTTTGGTTGGAAGGAGAGGCAGGCATCTTACCTGACTCTTATCCATGCATCTGGGGCAAGGAACACAGAATAGCTTTGTTCTGCTGCAATCTGATTGAGGCTCAGCTTGGAACCCACCATTTATATGTTCAGGTAAAAGGATGATGATGTAGGAAAGAATAGGAGGTAAAAGGTATGTGAGAGTTGACTTTTCCCTTTCAGAGTGGTGGGATAGAAACCCAATGACCAATAAAGAAAGAGACTCCCCAAACCCTTTGACTTCAAACAACTTATACACTGTCTGGGAAAAGACAAAATAGCAATCTAAAATCCTGTAGCTGCCAAATCGCCTTCCTTTATTTCAGGATCTAACTCCCTTCCTTGAAGAAATTGGTCATTATTTGATGGCCATAGAATTTCTCCCTGGCAATAAAACAGAATCTGTAGCGATGGTGACAGTTTAAAAAAAAATCAATCAGTATTTCAGTCAATTTGCTGAGCACCGACTATGTGCTCAGTCATTTAATTGGTGGTCTGAGAGGACACTAGAGAGAGAAAAGACCCGATCTTCTGAGGGCTTCAGTTTAAGGTCGATACAGCTAGCAGGGTTAAAATCTATTTCCAAGCCTTTGAAAGTGTGTGTGTGTGTGTGTCTCTGTGTGTGTGCATGTGTGTGTGCGTGCATGCCCTTATTAATTTAACCAGAGCACAGCCACACTGTAGGATTCTTTTTATTAGGGACTTGGGGCAAGCTTGCAATTGAAGGACTTGAATTAGAGACATTGGTTCTGGAAATCTATTTTTCTTTTCAGCAAGAAGCTTCAACTGCTTTCTCTAAGCATAATAATGCCTAATAAACTGTTGCGGATTTCTGCATCACATGCAACTAGTTGGCAAGGTACCAAAGTATGCATCTCAGCAGAACTTGGAATAGCGTCTTCTGTAATAGCTCTATTGATAATGGCTAATGTCCTATCACCACAGCATCATATAGACTGTGATAGATACACCTGCTGTATACATAATGCTTATTGGGTTCTGCACACTGTAACACAAATGACTCATAAAAATCCCAGATGTCTTTTTCGTCCTCTCTTCTTTCTCTCTATCTGCACAAGTGTTTGCTCACAGTGTCACTGTCCTATGTAAATAACTGCACTGGGGTTTGTGATGGATGAGTGAGCAGATGGATAGATATCCCTGTCATTTTTCTTGATAGTTCTGGGGACAGTTCCCCTGAGCAATGAAAAGCAGAAGTTTCGATGGTCCAATGAACAAAAATTGTGTGCCAAATTTAAAAGAAAAATGAAGACAATAGGAAACATAGAACATTCCCCAGGCCTAATTTGTTAGGCTTTCTGAGACTGCTCAGGATGTAATAGAGGAAAATTGACTGGGAGTGAGAACACCTGAGTTCTTGTCCTGGAGAGCGACTCTTTATGAGTGTGACCTTGGATAAGTTGTTTCAGTTTTCAGGAGTTTTTAGTTGTGGGATCAGTTGTGCCTCACTGTGTGAGGCATTCTCTCAATCCAATTCAGGGTTTCAAATTCAATGTTCAGGTTTTCCAATTCTATCAGGATGCCATTCAACAAACATTTACTAATGTTTTAAAGAGGACTATCTTTTACAATATGGAGACTATAAAAAGATAGAGGCAGTCTCTCTGCTCCCTTCAGAATTTTGTGACTTAAAATATAAATTCAAGAAGCACAGAGTATTATATATAACCATAGAATTGGCTTGTTTATGGTGGAAGATATATAATAAGTGAGCAAGGAAGAGTCAGAGAGGGATAGACCCAGTGGAATTCTTTGTGAAAGAGTGGTGGATGAGAATAATTTAGATGTGCACAGTTCATGGCGTCCTCTCTTCTAGACGACAGAGAATGCCTTTGGCAAAACTGAAAAGGTTAGGGAGCCATATATCATGCACCTGCCTCAAATCTTGACGCTCCGCCTCTCCTCACTCAGTGTCACCTCTCTACAAAGACATGCTCTCCCTTCTGTCTCATACCATATCCTCTGCTCACCACAACATGGTATTAGTCATTTAGACTCTGCCACTGAGTTTAGTAAGACTATTGCAAGGCTTATTTTAAAGCTGGAAAATTCTAATAAAAGTTAGGGTTGCTACTTGGGTGCAACAAATCACTGAATTTCCAGTCATCACAAAATTGCTGTCCCGTTTTAACCTTATGAAGCTTCTTATTAGGAAATGAATCACCTCGAAATTACAGGTGGGAAAAGTAAATCCTGTCTAAGATTTCAATTATCTTCCAGGTTGGAATGCATATGAATAAGTAGGCACGTATAAGCAAAAACCCAAAACCAAATTCATTGAGATGTTGCTGACTTCAAGAAGCCTTATGGGACAGGGTAGACTTGCCTTGTGAATTTCTGTGATTGGAGCTCTTTACAAGAATAGATAGCCTTGTCCTCCCTTGGAGTCATGGTGCTTTTGAACTGGTGTCCTTGGGATTAGCATGTGACCTTGTCGTTTATCCAGCGTGTAATCACTATGCCACCCAAACTTCTAATTTTGAGACTCTATGCCATAACCTGATTCTCTAGATGGATGGTACTGCTGAACTAGCACCACTGGGAGGCTTTTGACACAGACCTGTAAGACATATTTTAGGTTTCACTTTGGTCAGATAATGGTGGAAGCTTTCTCTCAAGATTTATCAAAATTTGGGAAATTTGAAACCTACAGGAATTACACAATAGGACTGAATTATGCCTACCAATGTTTATACCTCTTGCACACACACTCCTTTTACCTAGAAAGGTCCCCTCAGTTACATCTCTTCTAAAAACCAATCCTTGGTTGGATGATCATGGGGGAGAGAAGAATGCTGCAGAAGTCCATCAATGGAGCCTCCAGTCAGACTTGAGTCTGACTTCGCTAGGGAATTCCAAAAGTGGAAGAATTATAAAGGTTCTAGTATGACCTTAAACTTTAACTGCTGGCTCCTTCACACGAACAAACTGACCTTGAAGAAGCAAATATCATACCTTGTACTTCACTTTATTTATTGACACTAATAGATAAACCTAAGTCATAGGGTTATTAAGAGGATTTTTTAAAAATAAAATTTATTAAATAAATTAGCACAATGCCAGAAAAGCATAAGTCTATCCTAATAGTCATGGTGGTGGTGATTGTAATCTTTCTAGAAACTAAAGAATGGTGATTCAAAAGCACACTTGTATGTGTCTATTGAAAGACACTAGAAACTACACATACGGTGACTATACTTTTTCTCCTCTGTTTTTGTCAATGTCCATCAGAATGACCCACATGACAGCAAATTTAGGGGGGGAGTTAATAAAATATACATCAGTTTTGACAATCATTGAATTTTGTCATGTGTGCTGCTGTCTATCAAAACATTTCAAATGTGCAAAGATTTTAGGTGCTAGATCTTGAGGAAACTTACTTAATGGAGACTCTCCATTTACCCTTTGTGAGAACCTTTCCCAGGCCACCTTCCAACTGGAGGTTGACTAAGTTCTTGAGCAAGGTTCTTCAAAGGCAGAAAGGCATTCTTATAAGTGAGGTAAACACCTATAGTTTTCAGGTGTTTCACCGAGATTCCAGTTATCATTCACTCAACATCTAAGTCATTAATTTTCTTCTGTCTGAGAAGAAAATCAGAAGAAGCCTTTGTTTTGTTTCTACTTCATAGAATTTTAGCTGGTTTTGTTTGCATATGACTTTACAAAATAAAGAGCAAGCTGAGACTAATTCATCTTACTTTCTTCAAGAGTAGTGCAAACATGGAACTTAGAAGGATATGGCTAGAGTAAGAGAAACAGTGAACAATATTAGTGAAGAGTTATAATACAGTTTTGCTATTTACAACCACAAGGCAGAAGTTTAGAATTGAGTCATATACATAGTACTACCTCATAATAAATTGGTTTCTCATATATAAGGGTACATGGAAAAGTTTACCAAAAAATTAAAAATAAAGGAATTTTCCTATGAATTTTCTGAAGCTATCTTGCATATGTTGTATTGATCTGAATGAAATAAGGGGTGCATGTTCTGATCCCCTAGCCAAGATGTACTGAGAGCATTGCAGGGGAAAGAAGAGTATGACAATGTATGGAATTTGGGTTTTATTATTTAAATTAGAAATAAGTATTGGCAAAGACTCATGATGAAAAACTGAAAGCTTCATTTTTCCTTTGGTTGATACTTATGGTAGATTGATTTCATGATCACCATTTAGCACAGGAAAGGAGAAGGATGTAGCTGAGAAAATAATTCATTTAATTTAATGAAATTGTAATTCTGCTATTAATAAAAATCATCCCTAACTCCTTCTTTTTGGTTTCATTTAGATCAGCTAATCAAGTCACATATACCCCAGTGACAACTTGAGATAGTGTTTATAGAACTTAAAATTTTATAAACTCTTCAGTGGCAGAAAAGAGCCCGAGTGGTGCACTGTAGTATGCAAAATGTTGGGCTAACACCTGCGAGTTTGGAAGTTCAAACTACTGTGTTAGTCTGGGTAAACTAGGGAAACAAAGCTACAGAAACTCATATGTAAATGATAGAGCTTTATATGAAGGGTAATTGTGCATTAAGAAAGCATCTCTACCCAGAACTGTCCAAGCCCATAAGTCCAACATTATTAGCTCATATATCTGACACCAAACTACAAATTCCTCCGCAATCTCACTAAACACAGGCAATGATGCTGACTGCAGGAAGAAACCTGACTTAGTGAGTGTGTAAGCGAGCGCTGGCTGGGGTCTCCACTCAGCTGCTCCAGCACCCAGGGCTGCCTCGGGGTAACCCCCTATTACTTCTTGTCAGGGATGTCTTGCAGGAAGTGAGCCTTGTAAGCTGAAGCAGGAAACTGGCTGAGGCAGCTACACCTTCCTCTGACTATTAGAAAGCAAGAGACCTAAATACTAAAAAGATGAGGCTCACCAAGCCATTTATCTTCCTGTGCTTCAGTTAATCCCACATATGTTTATTGAGCACATTGGCACAACAAACCTTCACTATCTCATCCTCCATCACTAGCATTTGAGCAGCAATTTTCTGTGCTGTAATAACCTGATCTGTAGTTGACTCATTCATGAAGTTTCTATGTATAGAGGGAAAGATTTCATTATATTTCCTAATATCATTCAGTCTTCTGTCATTGTGTTTGTATATGGAAGTGTATTTTATCTTCTTATTTGAGGGGGTTTCAAAATTCTAGGAAAAATGGAAAAGATCATGGAATTTTTCATGATTTTTTTATTCTCTGTAGTATATTATATTTTAATTTTCCTTATCACTGAATTTACTGTGTAAAGGCACAGTCTCTGCCCTTAGACATACCTGAAGCTCTTTCAGCTACATTCCCCACTCTGTATCTCATCTATCTGTCTGTCTATTTATCTATCATCCCATGAAATATTATCAAATGTGCAACTTGGTTCATTATTGCATTAGCTCATTATATCAACTAAACAATCAGTAGACATTTATTGATTATTTATTATGAGAAAAATATTCTGCCAGATAGAGTAGGATTATAGAATACATAGAAATTCATTTTTAAAAAGACTTTATATTTAGTTCTATAGAACAGAATACATATAAAAGCAGTAAATAATACAATTTTCCCAGTTACAATAACAAAACAAACATATTTCATAAAACCTTTCTCTGTTGATCTCACAGTTGTGAAAAAGGTATTATTCTTACTAACAATAATTGAAAATTAATATAATTGAGATCAGAGACAAGGACTGATATTCTTTGTGATAATGGACCAAAACTCCATCCATGGCCTGCTGGTTATGGGTTCAAATGCATTCTTCTGTCTATATTCCTCCTTAGAAAATAATAAACAGCCACAGAGTAGCAAAAATATCCATATTTAGTTATGAGATGGCCATGAATAAGAACTTCAGGACTCAATGGTGAGTGGGGCATTGCTACAGAGTTGAAGGGTCAGGTGAAATCGCAGGGACTCAAAGAATCTAGTAGGCATCTCAGATTAGAAGAATCTTTCAAAAGCAGAGAAGACATAGCAATACAAATATTTAGGGGAATGTTGGAGCTTAATAGCTATCCCCAATATCTGTTAGTCAGTTGATTGTACCATGGTCGATTGGGTGTTGCTGTGGTGCTAGAGTTTATGTCACAAGCTTTTCAAGTGCCTTCAGAGAAAACCTAAATCTAAGACAAATGTCTGGCGATTTACTTCCAAATATAGTCATTGAAAACCTTCTAACTCAAATCAAGATTATCTGACAAGCTTGTTTGGGACGTATCTTTTCTGGAGAAAGACATTATGTTGATGGAAGTGCAGAATCTGTGATGTCAGCAGTGAAATAGACTGTCATCCTAGCCACACAATAACCTCGAATAGCTGATAATTGTGATGACAACATACTGAACACTATTAGATTCCATTGTACATGTCTTCATGAGTCAGAGTCGACTTGATGACATCTACCTCCCTACCTATTCTCTATCCATCTATCTTTGCATCCCTCCCTCTCTTCCTCCCCTCCCTCCCACTTCTATCTAGCCAAGCTTTGACAATGTCAAGGCAGTAGTCTAAATACTTTACCTGGAATTATGGATCGAATCCTCTCAATAAAAATCAACTTATTACAAATTAAGGAAATGACAGAACAGTTATTTGTTCAAGGTGTTGCAGCAGAAGCTGGTTTTGAATATCAGAAATTTGATCCCAAAATCTATGTACTTGCCAAATATGGCATGCCTCACTGCTTCTTCTCTCAAACCCATGCCCACCTGCTTCATGTGAGGTGGGACATAGATGTTCCTTTAGTTGGCTAGTGTGCGGAGCTGAGCTGCTTCATATGATTTTTAAAGCTGTATGGAAAGTCTGCAATCCAGCTTTAGTTTCTACTTTTTCCTTTTGTCTTCTGGGTATATTTCTGAGTCTTAGTTACATGAACTTTTACTATTTTAGGTTTTTTTAACTGTTTATTCACTACATGCATACATATTTGTGATAGTTGGATTTTTGCTGTTAATTGGATGGGCCAGGATTCTTAGTAATTTGACAATTAAGGCCTAGTGATAGCTCAGAATGTAACCTACTCTAATGTAATCAAATCCATGATAGAATGTGTAGTGAGCAGTCCAGCAGTTGTAAGAAGGTTAAGTAGAATGCAATCTCTCACTCAGGTCCCAGCTCTGAAACAACTAAAAGGAGGTTCCCTTGGTGGTATGATCTACTTCCTATATAAAGAGAGAATACTGAGATTGTGCATGACTTTGGCTGTCTCTGGTTCCCACCTCTGGCCTCACTGACTTCTGGTTCTTTGAACATGAACCAACTCTATGCTATATTGCCTGCTAATCACGGGAATCATCCCAGGTCTGTCATCTGACATGATGATTTTCAGTTTATCTACCACTATAGCATGTAGTGTTCCTTCTATTTCTGTAATCAGCAGCCATCAACCCATGAACCAATATGAATCAGAAGAAGCCTCTAGCTTAACATCTGTTCCAAGCACTTGAAACATTCATTTCTACAAAGGTGTGAGCCATTTTCTTGATCCTAATTTCTCTATCTACCTGTCTGTCTGTCTGTTTTTGGTTTTGGTTTTAAATCTACCTAACTCACTATTTTTTCTTCTCTAGAGAACTTGTTCTACCATAGTATTATTATGCTTACTTTTTAGTGTAATAGAAATTCTGCAGATATCATTTCATTTTAAAGACAGGAGTTTAAAGACAAATCCAGGGAAGGGCCACACAGTATCACCTTGATTTCTGCATTTTACATACTCTTTACACACAACTACTTGGTGGAATCACATCTTGCTGGAAGATGGCACTATTTGCGGTGCCTTTCCACCCTATATATTCTGTAGCTGGCTGCCTCCTAGGTGATGCTCCAATATTGTCTAGGTCTGGGAGACATAGCCTTTGTATTCACATGAATTCCAACTCTGAGAAAGCTATACTGAGAGATCATGGAAACAAGAGAGAATGTAATTTAGGGAATGTCTAATTACCACCAGTTTTAGACCTGAGTGATGAAATGACCCTAAAATTTCCCTAAATTGCTATGTATGATATCTCTAGGTGGTGATCCCAATACTTAGGAGATCCCATGGAACTTGCAGAAAGAAAGAAAGAAAGAAAGAAAGAAAGAAAGAAAGAAAGAAAGAAAGAAAGAAAGAAAGAAAGAAAGAAAGAAAGAAACGAGTGAGGGAAGGAGGGAGGAAGAAACGAGTGAGGGAAGGAGGGAGGAAGAAAGGAAGGTGCGAAATTACACAGCATCCCTAAATTTCTGGCTTGCATCTGACCCAATTGACTGTACTCTCTGGAGAATTTATTTCAATTAAAATCAGAGTGAGGTAGAAAAAGGCAGGGTAATGTAAAAGTATGAAGCGTTAGGCGATGTCAATCATGGACTTTTACCCTATTAGCTGATCTAATTTACAGGAGCATTATCAGCTCTCCAATCTGTCAGGGCTGTTTTCCTTTCCTTTCCTCTTCTCTACCAGTTGCAAGCAAAGTAATCTGCAATGGTGGTCAGAACTGACTGTCACCAGGGGGGCTAAGGTGCCATGTTTGCACTGAGCACGAGTGGCTGGGAGCTATGCAAGGCTTTGTGCTTTACACACAGGATGGCATCTACCTCTGTGCAGCCGAAACACCCAGTGAGGGCACTCCCTTGCCCTCCATAGTGCAGACAAACGTCTCCTGAACAAGTTCCCGATGCATAAATTCACTTTGCTATGTAACTTTTTGTCCTCTAAGTAGAAAGGCACAGTGATCAGTCTTGTTATATCTGTAATCACACCAGAGATGGGAAATTAAAATTCTCCTTTATATACCACCCTTCCAAAACTAAGCGGTTAGGCAGGATTAATAAGCCAAAACACAAGCCCCCTGCCATCAAGATGATTCAGATTCTTCTAGGACAGAACAGAACTTCCCCTGTAGAAGTCTAGGCAAGTGTTAAGGGGATGAAAGCTTCCTCTTTTTCCCACAGATCAGCTGGTGGCTCTGAATGGCTGACCTTGCAGTTAGCAGGCCAACACATGACTCCTTAAAATACCTGCGGGTTGATGTTGATGTTGTTGTTGTGGGCAGCTGCTTTCCAGTTAGCTTCGACAACTCACAGAACCCCACTATGTAGATAAAATGCGTAGCATCCTCACAGTTGTTCCTTTATTTACAGTTTTCCTATGTTGAGCCCATTGATGCAACCACTGTATCAATCAATGTCATTAAAGGTCTCCCTCTATTTTTTTTCCTGCCACACTACTTTACCAAGCATGAGGTCCTTCTGCTTGGCCGGCCCCTACCGATAAGATGCCCAAAGTCCCTAGGGGAACACAGTCTTACGTTTGGAAAAACTTTGACCCTTCGATCAAATATCCAGGGGGCTGCTACTAATTTAAAAAAAAAAAAGCACACCAAAAATAGAAACTTCTTGCTATGCTCTGATTTGCTTTTTTTTTTTTTCTTTTCAGATTTGCTTTTTGAAATGTGATCTTTCCTGAACTGTTTCTTTCCTGAGCAAACATACAGGAGAATGCCTGAGCACATTCATGTTTTCCAGCTTTCCAGAAGAGCAGTTAGTTCATAGAGCCCAGATAAGGCCACAACCTAAGGGGACAATACTCCCTGTGCTTTCCTGGGTGGAAGAAATAAGAAGAATTTCATGTTTATAGCTGTCTTCTGGATAACTTAGATCACTGATAATTAGTTAGATTGGAATTCGATCTCTAGGGCTGTCTGTATTTTGTGGGATGGCACAGGTTATACGGTGAGAGTGGAAGAACTTCAAGTAGACCTGGGAAGCCTAAGTGTGAAGAAAAGGAAGAAAATAACCAGAGCTCTCACCTGCAAGGCCTGTCCTGCATTTGTCCTTCTTTGATCTAGGATGGAGTGTGTTCATTGTCTGATGTTGAAGAAGTATCCTCAGACTGGCCTCCTAGGATAGAGGAGAACTAGCCCTGTGTTCTCCTAAGACTGCAAATCATTGTGGACTTAGAAAAGAGCCCCATTGTTTGCATGGAAAGAAGCTCGTGGTTTCTATCCCAGCCTCGTGATTAATAAGCCAACCTGCAATCCCCTAAATCACCAGTGACCCTGACGAGGTTCAATCTTCTCCATTGCTGTGAGAGCATGAGTGCGAAAGAATTCTCTCCTTCTTCCTTTTATTCTTTTTTTTGTGTGTGTGTTTTTCTAAATTATTTTATTGAGGGCTCACACAACCCTTAGCATCATCCATCCATACATCCACTGCATGCAAAGGATATTCGTATCTTTGATGCGATCATCATTCTACCTTCCATTTTTTATTCTTTTTGATAAAGTATAAGATAGTTTTTGTATACAAGGACAATGAAACAGGCACAGAATACATAGCAATAGGATACAGATTATGAATCCAATTCATAAATTCACAACTATTAACTAACATTCTCTTGCAATGGTCACATTGCTTTCATCTGTAATATCTTCTTTTTTCTGGTTAGTTTGCCTAATATAATTAAAACTTCTACCGGTTATGAATGACACCATAGTCCCACAATACTGCACATGCATTCATTGCTAATTTCCTTCTAGTTCCTGCAAGGATTCTCTGAGGCAAAAGGATGTGACCATGTGTTGCTATGTAGATTAATAACCATGGAAACCACAATGGATGGTTCTATTTTATCCCTCATCCATATCAGCTCAAGGCAATCAGTTGTGTAGATATCTGTACATTACCATCATAATAGCCACTGGCAATATTGAACACACATACTGCAGGGTTTGGGGTATAGATCTTTGATGAACTCTGTGAGTGTATCCACTGAGTACATTCAAACCAAAGTCAGTTGCCATCTCATAAGTTCTGGAATTCTCGCAATGCCAGTCAACTCATGGCCTTCACCTGTGACACAGAGTGGAACTGTCCCTTTGGCTACTTGGTTGTAATCTTTAGGAAAACAGATGGTCAGATCCTTGTTTCTGTGGTACCCCTGGATGGGTTTAGATCCCAACCATTAGGTTAGTAGTTCAAGTAGAGATTGTAGGACATCGTGACACATCTATTGGACCAGGGCAAGTGTTGAGTCCAATTTACCAGGATCATGGTAGGAGAATACTGTGTAAAGAGGAGAAATACTATTCAGCATCATGATCTGTTGTTATGGAAAGAGGAAGGCCAGTCTTGCTAGATTTTCAGGCTTTCCAACAGAAGCTCCAACTACAGATTTTTATGTTAAATCTTTAAATTAATTAATGATACCAGCTACTTCAAAGGCATCTCAATTGATCAAAACAAAACATGCCTGCAGGCGAGGCCCCCTGTGGTGTATCTTCTGCCTTAAGATACACTTGGCAGTTACCTAGCCTATTGGGGGAGGAATGGGTTCTTTTGATAGTCAGGGTTAAAAATAGTTAAATCAGTCTCCCTTTACCCTTAATCACAGTACTTTAAAATGACTGCTGTTTATCTAGTCAATATTGCATAATGGCAAAAAAGTGTGTTTTTAGATGACTACATTAACCTGTTGCTCATTCATTGTTAATTCATGCACATAGAGTCTAAAAATGAATGAGGAATTTCTTTGTATTCTGATCTGGATTCCTATCCAGATATATCATCAAGTGGGGAAGAAATCTACTGGGCAATAAGTATGATTACGTTTACATTAAGCAAAGGATGAATATGAGCATATATTTGTTTTCTTCTATAGACACAAAATATGTTTTAAACAAGTAAAGTTTGATAAAATATCCTCCCTGGAAAGGAAATAAGGGGCAAGGAGCAGCATGAAAGGAGGACTTTCATATTTAACCCCTGTTATGTTTACTGTAATGCTATTTTTTTTAATGAAATGAGATGCAAAATGGTACAGTTATTTTGGAAGACAGGACAACAACTTCTTATAAAGCTGAACATAGGGTTCTCATTTAATCTTTTCCAATGAAGTAAAATGTATGTCCACATAAACACATGCACACAAATGTGCACACCATCTTTATAATGGGAAACAATTGGGAACAATCGAAAGAGCCTTCAATAGACGAATGATAGACAATGTATTGTACAGCTGTATACAGTGGAGTATTACTTAGTGATAAGAAGAAATGAGCTCTCAAGCTATGAAAAAAATATAGGAATCTTTAGTGAATTTTGTAAACTAAAAGAAGCCAGTCTCCAAAGCTACATACCGTATGATCCTAACTCCAAGACAACATGAACATGGCAAATTTTGAAAGAGACTGAAATGATGTGTGATTTCAAAATGAGGAGGGCAGAGCTGAACCAGGCACAGTCAGGGCAGTGGAACTACTCCGTACTATGCTGATGAATGTCCCAAACTTAACATCACCGAGTCAACTTTGACTCATGGCAACTGTGAGACAGACTTACAAAGCTGGTGAATGATGGTGAGGCTGTGAATCTCTATGAAAGACGAGCAAAAAGCCTCATCTTTCTCTTGCTGAAAGCTGATGGGTTTGACACTGAGGTTCGCAGTCCAAAACTAACCTACTATGCCTCTGAGACTGGGGGGACACAGTAACATGCAGATGCATAAGACTGCACCTCAGAGAGAGTGAATCCTGCAAAAGATAAGTTTTAGTTAATAATAAAACCCATCAGTATTGCTTCACCTACAAAAAAGCAATATAGTAATAATAAAAGGAAAAGGTATGGAGAAGAGTGGGTATATGGGATCTCTGTATTTTTATGGGAAGGTTCCTTTTAATCCCCAACTCCCCTGAGGTTTATTTTTCTATAAACTCTACACTACAAATGACGTTTGTAATCTAAAGATCAGTGGGTAAAACCCTCCTGCCACTGTGGAAGAAAGATGTAACAACATTGGAAATTCTAAGGTCAAGTCTGCTCAGTCCTATACCATCACCATGAGTCAATGAGTCAGAATTGGTGCAAAGATAGGGAGCTAATTAAGATTTTTATTTTACAAAGTAGTAGAAATAAGGGTATCTCTGACAACAACAACAAAACATCTATGAGATGATTTTGAGGGTCACTGACTTAGGCAACATACAGGCAAACACAAAAAGACATATGCCCCCCTTTAAACTATCCCAACGGATTCATACATTTTCAAAAGTCACTAAATGAATAGAAAATTAACACTATGCAAATGCATTTCAGAAGCAAAGCTCTCCATGGCCCAGGCAGCTTTTGTTTGCAAGAAACCAGCATCATAAACTGTGAAATCCCAAATTCAATTTTCTTGGTCCCCAAAATGTATTCTGGCTGCCCTGCTGGTAAGAGAGCAAGGGAGTCACAGCAGAAATCTCTTAGTTATTCATCAATTCTCCATCGTAAGAGAAGTGGTTGTTGATGTTGGTTTTGGTGGTGCTTCTTTCTTTCTTTTTTAAACACAAGAGTGAAGATGAACTTCAGCACTCAGAAACCATTTTCATGCAAAACCAGGAAGTTCAGCATACACATAAAGACCTATCTGAGTACCCTGAACAGAGCAACATAAATACTCACATCTGGTATAAATAAACAACAAGATACAATGTTTTACATTTAATGCCCAGCTCATGAATAAGTGTACACAATGGAGATAGAAATATTTAACTTTGTGTTGTAGAACATAATTAAAAATTATTAAACAAAGTCTGAACACAGCAGAGACTTCTTAAAGCTCATAGGTCCCTAGTGCAGCCTGAGTGTGTTTGGAATCAGTTTTGTCCAACATGACATCTTTTCCTTAAAAAAAAGCAAACAAACAAACCAAAAAATTAAATAACAAAGGCCTCCAACCATTGTGTTTGACTAGAGCCAACAAGAGCTACTCTTGTACTCCCATTGCTTTCCTACTTCCTTCTGGGAGTTTAAAGCACTTTGATAAGATAAATATCAGTCTTCAAAGGATGAGCTCACTGTCTTAAAATGTCTCGCCTTGTTACTAACACTGCAAGTGATTATGGAAGAAGAGAAACAGGGACAGATTCATTTTCTTCTCCAGGCTGTTGTTGTTTCCCTGTTGCATTTCCTAAGCTCAGACAGCACTGTAACACAGCGAATTTTACTGGGTTCTTGTTAGTTCCCCTTTGATTCTCCCCATAGATGGAATCCATACTGTGGCAGTCATGTGCTTATGCTAATTTTATGATTGAGATGTAGGGGTGGTATCTAGCCTTTTAATCTGGAGATAGCCATTGAGTAACCAATGAGGCCTCTGTGTGGGCATGGCTTTCTCCTGATACATCTGGGAAGTCTCATGATATTTCCCTCGTGAAGGTGAGAATCTATCTCCCTAGTTGTTGGGAGTTTGTCTGAGAGACAAGGAATTGCAGACAAGACGTCAGTGTCCAAGCTGCTGCAGGAGCCGGAGGAGAACCCACACAGCCTTGCCCTGATGAAGCCAGACCTCTGAAGCTGAGGCGACCACATGGAGGGAGACCTCTGCTAGCAATGAGTTGCTTCTGCTGTTGATGGACCCTGAGCCTTGGAAGCGAGGAGCCATGTGGAGAGCCCCACCAGCGCCGGCATTCTGCTTCCACTTGGCCTGTGACTTTGTGAGTTGGAAGGAGAGTTTATAGACTGATATCGGGCATATGGGTTAATATCAAACTTATGACTTTGAGCTGGACTGGGCTGGGACGTTTTCTCAATGTCCCATTCCTCGTGCATATAAACCTTTTCCTTATATCCATATGCGTGTCTATGAATTTGCTTTTCTAGTCTACCCAGCTAATGCACATACACGTTTCATTTGTTATTTTCTTCTGTAGTCAAGAACTCAATATTTGTCTTATTAAATTTGTGCAAATTACCCTACTTCTTGCTTTAAATCAACTAGTGTAAAACTAAGCAGAAGTGGGCCCACCTCCTAAGGTTTATTGATTACCAGACCAACCTCTCTCTCCAGAGGAATGGGAAGAGGCTGTACCAGAAGGAATAGGCAAACCCCCACAGCTTCTAGATACATGTGATTCACTGTAGTCAGCACATCATAGGATCAGCATGATTAATTTGAAAAAAAAGAAGGAAAAAAAAAACCCAGTGGAGTTATTTAGCTTCTGATTCTGATTTTCAAGCCCTGTGTTGCATCTGAGAAGGAGGAGAAGACTTCACGTAGACTTAGTTTTTTTCAATTTCAGAAGTAAGCAAGTCCAGAAGAGGATGAAAACTCAAAGCATGGACAAGTATCGAGTCAAAAGAGTTAGATAATACAGTAAAATAGGTCTCACATCGCTCTGGACAGAAGGCAAAGTCAGGGCTTTTGTCCTCAGAGTATCGTCCCGCTCAGACTTTCTGTCTGAATAACCTTTCTAACTGATTTATCTCCTCCTCAGCGGCCAAAATGATAACGATCCTGAAGCTCTTCGTCCTGGCCTTTTCTCTCACTCCCCTGCCAGCAACTTAACTCTTATTTGTTTTGAAAATTAGCTATCTTACAGGGCATTGCCTTTCCTGGCTATTTGTTCTGTTGACCTATGGGGGAAGCTGAAATTGGTGCTGCAAATGCGTTCCTTTAACAGGTCTGTTATTGCGTTATTCCTTTATGGGGGCTTCCACGTAATTACACCAAATGTTGTTATAAATCCCACCGGAAGCCACCTCTCAGCTGATGCCTAGAGGACACTTTCAGAGCATATCTCCCTCATCTGCTATTAGCACAGCTCCATGTTCTTCCCAGTATATTAGAGGACACACTGAAGGGGGACAAGGACTACATGATCCAAATGGAGAGTGAGCAATTTGACAAGAAGCCAACCAGCACTTAGAGCAAAACTAACTACCGCCAAAGCACTTCCTTCGTAACAAAGGTTGAATCAAAACCCTATTCCCCTAGCATATGAATTAGAAGAACAATTGTCTGATTATGATTTTTAAAAAGAGCATTACATTTTATGTTCAGCCATAATTGGTATTTATGACAATTTATGTAAACAGTAATGAAGCCTATGTGATTTTTGCGGGGAAATTGCATTATGACACCAATGATCGTTACTGTTAATTTTCCTGAAGATGATGGCAATCAGCAGGCAGAGTTTCATTGTAAATAGGTTAATTTAAAATTCAAACACTGTTGGTATTTCAAAACGAGTTCACATGTGATTTCTGAAAGCTTTAGCCTGTTGTTTCTTCATGTCAAGATCAAAATGCGAGGGTGACACAGGTCAGCATATAAACTTTGTTCTTGGAGGTTGTGTGTGTATAAAGACGTGTGTGTTATGTACGTGAATGTGCATATTACACAGGACGCATCCATTTTGTTCTTTTCATGGTATTAGGCTGAAGAAAATGAAATTTCAACATTTCATACACATTTAACCACGTCAGTTACCACAAATTAATTTGCTAGTTTTGTGGTGTTAGGATGGAGTGCCATGCCAGCACATTCTATTATTTCTAATGTCTATTTCAAAACTACCTAATCCTCCAATTACTTAACAAGAAATACGAGAATATCTCTATTGACCCTTGATCTTCTGGCTAGTTACAGAGTGAAATTTATATTCTGACAATATAAACGTTCAGGCCAGCTCAACTAGTTGGTATTATTTTTTTTCATTTCAATATACATGTTTACTAAGATTTTGATTCCTACTAACTTGCCCAAGAAAAGTGAAATGATTTGATTCACTTTTTAAGCAGTTATCATTCTTGCGTACATATCACTAACAGATTGTATAGAAACTGTATTATGTAGCATTGAAAAGAAAACAAAACTATCAACCCCAAAATTACTATATAAAATGTGATCTTTTTTCCTCCTAACAATAATTCTTCAATATGGAATATAAAGTTATATGGGGAGAAAATACATTTTAAATATTGTCCAGGTGTCTACCTATCTAAAGCATTGTTTGCATTTCCACATAATTTATATATTTGAAAACTGCCCTGTGGGAAGCTACGAAATTTTATTTAAAAACATTATAAACTATGATTTTGCATTGATACCTGGGTTGTGTTGATTAAAGAAATAATAGGGACTCTCTCATTCTTTTTAAGTCCAAATATCTGATTAGTATACAATTATTCAGTATTTGCTACTGTAATGAAAAAATAAATGAGAATGAATATTCAAAAACCTGTTATAATTTTGATGAAATGTGACCTGCAAGTTTGATTTTGAATATTGGACAATTTTTAAGTAAATAGCATGACATCATCCTTTATGTGTAGTTCTTTTAATAAAAATGACATTTAGAAAAATTAATAAGGTATTTTTATGATAGACCACCTCATATAAAGGAATAGGTACCTGAAAAAATATTGAGATACTTAAGGTTCACTACACCAAACTAGCCAATGTGTGGTTAATGAAGGGTGGAGAAATAAATGGTTCTGTGAGCCTCACCTTTCTGGTTCTCTGGTCTCTTATTTTCTGAAGGTCGGTCCTGTGTGTGACTGCCTTAGCTGGCAAGACTCACCCCCTGTGAGACATTCCTGAAGAGAAACCATGTGGACTTGCACTGATCCATCCCGGGGTGCTGGAGAAGCCACGTGGAGACTCCTGCCAGTGCTAAAATGCTTACCGCCACTGGATTAAAAGGCTTTCTGACCACAGGCCTATGATTCTCCTGCATTCTGTGTCATTGTGTATGTTTTGTGAATTTGAAGAGGGCTTTGTAGATCACTGCCAGACATATGGACTAATTCAGATTTATGGGCTTGGACTGGACAGGGTTGGGATGCTTTCTGAATGAACACTTATCCTATATATAATATTGTCTTAAACATATATAAGTTTTTGTGGATTTGTTTCTCTAATTTACCCAGACTAACCAACTTATATCAGATAGCCATGTATCAGTAAATGTCTTCACACTTAGATAGTGTGGTGGTCACCAAATCTGGTATCAATGTGAGGATGAAGAGCATCGGAGTAGTTTAGTTTGTCAATCTGGAAATAGCCAGTGAGACCTCTGTGTGGGCATGGCCTTCTCTTGAGAATTCTGGGAAATCTGGTCCTTCTCCCTTGGAAGCAGGGGACACTATCTCTCTCAGTGCATTTTCTTGGAGGCTTTCTATTGCCAGCACTGGCTGCCTGAGAGTGACTGACAAGGCTGGTTCACTGTGAGACATCTCTGAAGAGAAGCCCCAGGGACCTACCCTGATGTAGCCAGAAACCTGGACCTAAAGAAGCAACATGGAGGCTCCTGCCAACGCAGGTGTGCTCACAACACCACTGGATCCAAAAACTTTCTACCCGCTGGCTTGTGATCCTTCTGCATTTGGCTTCATTGCATGTGTTTCATGAGTTTGAAGAGGACTTAATATATTGGTATCAGATATATGGATTAATATCAGACTTAAGACCTTGGACTGGACTGGGTTGGGATTTTTTCTTAATGTTTAATTACCCTTTGTATAAAACTCTCATACACCTATCCATGTTTATGAATTTGTTTCTCTAGTTTACCCAGACTAGCACTAATGCTATCACCCCAAATTCACATTTTTTTGTATTGAATGGCATAAAAACACAAAATATTTTCTTCATTTGATCCATATATATAGTTTTTGCCTAAAATATACATATGAATTTATTAAGTATATATACTTCAACATTTCAATAATGTAATCACACAGACACAAAATATTTAAAAACCTTATTCAAGTTGTTTTCTCTGTGCTTCTCTCAATATTCATTGGTTACATGTTCTTTAATTCTAATAACTACTGTCAGCAAACAAGTTGCAGGCAGCTTTAACATTTTGAAGGGCAAAATTATGGAAGGAATTTTTAATATTAGGCAAAGTGCATACATTTATTAAATGTTCTAGAAATTAGAAAGTCATTAGTTTAATTGCCTCTTGTAGTGGGTATATGTTCTACGGGAATTTAGATTGAAAATTACTGCTCAAAAATGTAATCAAAATGATACAAGTTTGATCCTGAATAGATAGCTGATGATGATGATGATGATGATGACTCTTTTTTAATATAAGAACATCTCTGTGAAGGAGGCTAAAGTCCTGCATGGTTCCCTGGTGGTCCCATCAGCTTTTATCCCCCTTTTGTTCAACAGTTAACTCTTAAATCCAGAAATTTACTTAATTTTAGAGGGCACATTTTTAATTTTCCTACATTTTAGAAGCTTCCCTATTCCTTTAAAATAGAATCAGTGAAACAATATTAAAAAAGGCGAAAGCAAATATGTATCCTACTACTGAGAATTCATTGTACATTGGATTATAAACTTCATACGTGAATGAAGGATCTTAATTATTTCTCTAGATATTTATCTCTATTAACAAAATAGCTTTGCAATAAAATTTGAGATTTCTTGACTATACTAACTTTTTTTGTGATATCTCCTGTCACAGGATCTAGCTATTAATAAACCTAGTTATATGACCAAAAATAGCAAAATTATTTGGATCATTGCTTACTTATTAATACAAGGGGCTTGATCTCATTTGTCTGTTATATAAAAGATATTCAATTTATTCAATTTGGGATGATGGTTTCCACCTCCAGTTAATCATTATAAGGGGAAAATAAATATATTTTGATACAAAATGTCAAAGTATCTTTAGTAAGTGAATATTGTGTCAATTGAAAACTACTGCTTTACGTATCGCTGGGCGTGATGATTTGTGTGGGAGCTAGGGTAGCATTCGTGGTCCAGATGTGGAAGCACTTGATGAATGTACTATCAGGATCCTGGAAAACAGGGATAGGGATTTGTTTTTTGGAAAGTCACCACCTTGAAAGCCTAGGGAGCATTTCAACTTGTTGCACATAATCTCTGATCACCATGAGCTTGTCCTGTTTAACAGTCACTGTGTTAGTACAGGTTACCGTTTCATTAACTGCATCTCTAGTTTCACTTACAATATATTTCTGTTCTTAAACACAAATTGACCTCATAACGCTGGCCCCTAAGTTGGATGGTAGAATGGGTCACAACTGTTTAATGACAACCCTATACGATCAGTCCTGTCTTAACTTAAACAGAAAGCAACACCGCAAAATACCTCCTCAACATGACACATAGACTGGGAGGAGATATATTCTCTATATGAATATATGGACCTGATATTTGGTTGTTTGTAGGTCTTTGGCAAGTACACTAAAACATGTGAAAGGATCTAAAATATGACTAACCCTACAGCCCTTCTCAGAAAAACCAAACTAACTGCCTGTGACTCATTCTTACTCCTAGTGACCCTTTCCGACAGGGTACAATGGCCGCTGTGAGTTTCAGTTGTAAATCTTTCCTGGAGTAGAAGTCTTATCTTTTGTTGGAAAGCGGCAAGTGATTTCCAGCTGCACTACCAGAGTCCCTTCTAAAGCCATTAGTTTTTTTTTTTTTTTGTATAAGCTTCGCATTATGGTATAATTGGTAGAAACAAAGAAGTGTCCACAAAAAAAAATACACTTTGGGGATATATTTTCTCTCATTGCCTCAGGTCAGCCAGTTACAGAAAATCTCTTGAAAGTGTTGACAAGCAAGGAAGCTGCTTTGAGGATGAAGGGGTAGCCAACCCAAGCCCTGGGATTCTCCATCGCATTATATACATGCAAAAGCTGGACTTTGAATACGAAAGACTAAAGAAGAACAGATGCGTTTGCATGACAGTGTTGGACAAGATTATTGAAAGCATTGTGGTCTGATGCTTTCAAGAACAATTCTGTCTTGAAAGAAGTACCAGCAGAATGCAAAGATGGCAAGACTTTCAGACCAGGCTGTGAAGAAGGGTATCATGCTTAGCAAAGAAAAGGGGCAGAAGAAAAGAGGATGTCACTCAGCAAGATAGACTGACATTTTGGCTGGCTGCGACAGTGCGCTCCAGAAGAAGAACGGGCATGAGTACCATGCAGGGCAGGGCTGTGTTTGGTTTTGTTGTGCAGGGGGCATCTATATGTTGGAACCAATTTGATGGCATCCAACAACAAAAATATTTGCCGAGTTTTTAATAGTCTAACGATCTTTCCTTATCCCCTCCCCCCCATATCTAGAATGAAAAATGTTAGCCAAATATTGCTAGTGACGTGCAAAGGTGGCAAAAGCTATGGCTTAGAATGAATTTTCTAAACTCTATATTTTGCAGACACAGTAGAAAACAGCAGTTAGCTATGTCCTCACCTTCTTAGAAAAAAAAACCCAAACCTGTTAGTTGCTTGGCTGTTGTCCCCAGGTCCAGCTGCCAGCATCTTGCTGGGGTCATATCTGAGTGGATCAGCTGGTTTGCCACCTTTCTATGTATGGCGAGGCAGGAGTTTACCAGCCAAATGTACTAGGCGCTAGTGAAACAAGAGAGTTGACAAATTGATTTGTCTCTAGCATTCTGGATATGGGGATGGGCTGAAAGAGTTTAATCCCATTTGTTAATGTCTCTCTATGATCACTCTGAGCTGATGGAAAAAGAAAAACAAAAACCCATTCCAAGAAACTTTTTTTTTTTTGGTAATTTCGGAAGGGAAAAATGATTTGACCCCAATGATAGCAGAGTTTTAATTCTTTATTTTTAAAGGGCAACCTTTAGAGGATGACTCCTTCTGAAAAAATGCAGGTATTGCTTTTCCCCATGACCTTCCCCCAGCCCATCCCTCAACCACCTGCCCCTCATCCCCTTCTATTAAGAAATGTGCATGAAACCACTCCACAGATAGAGATGAAGGGTCAGCACAGCAGTTAGAAAGGTGACAAATAGCAATTCATTTCACTGTTTGTTTTTTGATGATGGCAACTTCTTGTCCCTGCTGTTTTCATGTTTCTGGGGTGCTACACAATGAGGTTTCTCTTCTTTCAATTGGGGTCGGTGCTGCCACAATGTAAACTAATAAATAGCACAAGCGATGTTTTCTTCATCTTACAATGGAGTTCTCACAGTTACTTTATTTATCCTCAAATTTTATTTTTCCCTAAAGTGAAAGGAAGGCTCTTTTCTGACTTTATCTGACACTATTGTTTACTTGACTTTGTTTTCCACTTTCTTTCCTTCTAGCTCAAGCTCCAATACTCTACCTTGAATGATATAAGAATGAATAGGTTTCAGATTCAGTCCTCCCAACTCTTAAAAATAAAGGCCCCTTGTTAGTCTTTTCTGTTGTAAGACTACAAAATAATTGTTTGAATTAATCCTGATGAACTAATTTTATATTTTACTTTTTTGAGAAAAAATAATTTGATCATTGAGTGGGAAAAGTTGGAGACTGTTCAAATGAAACAAGATCAATGAGATCAAGATGCCCATGTTAAAAAAATGAGTCTACCTGATCAATGTACTAATTTTAGTTATCTTTAATTTAATATCTGTCAATCCTTATGAACATATTTAGCGATTCATATTGATCTGTAAGATTTTCTGAAAATCACTAGAGAAAAATGAAAGCACATGAATGCGTGTTAATTGCAATCATATTGGCATTTTCTAAGTGCCAGTTTTTTTTTAGATAGTGACAACTTAAATATTAGAATGCCAAACCAAAGAAAAATGATATGTGGTGCTGATCAATATCAATAACATTTTCTTTAAAAAAGTTGGATCTTAAAGAAATTTCCCATATATATTTTTTCAGTTTTTTTAAGTAACAATTCCCCTCTGATACACAATATCATAAAGCACCTGCTGATTTTAAAGATTAATTGATGCTCAAATCCCCTGGTTTAAAACTGCTTCACTTGCTGGTTGAATTTTCTCTCTTGTTCTTAGGCACCTTCGCATCCATTTTTGGCTAATAGGAGGGGCTCGCTCAGGAGTCCGAAGTGTTTTCCATATTAGAATTTGTAAGCATGAGGCTCTCTAGTCTTTTCTCCTTTCTTTTCTTTTGGACAGGTGTAAACTGCTCACCTATTTATTCGCAGTGGAACACTTCGGTTGAAATCCCATAGATTATTGCTACAGTCTCTTTATTTTCCACCATAGATAATATAAGACATAACATCATTTGAACAGGGAGGATGATACTGTCCCTCCTCATTAATGACCAGCTAAATTATATGACCATTTTAGCCAATGCAACAAACACGGCAGAGTACTCTGTAGTACTCTGGGCAGAAGAAACTTTAAACAGACAAACCAAAATGCCTTACAGCCTATAAAATATGACAATGGCAAATCCAGCCATGCCAAAGAGAGGGCTCTGAAGATGAAGTGAAGTCACTGTGAAATACAACCACCCTTGGTCAGTGGGGAGCATGTGAACTGAGTGAAAAATAACACGTTGTCTGTGTAGGCTCCTGAATTTTAGGAGTTGTTGGCTATTGAACCATAACATAGCTTATGCTTACTGCTACACAAAATGATATCAAGAAGGAATGCTCTTACACAAGACAACTTTACAATATGTGGCAGTGGTACCAGACTAGGATAAAAAAGACAAGGAAACAATTGCTAGGATAGGAAAATGGTAATGAATAGTAAATCTTTGGGTGTAACTACCACCTGAATTAACTTGGGAGGAAGATAATATACCAAATAAACTTCACATTAGCTCCACTTGGAAAGTTGCTACAGGAAAGAGATGACTTAATAAAGTTAAAAACAAAAATAATAAAGACGATGTGGAAAAGAGAAAGAAAAGGACAAGAGTCCAAAACTTAGAAATTTGTTATATTGAAGTTATATCTGACTGATAATTTTCACCAATACAAGGGAAGGGGAGATGTAGGCCCTTGAAAGGCAATGCATATACATTATAAGTAAGAGAATATTTCCAAATAAATTGTGGGTATGACTTTTATAAACAACTGTCTAAAATAAATGGAAGAATAGCACATTTTTCTAGAGTCAGACATTAAAGAAACTGCTTACTTGAGATTGGAAATAACCAGTGGACTTCTAATTTTTTAATGGAAGGATTTTGACTGCTTCTTCATATCAGAATGGTGTGATTTATGTTTAAGCAGCACTGTCAACACTCAAAGGAATCCCCAATTCTTCCCAACAAGTTTCCAGAGGTCTCTTTCTGTGCATCTTGGCCATCTTGTGCTTTGAACTCTAGTCTTTTGTGTCTTCTTGCATGATCAGCTTTGGTTGGTCAAGGAAGAGTTTTCTGAGAAAGCCTGTCTTTATATGCCTCTGATTTGTGCAATTTCACAGGGCCCTGCCCATAGAAGGGCCCAGTGCAAAGACTAATGCTCCTTTATCGGCATATTACAATATTTCTTGGTTGTTTCACACATGTCACCAACATTTCAAATACCAGCAGAGTTACCTGAAGCAAAAGGTTTCAGAAGTTCCAGACTAAGGAGAAATAATACGCTCCACTTTAGAGAAATTCAACACTGAGAATCCCATGGATCAAAACATTATCAGTTACTGAAAATCTAACAGTTGATAGTAGAACATTGTCAGAGATGGTGTCAGAAGATGGGCCCCTCAGATCAGAAGGCACCCAAAATATGACTGAGGAATTGCTGCCTTCTCAAAGTAGAATCAACATCATGGACCTGAATGGAGAAGTTCAAGCTGCTCAGAAAGTGTTAGCCAAAAGGAAGTCTTTGGGATTTGCTGGAATACCAACTGGAATGTTTCACAATCTGAGGAAACCTTTATTTGCCTGTGCCAAGAAATTTGGAAGTAGTTACTGGGCCAATCGACTGAGAGAGATCCATATCGATACTCCTTTCAAGAAAAAGCACCCAACAGAAGACTCAACTTATAGAACAATATAATTGAACACATGTAAGTGAAATTTTGCTGAAGACCATACAACTTTTACTGATGATAATTTGTTAGCAGTATGCTAACAGGTTTCAGAGGTTTAGGCTGGATTCAAAAGAGGACTTGGAATAAGAGATGTCCTTAGTGAAATCAGATGGATCTTGGATGAAAATAAAGAATACGTCTAAGATGTTTTCTTGTGTTACACCAACTATGTAAAAACATATAACTGAACCTGAGTGCTGGTGGCACAGTGGTTGTGTGCAGGACTCTCACCCCAGGGTTGATGATGCAAATCCAGCAGCAACTCTCCAGGAGCAAGGCTGGGCTTCCTACTCCCACCAGGGCAGTGATGCAGAAAAACAAAACAAAACAAAACAAAAACACCTGTTTGGATCACAACAAACTAGGATAGCCTTGAGAAGAATGGAAAGTAGAGAACACTTCATTGTATTCCTGTCGAATTTGTACATGGATCAAGGAGAAGTTATGAGAACAGAAGAAGATGATATCACATTTTTTTAAATAAAGAAAGTTATGCATTAAGGTAATATACATTCACCACAATTATTCAACCTTTATGTTGAGCAAATATGATCAGAGAAGCTGGGCTATCAGAAGGAGAATACAATAGCAGGATTTGGAGAAAACTTATCAACCTGCTGTAAGCAGATGATACACCCTTTCTTGTTGAAAATGACAAGAATTTGAAGCACTGGCTGATGAGGATCAAGGATTGCAGCCTCCAGTCTGGATTACAACTCAATGTAAAGAAATCAAAATTTTTCACAACTGGTTCAATAGGTAACATCCTGCGAGATAGATAAAAAATTGAAATGATCAAGGATTGCATACCTGCTGCTTGTGGAAGAAGCAATGAAGAAATCAAATGACACAATGCACTGGTGAATCTGCTGCACAAGACCTCTCTAAAGTGGTAAAAGACAAAGAGCCTACTTTGATGACCAAGGCGCACCTGACCCAACCCATGCTATTTTCAAGGTCTCGTATGCATATGAAAGTCAGTCATTCTATAAGGAGGACCTGGGAAGAATAGATGCATTTAATGCTGTTGAAGAATATTGACAGTATCAAGGACTGCCAAAGAGCACACAAATCTGACTTGAAAGAAGGATAACCTGAATATTTCTTAGAGACAAAGATGGTGAGACTTCTCTCCCGGACTATGGCAATGGCACCTCAGTCCTGGAGGAGAACATGATGCTTAATAAAGTGGAGGGGCAGTGCAAAAGAGGAAGGTCTTCAATAAGATAGACTGACACAAGGGGATACCAGATAGGTTCAACTGTAGCTATCGTGAGGATGAAGCAGGATTCGGAGTCCTTTGTGTGTGTTGTACGTAGGATCTCCATAAGCTGAAGTTGAATAGGTGGCACCTAAACCCAACAAACAACAATTGGTATCTTAATGAGCCCTTAATGATGGTTCAGTAGTGAAGCACTTGACTTCTAAACGTTTCATGGTTAGAACCTATCAACCTTTCAACTGTAGAATGATGTGACAGTCTGCTCTGACACATAAACTCTGATAAGCTCTATGAAACACTTTGTGTCTTAAAATCACCACTAGCCAGCATCCATGATATGGCAATGGATTTTGTTTGTTTGTTTGTTTGTTTTTATTGACAAGTTGAAGTTATTCAATATTTTATCTTCAAATTTGTGTCTGATCAGTGAAGTCTAATGGAATAGTGGAGCACAAATGAAAACAGAGAAGAGACGCACAGTATGCATGGCTTCTGACACTCCCTGGTGGACCATTCCATATAGCATTTGCAAGGCACCTGAATGCAGAATTCTAGGGGGCTCCTGGTATATAACTCAAAGTAAGTAGAAAGTAAGCATGCTATCTTTAAGATTGAGTGGGAGCTGCGAGAGATTCAGAAGGTCTTGCTCTGTATTCAAACCAAAACATGCTATAAGAAAGGAAGAAGGTAAATAGTATTCTGATAAACACATATGCCCAGGGACACTAAGCACATTCTTTTTTATTCATGCTATTTCCATGTATTGCACATCATTTATGCTGACAATACTGACACAAATGAGAAGGAAAAGATAAGGCATCATGAAATTCCTTTTCTTTTTAGATATTTTTTTATTTCCCCCCCTTTTGTTTAACCGAAGAGCTAGAAGTTGAGAGTTGGTGCAATTTGTGCACTGCGAAAAGGAACATGAAAACAGTTAAGTTAGTTTGTCTGCTGCTCTGGTTCACACAAAGTACACACATGGATGATTTATGGCAAAATGATTATAGAAATTTGGTGATCTGTATATGAATTAAACAACTTGATATGTTCAACTAAAATTAATATTTTGAAAACATTTTATAAAACATTTTTATAAATGCTAATACTGTTATATTGAAAGAATTAGAATGAAAAGATGATGCACGCTAATAATGGAAATTATTTTTTCTTTACAACAATGACGTTAGACAGCAAAAAGAAGATAAGGAAACAATATGCACTTTCCTTATCTTTTCTACAAATGCCCTGTTTTAATGTTTCATTGCCTTCTGAAGTTTTTCATCTCTGTGCCTCCCCCTAGTCCACCTGAGTTTCCTCTCCTTAAGCAATCATCTGGAAATTCTCTCTGAATAATCAGCTTGGCCAATCAAAGAGTTCACCTCATTATTTTTCCTTACCTGAACAAATGTTTGTCTCTGTCTGATACTCCATGTCTAAAGAACAGTAGTTTCAGACATTTCACTTATTGTTGTTGCTGTTATTTTAGGAGGGTGAAGAAATCTAATCCCTGTTTTATTTCATCTTAACTTTACTTTAACTATAAATGCAAACTTCTGTTTTCCCTAATCCTCATACCTCACATGCTACTGCCCGCTCTCTCACTCTCTTTCAAGATAAGATGCTCATGTCACACCTTTACTTAAAAAGATTTTGTAAATTCAATTTACACTAGTATTAAATTCAAAGTTATCAATCGCAGCTGCACAATACCCATGTGTTCTGCTTTCTGCCTGTGTCTTTGGAAGGTTTGATATTCCCCAGGAGGGGCCTGGTGGAATAGCGGTTGCACATTGGGCTGCGGTCTTCATGGTTGGCAGTTGATCAACCACTAGCAGTGTCACAAAGCTGAACTTTCTACTCCCACAAGTTACTGTCACAGAAACCCACAGGGCATTGCTATGAGCCAGCATTGACTCCAAGGTAGGGAGTGAGGTAATATTAACCAAGAGGCTATGCACAATCCTTAGGGAGTTTAAGTTATTTGGTTTGTTTTGCTTTGTTTTCTCCTTGCAGCTTCCATTTTAGTTAACTCTCTGTCTTGACTATTTTTTTCTGTTCTTGCTAACTCATTGCATTTTAACATTTCGGTTTAGGGCCAATTTCTCAAAGAGGCGCTTTCTTGTTCCCAAATATAAATCGATTGCCTCAGTTATAATTTCTCATTCCAACATCTATGTGCTTATCATACTATCAACTATAACATGTCCAAGGAATAGAAGCATCCTTTACTTTACATCCAAATCCTAAAAATACAATGAGAAATTTACTAATTGCACTCTGCTTCTGTTTCCTAGAAGCAATTCTTTCTCCTATTCCTCTTGGTTTTATGCTTATGCATTAGGAGATAGTTCTCTGTCCTTCAACCTCTTTAGTCATATTACAAATAGTCATACATCATTTTGGAGCATGGATTGTTTTCATAGCTCTCAAGTTCAGTGGTCTGATTGTTTTGTTGCTGGTTTTGTTTTATTTTCCCTCATGTTTTTAGTTTTGTTTTTATCATCTGCACTATTGCATACCCTGTTGATAAAATATTCTCCAAAATTGGTAGAGATCTAATGTAAAGGATGATGTGTGATATTCTGTGTTAAGAAATAATTCTTGGGCTGACCCCCGGTGGCATAGTGGTTGTGCGCGAGACTGCGGCCCACTGGGATGGAGGTTCAATTCCAGCAGTGGCTCTATGGGAGCAAAGGCTAGGCCTCCTACTTCCACCACCAGAGGGCAGTGATGCACCCCCAAAACAAAAACAAACAAACAAACAAAAGAAATAATTCTTTCTGAGGTCCTTGTAATTTTGCACTGCGCTGCTCTCAGACTATTTCTTCAAGGTTGTTGTTGGTTTTGTTTATTTTCTTTTTTTTTTTTTTAATGTGTGTGGTTTTCTGCAATATTTATTTTAGCCATGAACTTTTAAAAAGGTTTGTTTTTTTGTTTTCTTTTAAAGGGCCTGGCAAGTTAGAGGTAGTGTCACCCTTCAAGACAATAACAATAAAAACAAACTTTCATAGAATCATTGCTGGCTAATAGTGACTGCTCCCCATCCCGAACACAGTGGTTTTCCAAGCCTGTCACTGCTGACTGGAATAAAAAAGTCCAGTTTTTGTCCCACAGAGCTCCTGATGGCTTTAATTGCCTTCTGCACAGATCCCCCCAGTTCAACGCATAGCCACTATACCACCAGTGTGCAGGCTAGGTTTATTTATTCCACTGGAACATACAAATGAAATCTCCTTTCAGAGCAGTGGGTCTACTGCATGCTTGCATTATAAAATAGTTGGATTCTCAAAGCTCAGGATCATCCCTTGTAATGCGAAAGACTGGATGTACAATTATCATATGCAACAAGTATACCCTGCAGATGGCTTCACATTGCCCTTTGGCAACTGGAACATAAAAGTTAACTCCTTGTCTTCTGTTCATTGCTGTGCAAAATGAATCCTTTGTCTCTGTCCCAGATTTTTGATCTTTGTCAGCCTCAAATGTGAACTCCTTAACTTGCAAGTATAGTTAGCCTATAGACCTATCAAGTGCTGGAGATTGCTCATATTCTGGGTTTCCTTATGTCTAGACTCGCTTCATTGATATCTTCTCTCTTAGCCCTCTGTCTTTCCATTTAATGGCGACTGAGATATTCTAAATTTTAAAATAAAATCTTCTTTTTAAAATGCTAACATTATCTTTGGCTTGGGGGTGAGTCACTTTAACCGGAAAAACTTACTGTGCCATGTTCATTTACAGTACTAATCTTCGCTTTGCAGCCCAGAAGCAAATTGGACCCCATCCTATGAGGACTGTACTTTTTGTGTTCATTCAAATGTTTGAAAATCAGTAAGATTTGGCTGAAATCATCTCTACTTTTAAAAATCCTGTGAAAAACTGCCAAGGGTAGCCTCTGCACACCAGTTCTGGGGTTGTTTCTAAACACCTACCCTCGAACCACAGATTCAATATGGTCTTTCTTTCAACATAAGGAAAAGACAGTTTTACCATATCCTTTTCTCTATTTGGCGTGAATCTCCACTTTTCTCATGTGTGGTATATATTGTCTTAATGATCACTATTCAGCTCCTAAATCAAGGATGCGTATTTTATTAATTAGATGAAAACCTCTCATTTCACGTTGTAATCTTTTGTATTTTTGAGGTTACAGTACATAACTAAGTTAAGGTAACTCTAATGTAGGCTGCTGGTAGGTGCTGCCTAGTGAGGTTCAACTCACAGGCACCCTGTGTGCAGCAGAACAAACCAGGTGGTCCCATGCCATCCTCAGTATACTTCTTATGTCAGAGTCCATTGGAACAGCTACTGTATCAATCCCCTCCCCCCTTTTGCTGCCCCACCCTCTTTACTCACACACTCATGACCGAGCCTGATGCCCTTCCCCAGGAACTGGTCTCTCTTGAAACCCCGTCCAAAGTGCATGAGATGGATTCTCGCCATCTTTGCCTCGAAGGAGCATTCTGTCTGTACTTCTTCCAAGACAGATGTCTTTCTTCTTTTTGGCAGCTCATGTTGCTTTCAGTATTATTTGCCAACAGCGTAATTTAAAATGCTGCATTTTTTCTCTAGTCTTCCCTATTCGATGTCCACCTTTTGCGTGCATATAAATATGAGACCACTGAACATACCATGTTTTCTTCTAGGCACACCTTAACCCCCCCCCCGGGGGGGGGGCATCCTTGTTCTTCAGTACTTTAGAGAAGTCTGAAGTGGTGGATTGACTCAAAGCAATGTCTGGTGGGGTCCTTTTACTGTTGCTTTCATGACAAGCTATTGCAGGCCTCAGTCAGACGAAATCCTAGACTACTTGAATCTTGTTTCCATTTATCATGATGTTGCTTATTGATACGGTTGTGACGATTTTTTTCTTTTTAACATTATGTCATAATCCACACTGAAGTCTGCAATCCTTGACCATTGACAAATGCTTCAATTCCTCCTCTCTTTCAGCAAGTGTGGCTATGTCATCGGTGCCCTACTGCTGGTTAAAAAGCTTTCCTCTGATACTGATGCTGCATCTTATTTCACTGAATGCAGCTCCTTTGCTTGCTTTCTCACTACACAGAGTAAGTAAGTAGGGTGCGAGGTTACAACTCCAACAAACCTCGGTTGTAAACATTCCAACATTTCTCTGTTCTCTTTGCATCACTGCCTAAATGGATAATAAAATGTATAGTATGGTCAGAGTATCTGTTGAGAGCTCTTCACTGGCAGCAATTAATGAGCTCAGGTTCATTCCTCCTTTTATTCCTACTTCCTCCAATACGTAAGTTCCAAAATCAGTATCCTCAACCATCTCTAGATGTCAAATATTGAGAGATCATCAAAGATCACAATTTTGTTGGAGAGGCATTTAGGGAACAAACCAGACAGTGTTGTGTACCCTATCAGTTATATTAGCCACCTAGTTTCAAGGATATATGGAGAATATCGTCTAGTGAACGGTTTCTCATCTCTGCAAATGCACATATTCGTGTTTGCTAACTGTTTATTTCTATTGCTACACTCTAAGATCCATGAAAATAATATTTATATCTGTGTTTGGTAATTATGTTCAATACTAAGTATTAAGAAAAATTGTTTTTTCAATAAGTGAGTGAAAGTATTAGGGTAATCTTAAATGACTATAGGAGTCTCTGAGTGACACGAACTTGAAGAGTTAGGGGTACATCTCAGAAAAAGGTCTGAAAATATACTCTTGAAGAATCTAGCCACTGAAAGCACGGTGGAGTCCAGGTGTACATGGCAGTGAACAGGGGCAGTCATTATCAATCGGAGCCAAGTGGATGGCAACTTTTTTTTCAGGCGCCATTGCAAGCTCTGTGTCAGTCTGAAGAGGGATTCATGGGCTAATATGGAACTGCTGGGCTCTATTGAGCTTATGGACTTGATCTGGACTGGGCTGGAATATTCTGTCAATATTCAATTGATCTTTGATATGAAGCCCGTTCTTATACATATATTTACATCCCTGGCTTTGTTTCTCTAGTTAACCCGACCTAACCCAAAGCCAGCTCCATACAACCCTTAGTCAAGGTTCTAAGGAATTTAAAGATATCCATAAAGGAGTTTTAATGCCTAAAATCATTAAGATGTTCACACATATATTGTTTTTCACACACTTAATAACATGCAAGTTACAAAATGTTTAGCTGATCTATTTATGAAGAATTTGACCTTTAACTTGAGTAAACCATACCTCAGTCTCATCTTCTAATATGTATGCCAATGTTCTTTATTCAAATATATGAACTCCAGTGATGAAAAGTCAATTGGATACTAATTTACCTCCCAGTTGTATTGTTTGTCTCAGCCCAATCATGATGCCTATCTTAAAACAAATTTTTCTGTTCCCATTTTCTTTAACATTAGACTGCCTAGATGGAAGTATTATATTTGTCTTCCTAATACCTTTTGATACATTCAGAGAGTTTTTAATAGCTTCAAAAGTTTCCTTTCTTTTGGTCATGAAACAAAGCACTCTCTTTCCAAAAAGAAAAAGAAAAAAAAACCCAAAACAAACAAGCTCCTTGCCATTGTCGCCATGGTTGTTGAAGTGGTGTGCATAAATGTGTGTGTGCTAGGATGTTCTTTCCACCAGCTAAACACAGTGATGGATTTCTGCCATGAAAGAGGGATGAGGAGGAAGTCTGGAAGATAGCTCAGGCTGAAGATTGTGGAACACCATCTACATTTCTTTCTGACAAGGTCGACTTCAAGGGCGGCATTAACAACTTGTTCTCAGTCTAATGACACATTTAGATTAGAGTTTGCAATGTACACAGCCTCCATTTTTTTCCTTCTGTTCATTTCCAGATAAGATGCTTGATAGGTATCTCCACAGTAACCTTTCAGAATTCATTTATTTAGATGAACCAAAATAATGAAATGCCAAATGAATTAAGAATGATATTTTTTATATCAACTGAAGAAGATTTAAATAGTCCATATGCATAAGCTCTGTGGCATGAATGATCTTTTCATTTTGTGGTTAAAAAAATTTGTTCATTGCTATTGCTGTATTTTTGTGTAGAAACGTGCATGTGCGTGTGTGTGTATGTGTGGGGGTGTTTGGAGGGAGGAGGGAAAGAGCTGCATATTGAAAATTCACAGCTACCTGCTCTGTTCCGAAATTCATTAGATCAAATTTAGCCAGGAGTAAAATAAGAATGCAAAAAGGGAAGGAAGTTTTATTTAAATTTCTAATGTCTAAAATATAATTATAAATAGTTATCCCATTCTCTGTTGCCCACCCCACCCCCATTTGCATCCTTTCTGTTGAAATTTCAAGAACATAAAAACAAGCTTACAGGTTCTACAATTCTTACCTTTTGGAGATTTGCCTCAAATCAAAGCATCATTTGAATCTTTCCCAAATCAGTTCCTTCAATGAAACCTACTTGCCTACAGTGGAGATGAAGTCAGCAGTTACCAAAACCTTGATTTCTGGCAAAACGGTCAAGCTCTGTGCAGTTCTGCATGCCTTCTTGTTACAAAAGCCCAGAGTGTGCACCATCGATTTTTGACATCAGGTACATTTCTCAAGCTATTTCACACACATGTGTTTTTAAAATGCGCACACAGATTTCCCATATGTAAGAACTACATAGTACATATATTTTAAATTCTTTGCAGCATATATTGTAATGTTTTATGACTAATAAGTGTTCAAAAAGGAAATATTGAATTAGATCCGTTAAACAGAACTGCAGTTTATTACTCTGAAGTTGTCTAACTTTCTGAGAAGAAGACACTGGCATGAAGGAATGCTGGTATTTGTTGAGTGGTAGCTGAATGCCATTTTGTCTAACTTTCCATTTATTCAGGGAGGCTCCTTACATTTGTCGGTGTTCAGTGGATGAGGCACGTGGGACGGCAGCGGAGAAGCATGGGCAGATGAAATGCCGTGCTCATTATCATGTGTAAATGTCAACAGAGTTCATGTTTTTTTTTTTATTAAAAAAAAAAAACACCTTTTAATGTGAGAATAGGCATTGGGCCATGCTTCCTCATGTACCATCTGTCATATCACCTTTGAAGTCCTACTGAAGCCTCATCCTTTGAAGTCAGACACTCATCCTTCCACACAAAGGAAGCTGCTACATACAGCAGCAGCAACGAGATGAAAGGGCGTGCCTCAGCCGTGCTGCCTCTACTGTCAATGTGTTCGTTTAAAAAGCTCATATTCACCTTTGACATGGAAAATGAGTCCCCAGTTACAGAGCTCCTGGGAGTGTATTTGGAAACCCACAGATGCCACATTGACAGGGTGTTCCCCCCATGTACACAGTTTTCATAGGTGTTCATTATGATAAGGTTATTTTTCAGATCATTCAAGGACCCATGGAAATAGTTTTAAATTGATAAACCAAGTACTTATAATGTGCAAACAGAATAAAAAAATAGGATGTATATACACCTCACATTGGATTATACTAAGTACAATCAAATCCCCTTTTTGATATTTCTTGTAAGATATCAAAAAATGCTGCATTCTACTGTGAGAGACATGAGATTTTAAAAAATTGCTCTGTGCATTTTATTTCTATTTCAGAAGGAGACCGAGGGTGCTTTCTGGTAAGCGTTCGCTTGCTGATCTCAAGGCTAAATGTTCCAATTTGCTAATGACTCCATGAAAAGAATATGAGACTACCAGATTCTGGACAGAGTTACAGGGTCAGAAACCCTATGTAGGCTCTCATTGAATCAAAATAGATTTGACGGTTGTGGGTTTATATCAGAAAATATATTCACATAGCCCAAATTATATTTATTGTGTGTCCATTGAGTGTCTTTCAATGTGCTAAGTCAGAGGTTCTCAAGGCATACTACTTGGATCCTCATATCAGAATCATCTATAGTGTACACTTTTTATTAATCCTCAAAATGATTCAGTCGGGTAAAGAAATTCAGAAGTGTATAAACATTCCTATTTATTTTTAAACAAAAGTTGTGCATTTTTTTCAGCAGATAAGGTGTACTATTAACTTAAATACGATGCAAATTTTACAAAACATCATTTTCTTCAGTTATTGTACTACAAGATTTTGGATTTCCCACAGACCAAGGAGTTCTGATTATAGCAGGGAACCAGAGAATGTTTCCATGTGTGGGAATCAACAACTCCTATGTACAAATGACAGAAATGGAAGGTACTACCAACTTTGGATGAACTAAAACTAGAAAATCAAATCCACTGTCACCAAGTAAATTCTAATTCCTAACCATTATAGGATTTCTGAGACGATAAACCTTCATGGGAATAGACACACTTATCTCTGGTAGGTGCAAACAGCTGACTTTGTGGTTTGCCGCTCAATGCATGACTCATGGTATTGCTGTATTTGTAAGAAAGTAAAAGGACAATCCAAAGAAAATAAATAAAATGAAACAATGTTTCAGAAAGCCTACTAAATGAGTATGTGATTGCAATTTGCAGCAGGAGTGGATTGTAGGTTAAGGAGAGGATAACCTTAGCACAGGTGACACTAATGCTGAGATCCTCAGGAAACTATAGTTTCTGCAATATTCTATATCTAGATGTGAGATTTTAAATTTTTGAATGGTATATTCAAAGGGAATAAAAACAGTGGCAGATTACTATCACACTGACTTCAAACAGAAACTCATGCAAAAACATCTCTGTGTTAGCATGTACACTATCCCACAGATTAATTTCAATAAAATTTTAGTTCCCAACTCAGAATCACCCAATATTTAGGCAAACAAATCACCAGCAGTGAGAAAGCAGAACAAAAGAAGAATCAAATTAGACCCTCAGGACTGCATGCATTGAAGTTGTTTTATATATTATAAATTAATTATATATGCAGTGTTTACAGAAATAAAATATGAAACAAAAATTCTACCATTACTCTACTTACTGAACATTGAGCTAAGGTTGCAATTCTTAGACTGAGAGGTAAGCAAGTAAAATAATTGCTATAAAAGTTAAAGAAAAAAGTTAAAGAAAAATGTATCATGATGTATAAATATTGTGCCTACATAAAATACTTCAAATAATTGACACAACAAAATTACTATTAATAGGAGGATTTAGCAAGCTGGCTAGATTTAAGATCAATTTACACAACCCATTTGCATTTTAATGTACCTGTAACAAATGATTAGAACATGCAACTTTAAAATACCAATACCATTTGCAATAGCAATTTTTTTTTAAATCCAGGTCACAAATCAAGGACAAAATCTACCATGTAATGTGTATGACCTTCATTTATATTTAACATTTTTTATAGAAAATCATTAAAAGGAGGTCTAGATAAATAGCTAAGCAAAACAATATGAAAATAATGTTATTTCTCTTCAAATTGAGTTAATACAATTCCAATCAAAATAAGAAGCAGAGTTTCATTATATACTTATTGAGCTGTTTCTAATACATGTATGCGAACAAAATTCCACCATAGTCAAGACGCTCATAAAAGAAAATTATAGTAAGACGTAGAAATCATGGCACTTTATTCACTCTGGAATATGTACATTAATAAATTGACCGTGACCAATGGGCCAGGCCAGAAAGGCCAGAAAAAGATATAGACAGATATGACTTTTCAGATGACTTTGATAGAGATGACATTGTAGGTAACGGGCCAAAAAAGGGGGAAGGGAGTTTAAAGTAACCAAAAATGAAAAGGCTGATATAGTAATGATTTTGTTTTTAAATATGAATCATTTCCTCACACCATATATATTTTAAGATACATTGAAAATATAAATGTAAAGGTAAAATGGTAGACTCATAAGAAGATAGAGAAGTATATAACTTTATGACTCTAGACTATGAAAAAAATTCATTAACTTTTCGCAAGTTCCATATATCATAGTAGATGCGGTACAGCTTACTATACTAAAGTGAACTTATCTTAAATACTGGAAAGCCCCAATCAAGAAATGGAAGACAAGATACAACTGGAAGTAGATGGTTTGAATTTACAGCACTTTGTCTAGGATACAAAAGCATGATCTAAAATCAATATGGACAAAGGAAAGGAATTTCATAGAAGGTGTGGGAAAAGTAGGCAGTAAATATGCAGCAATATAGAATTTTTACCAAAGGACAAAATTCAGAGGGCAGGAAAGAGTAGAAAAAAGGAAGAATAGGAACAGAAAATACAAGGACAAGGCAGGACAAGTGAAACTACCTTTAAGTGATTTGCAACCAACAAACCAAAATGTGTATTAATTATTGAATGAAAAAAGAAATTATCTCAATAAACCTTCGCCAATTCCATAACAATCAGTTTAAAATGCTATTTTCAACCCAGAAAAATATTAAAAAGTTTAAATAGTCAACAATTATAAAGAATCGGGGAGCAACAACAACAGCAAATCCACTACTTCTGCTATCAGTGTTAATGATAAATATAATTTGGAGAAATACTCTTGGCACGCATCAGTTTCTCTCTGAAGTGGATTCTAGAAATTTTTTAATCTTGTGTACATAAAACCTGCATTTTGAATGTTTGTTCTGCAGTATGGAAACTGCAATCTAACAATACAAAATTGGGAAAACAATCAGTGCAGATAAATAAGACTGGATATACTTGGTACAGTAGTTCCTCATACTATATAATGAATGCTATATTGCACAGGAACCAATATACTAATATAATAAACATGATTAACCAAAATTCACATACTATATAGGAATGCTGATCTTATTTTTTACAAAATGTAGAAGGAAGCAAAAATATATAATTTCATGCTTCAACACACAAACATACAAACACACAAAAGATCGATTATATTTTAATTTCATTTGGTCATGAACATTTTGAAAACCCTCATAGTCAATATTTTTAACAAGAAGATCATCAATACAATTTTTTTAAAAATCACCTCTAAAGGGAGAAAGACAGATGGGGAGCTGAGAGGAACATAGCTACTTTTATTTACTAGTTGTGTCACTCCGGGTAAACTAGAGCAACAAATTTCATAGACACACATATGGATATAAGGAAAGGGTTTATATACAAAAGGAATGTGACACTAAGACAGCATCCCAATCCAGTCCAGTGCAGTCATAAGTCCGATATTAACTCATATGCCTGAAATCAGTCGACAAAGTCTCCTTCTGATTCATGAAGTCACAGAATTCTGGCGCTGGCAGGGGTCTCCCCATGGCTCCTCGCTTCCAGGGCTCAGGGTCCATGAACAGCATGCCACTCCAGCTTCAGAGGTCTGGCTCCATCAGGGCAAAGCTGTGTGGTCTCTCCGCCAGCTCCTCCAGCTTCTCGGATGCTGCCATCTTGTCTTTTCCATGACTCATCGCCTCTCAGACTAACTCCCAACAACTGGGGAAGATAGCTTCTCATCTTCATGAGGGAAATATCGCGAGATTTCCCAGCAGTCTCAGGACAAAGCCATGCCCACATAGAAGCCTCATTGGCTACTCAATGGCTATCTCCAGATTAACAGGCTAGACTTCACCCCTACATTTCAATCATAAAATTGACATTAGCACATGACTGCCACACTAGTAAATCCCATCCTTAAATTGACTCATGGATTTTTTTATTAATAATTAGTAAATGAGCATAATCCATACCTTACATATCTAGGAAATATCTTTCTATGTCCCCTGGAGAGTCCTGGGGACAGAGTAGTGAAACACTCAGGAGTGGCCCAAAAGTGTGAGATTTGACCTTGCAGATGAAAAAGGTGGCAATCTACTTACTCAAAAATTCTCAAAACAAACCTGTATCATTCATTGCATTTCGACTCAGAAATCCCCTATCTGACAAAGTAGAACTGGTCATAGAGTTTCTTAACTCATTTACTTGGAATCATTATTGACTTATAATCCATGGTGGGATTCACCGATTCCTGCCCTAATGATTATATATATATATATATATATATATATATATATGTATATATAATATATAATATATATATATATATGGAGAGAGAGAAACACTGAAAGGTAATTTATTATTTGAGAATATTTATTATTTCAGTACAATATAAGGACACTGCTGTTGTGCAGATGAACTGAAAAAAAAAGAGTAAGGAATGTAAATTTGTGACTTCCACATGGGGCTACTGCCCAGCCACCCCCAATAAAGAGAACTCTGAGTATAGGTGCCATTTTAAGAGTGCGTTCTCCAAACTCAACCAAATATTAGGCATTAGTTCTGTCAAAATGCTGCAAGTGGTCTGAATCACACCATTGTTCAAAATGACCCTATGGAGCAGAAGAGACCTACCTCTTGTGGTTTCGCTGGTTGTACTTCTTTACAAGAGCGGAGGGTTTCATCTTTCTGCAGAGCAGGTCTGCAGAAGCTTCTGGAGAGTTGAAACTGCTCACTTGGAAGGTCTCAGCCCCACAAGTAATAGCTTCATCTTGGATTGGACTGTTCAAGGAAGCAGATTGCTATTGTTGGGAAACCTTACTGCTCTGTCCTAGAAGATCAGTATCAACTGGAAGAAGTTTTATGGAAAAGGTGGTTGCTGTTTGATTTTTATGCTACGGACTGAAAATTAGGTGCAAACCTTCAACAAGATTGATGGCCCAGTGCTGTACTAATGGGCTCTGACACAGTCACTGTGAGATGACACAGGACTGAGTCGTGTTTCATTCTGTTGTCCAGAGGACCATTCTGAGTTGGAACGACAGTGCGAGAAGATTGAGAGTGGAGACAAAAGAAAAATAGAGCCCGTTGGCCACTTTCAAGGATTGATTGTGATACAAGACAAAATATGAATATTAAATTACTTATAATAGCACTAAGACACTAATTCATCAAAGACAATTTTTTGTGTGTGTGCAGCAAAGCCCGGAAATGAATCTTTTAGATACTGCCAAGAAGTGAAAGGCAAATTCAGGTACCTCCACAGAAGCTTTCTAAGAGGCTGCAGCATCAGACTGATAGGGGAAAACAGAAGCTGACCCAAGTGCCCTCACCAAGAAACTGTACCACCGCCAGATGAAAGTCCATCTCTGAGAGGACAGTATCACCTGATGCTAGCCAACATAGCATTCACAAAATGAAATATTGGTAGAATTTAAATTAGCACTCTCCATACGCACAAGTGTAGAAATGATTGTCTATGTTCAAGAGCCATGTGCATTTGCTTTGTGGACCCTGCCTGTCTGTCTTGTTTGATTTTCATTTTATTGACTTGCAGATAGTCTTTATCAGGGGAAAATGAGTTCCTCTATTGGCTATGAGTTGTAAGATGCATGATGATAAGATGTTGTTCTTCTTATGGATATGACATGGCCAGGACACATTGGCAGGGAGGATATGGGTGTGGCGTTCCTGCCTGAGGAACCACCTCAGTACTTTGTGCTGGGCGCCTCAGGGGCACTGTGCTTAGTTTTGCAGACTGTCTTTTCCACCTGTGTCCGACAGAATAAACCCAAGGACAAATGACACACAAAGAAATGGAGAATATGGCCCTATGGAGAAAAAAGGAAGAGAAAAATTTATTTTAACTATGAAAAGACAAACTAGAATAAAGAAAAAACTGCTTTCAAATACCAACTGGACGATCACATTGGAAATTACACAGAAGCAGCAATTCCTATTGTACCTTGAAGCAGGAGATGAAGTATATGATTGTACTGATGACCTGGATTGAGGGGACATCTAGGAAAGGGCACAGTGGATAATGGGTCTGGAACCTTAGGAAGAAACCCATGCCTCTATATAGGATCAATGGGTTTAATCACCCAATATAAGGGTTGTTACTGCTGAGAGGCCTTCATAGTTTCTGCTTAATTGAATTCAGCAGGCCGTTGGAAAGAGTGGGTTTTGTGTGAAGCTTAATTCTAGATCCTTAAGCAGATGGGCGCGTTTGATCCTCCCTCAGTGGTCTGCTAGGGCCTGGTCAACACAGGCTTTCCGACAAATTATTCTCTTAAAAATGAAGACCAAAATAGCTTGTGTAATGTGGACAGAACTGAATGCTCTGACCAGATAATGATCTCCTATGGTTAGCGAAAATAAGTATCAAGGCGAAGCGGACACATTTATTTTCAAAGCGGGAGACCATTTTTCAATCACAATGTCCAATTTCATTTTCATTAATGCTATTAGAAGAAAACAATTTATAGCAAGAAATGGAAAGTAAATAAACAGAATTAACAACAGTAGTGTTGCTGTGCTCCATGGGCTTTTTCTGATTTAGGGGTTAAGTGTTCCCAACAGATAACCATTCTAGTTAGCAAGAATGGAATCAGAAAAGTCTATAATTTGTAAGTGATTTTGCAGTTGGATTTTTCATAAACGTGGTGCCGAGACATGGCCTTACTTAGGACTTATTTTAATATTTGTCTATGCTTTTGTTCTGCAAGTGGCCAAGGATTAAGCGTTTTGATTAGTTGCAACTATCTCGAAACAAAGTATTTACTTGCCAATTGAGCAGTTAAATGACACCATCCAAGGTGATTAGACAATCATCTCAAAAAGTGCTGGTTCCAAGCTCTGTTTTGAATTTGCTGTCCTTCTTTTGTTTTGTTTTGTTCTTCATATACTGGCCAATTGCTTCAACTTTTCACTTTGATGTCTGCATAGATATAGCCTCAGATAAGAGAATCCCAGAAATGCTGAGCAATTCTGAAATTGAGAGAGAATAGAACAAGGGGAAATGGAGCCTTCCTCTGACATAGGTAGACATTTTGCTGAAAGCCACTTTTATTCTAATATCTTTGTCTTACTAACATTTATTTATTGTTAGCAGAGTTTATGGAATTTGGAAATGATTATTGAGGTTTCCAGAAAGTTAAAACAAAATGTCATCCTGCTCAGTGGTTTATTGTATAGCATGGGGAGCTAAACACAAGAAATACTTCCCATTCTTTGAGAAGATTCAACATGCAATCTTCCCCCCTTTGGACAGATGTAATTAACCAAGGTTCATACTCTATGTTTAATCAAACAACACTAAGGAAGGGATAGGCCCTTTTGCTACATCATAATCTTTGCTTATTAATTTCTCTTCAAATCTTTCTATTGTGCAGGTGCATCTTTTAAAAGGTACTCAATTTGGCTTTCAGTGATACCTAGAACCTTGTGATGCATGGGTTTAAATGTATCTCCTGAACATTAATAGCCCACTCTCTCACTGCACATCACTCGCTTCCATCAGGCACCCTTCTCTCATTATGCTGCCAATCTTTGTTTTCCAACCATCCTTCACATAAAGTCAGGCTCAAAGTCAGGGTTGAAGTCCACCTTCCACTCCCTAACTTCTCTGTAGTCTTTCCCCTCCTCCTAGTCTTTCCATGTGACTTTACTCTATGAGGCAGAAATTGGATGGATTTATGCTCACCTCACGAGCTAAATCAAAACCACTCACTACTAACAGCCAAGTGATTGTCTCTGTGGGTTTTATAGTATCTAACGCAAGTCTAGTCACATTTTGGGATTTATCCTTTTAACAGTTGAAGTATATAAAAATAAATGGGATACAATTGAAATACATGGAAATAATTTTTTCCCTTAGAACCTTGGTTTTCAACCTGTGGGTTGTGACAACTTTGGAGGTCAAACAACCCTTTCACAGGGGTCACCCAATTCATAAGAGTGTCAAAATTATAGTTATGAAGTAACAACAAAAATAATTTTATAATTGAGGGTCATCACAACAGGAACTGTATTAAAGGGTAGTGGCATTAGGAAGGTTGAGAACCACTGCTCTAAGAATGTCATTTAGGTTTTGTTTTTCAGATTGTAGTATTTAAAGAAAACATTTTCTTACCTATTGGGGCACTGAATGATCTTTAAAAATTATTTCCATGTATTTCAATTGCATCCTATTTATTTTTATTTACTTCAACTGTTAACAGGATAGATCAAAGCTTTTTGAAAAATATATATACACAAACAAAACAGGAATTATTTGCATATCATGGAGAAATCTCACTTACCTTAACTATGTTACATATGACTTAGAAATTGATCCATATAACACCAATTTCTATTTGATGCTTACTTTTCCTGCAGCATGCCATCTCTACTTTTTCAACCTCAAGTGCAGCTGAAACCCAAAGAGGAGACCCCAGCTCGTCAGTGATTCTCTAGTGTCTGTAGAATATCATGACGATAGGGACTCACTCAGGTCCCTTTCATCTGAGATACTTTCTTAAGGGTTAAAAACCAATTACCAATTATTCACAAAACAATTATGCCTTCCAACAAAGCATGCATTATTTTCTAACCTTTTCATCTCTTTCCCACTTCTCTTTTTATTATTTATATTTTTCTATCTCTGGCCCTCTTCTCTCTATGTTGAAAACTTGAAAAGAGCTAATGAGTAGAAAAGGTTTATACTGAGAGGGTCCAAAAAGGATTCATATAAGAACAAGAGGCCAGAAGGTACCTGGAAAGAGTCATCCATGCCAGGCTTCCAGCAGGTAGCTTGCCCTGTCACAGAGCCACTTCACTATATTAAAAGTGTATTTATAATTTATGGTCTATTGTCATGTTTATGTTAGATGATTCAATAATTTGAACTTTCTCTTGGCTCTAGGATAAGTATTCAAGTAAGACTTGGCTTTGGGAAAATCTGATAACTAATTAAAATTGTTCTTAGGGACATTCTTCTCATTTCTGCCTGAAAACTTTTGAGATCATTGTCATCATTTTGAGAAAAATGCCTGCCTCTTTGTAAAAACAAACAAGTAAACATGTGCTCACATATTAGTATCAAAGCTAGGCTCACTAGTTCTGAGATACTTTCCATACTTCATACTCCCCCACTTCATATCGTACCTCCCCAATTTCTGGAGTTGTAGCCATTATCCTATTTCAATCTTTTATTTCTTGACATCTGTAAAATTTAAGGACTAACTAATCTATTAACTCAATTTATGATCAAATGACAAAGTGAAAAGTCCCAGTAGAGAAGTTATAGACAAAATATTACCATCCTAGCAGAAGGAAATGCTGCAGACAATGTATATTTCCTTAAGAACCTAGTTCCAGCTGGTGAATTTTCAAGTGTTGTGTCAGGCCAGTTGGGGAGGCAGTTTTGCTAACAAGTGTCTCCCCTTGAGACCACTGACCCTTTCTCCCAACAGATGAAATCACATCGTACATTTCTACTGTAGTGACTTACTGAAGTGACTAAAGTTTTAGGATCTTTAATGCATGCAGAGACGATCGAAGGGCACAGATATTCTCAGAAGTCTTGGAGCCTCTGAAAGGAGATATTGGAGTCAACTTTCTTTAGTAGAGAGATGTGCTTTTTATTATAGATATATTTGTAGTTTAAGTAAGTGTATGGGTTTTGAAGAGATGTCTGGGTTCAAACCATGCAGCAATGGGTCAGAGAGTGGTTTGGGCTTTAAGAAAAAAATTCCTGCTTCTCTGTTAACTCCAGCCCCAGTAAGAACCCCTAAGCAGGAATACAAATTACCATAGACTCTCAAGTATAAGCCAACCCCCGCATCTGCCAAAGCACCTAATTTTACCACAAAAAGTGCATTAAAATGTGCTGAAGATACTCAGCTTATACTCAAGTATACACAGTAAGTAAAATGAGTGTGATTATCATGCAAATGCAGCAATAAGAAATACATATCAACAAAATTTTTGAGCCAGATAGTCTCTACTATAAAAACCCTACGTGCCTGGATCCAACAGGTTCCATTCATATGTCTGCCATCTTTCCACTACCTGGTCTGTGAGCAAGTGCCAACTTTCAGGATCTCTATGTTGCTCTTGGGTATTTTATTTGAATTCAAATCCTTCTTCAGATTAAGGAAAAGCTGTGCTTCTCCCAGCAGCTCTTACCCCATGACAGACCACAGTAGGTGTCTACCCCGGTGAGTTCCCACTCACTTTGGACAGGTTCCCAATTTCTAGGATCTACATACTTTTTCCCCCTAGGGCATTTATAAAAAGCCAGGCATGATTACTTTACCTGTGGCACATGAAGATGGAAGAAGAACTGATGCATCTGAATGATGGGGCTAGTGAGGAATGCTCAAAGGACTAGCAAATGGACAAACACAGCTGTCCGGCCAGAGGGACAGCCGAAACATGGCATAGAAGCAGGCACAGTCAGATTTCAGCTCAGGCAGTTTGAACGTGTGATGGAGAGAGACGGGTCCTTGTGAAAGGCCAGCATACTTGGTAAAACACAAGAGAGAAAAAAGACAGTCCTTTGACAGGATGGCCTGACACCGTGTCTGCAACAGTGGGCTCAACCCTAATAATTGGGAAAATGACATAGGCCTGGAGGGTGTTCTGTACTTTCACACTTGTATTGCTGTGAGCCCAAACCAAGGTGATGGCACTTCAGAACAACGCTGGTTAAGGAGAATCAGTCCTTCTACCAGAAACTTTCAGTTTTCCACAGATCAGAATTGATGTTAGCATATGTCAGCTCCCAACCAGGTTCGGCAGATTACCAACTCCCAGAATCCATGTTTTTTGTTTTGTTTATCCCTTCGGGCTTTTATAGGCTGTTAGGGAAGATGGATTTTCCAATGGCTAAAGGTAATTAACACTCTGCCCAGCAGCACTCAACAAAATCTTTGGATTTAGGAAAAATACAAAGATCAAAATCAGTCTATACATACGTCAACTCCCACGTTCTTCAACTGTTATTAGTCAGAAGGATGCATTCTGGGCTATTAAGAAGTTTCCCACAAGAGAAAGTCAACCACAGTGAGAGCCCTCTTGACCTTGTACCTATTTGGGCCACCAAGTTTTCAATATGCGTTCACTATGCTTGGTAAATGACCTTTCAATGACTCATTTCCTCTCTTCTCTACTACTCTGAACCACACTTCTCAATGGACTTCTTCCAACCAAATGTTATATTTAAGATTATCTTCTAAGATAATCTAAACTAAGTCATTCCAGATTTTCCACTTACTGGGACTGGACCTTTGGAATGGTTGTTTGCTGTTTATGAGCCCAACCCCCACTTCCTCTAATTTCAAGAGGGTGCAACAATATAGTGCATGCCTAATACATTGTGAGATTTAAAACAAACAGATCTATAGAGCACTTAGCATGAAGAACAGCATGTACAGGTGTGAGCTCAATCAATCTTAGTTATCAGGATGTGAAATGAGGCACAGTAATGTTATAGCAGATATTCATAACTATATATAAAATACACACATATAGATATAAGCTATCAATATTTCCACAATTACAGGGTTTCATAATGATTTGCATAGTGTATCTGTGGCTCATGCTCACTTACCAATGAGAAAGCTTGATGTGAGAATTCTACCAGAGGTACTCAACTGCTCTGGATCTGAGTTACAGCAAGTGGTTTCTTTCATTGAGACTGCCTAGGAAGCAACAAGTCTTAGGACACACCCAATCTTGAAGATATAAGGTTGTATAGTTGTATAGAGGAAAGTGCTGTTGTCATAATTAGAAAGAAATGACTAGTTCATAAGGTTTTTTGGGCACTCCATGATTCTCCTAGATTCATAGGTCAAAATATGTTCAAGTTGACAATAATACTTGTTTAGGAAGAAAGAAGTACCTCCCTTCTGCTTAACCTATCTTTCTGACTTTCAATCTATCATAAAATCATGCTCAACAAATTGCAGGAGCATGACAATGTAAATGATAATGTGCTATTAATAATTAAAGAAAAATTTAACCATGTGAAGAAAATACTAAAAATCTGAAGACGTGCAAATGTGTGCATGTGTGATTATCTTTGAAATGTGTATAACGAATCTACAGAAATGAAACAATAGTTGCTCTCATGTCTAATCTCACTACTGAGCACCCTTTAGGTATTCTAGTAAGAATGCATTCTATAAGCTTTCAGTGAATGATTTTTCAAAAGGTGTCCATCAGGCTTTCTACTAAGGAAATCCTGGCCAGACTTAAGCGTCTTGCCTTTCAGTTAACAGTCAAGGGAACTCAACTAAAAATATACCCTCCCAGAAGTATTGGTGATGAAAGGATTCTTATTGTGGTAGTTCCTGCAATTTTGTTGGAAATATTCAGTTAGCTGTTTTCAAGTTTCAAGGAGACCCAATTAAAATGTCTAAGCTGAGAGCATTTATTATGGGATAGTACTGGATTTACTCAATCTGGATGCTGAGTAAATCATCAGAGAAAGTGGATTATATGAAGAAGAGTGTGCGATCAAGATAGGAAGGCTTTTTCACAATCTGTGGTATGCAGATGATGCAACCTTGATCATTGGAACTGAGGACTTGAAGATCTGAAGGATGAAGATCAAGGATTGTAGCCTTCACTGTGGATCACAGCTCAACCTGAAAAAAGACCGCGATCCTCCAACTGAACCAACTGATGAGGTCATAATTAGTGGAGCAAAGGATGGAGCTGTCAAAGAATGTGTCTTATTTGGGTCCTGAATCAATATTCGTAGAACCAGTCTTCAAGATAGCAGACAAAGCATTGCAGTAGGTTAACAGGCTGCACAAGACCTCTTTACGGTATGGAAGAGCAAAGTTGTTGTTACTCTGCATTTGAAGTTGTGCCTAATACAAGCCATGTATTCTCCCTGGCATCATACGCATGTGAAAGTTGGACACTGAGTAAGGAAGATTGAAGAAGAAAGGATGCGTTTGAATTTTGGTGCTGTAGAAGAATACAGAAAGTACCATGAACTGCTCAAAGGACCAAATTGTTTGGCAGAACAAAGGTCAGAATGTTCCTCAAAAACCAGAATGGTAAGACAGTCTTACTTTGGACATGTTGTCAGGAGAGATCATCCCCTGGAGAAAGACATCACATTTGATAGAATAGAAGGGCAGCACAAAAGAGGAAGTGCTTTAGCAAGATTGACGCAGTGGCTTCATCAATGGGCTCAGGTCTGGGAACAATTGTGACAGGGCCGACAGGGCAGTGCTTTGCTCTCTCCTGCATGGAATGAAACAAACTTAATGGCACCTAAAAACATTAACTTTTATTACATGCCAATCAATGACACATTCTCTTGTGAAAATTGAGCATTGAAAATAGAATTTTTGAGTGGGGATTTCTTGAATGATGAAAAGGTATTAAGGGAGGGTACCATAATGAATAAAAAAACTCATCCTTTCTCCTTGCCAATCTCAGTGAAAGGAAGACATCCCAGTGGCACTGTGGATTAAGCATTGCTAACCATGAGAGAGATGTGACTGTGCCTTTCATAAATGCTCGCAGCCTAGGAAACCCTACGGATCCCTTCGACTCTCTCTTCAAGGGAAGCTATGAGCCAGAATTCACAGTGGCTGTGGGTATAATGGAAAAGAAGTTTTGAAAAATTAAAGTTCAAGATTCTGAACTTCTGTTTTGTGATAAGTTCAAATCTTTCTCCAGTTTTATTATTTTATATACACACAGTTGTGAATTATTATAGTTCTTCTAATGCTGAAAATGGGTACGTTTTCACAGACAAGATTTGTGTGGAACATAATGCTCTGTGTGCTTTTCAAAAGAAATGGGTATAAAGAAATCAGATACTTTGAGTTTCTATCATGGCATATACATATAAGATAACATGCACAAAAGAAGTAATTGGATGGTGATGATGTATGGCTTTGTATCTCTTCTATCTAGTTGGATATACAACCCAGGGGGAGATGAGACCAGTCTCTGCTTTGAAATGCACTTTCACCTGATATTTTCCAGTCAATCACTGAAGCAAAATGAGCGATATCACTTGAAAGGTATAACAAATAGCATGAATTCTCCTTATCATTCCTTACAGAGCCTAAACCATGGTGTGTGGATTTGATAGGAATTCATTAGAATCATATGTACAAAGTATGAATATAAGGTGGATTTATTTTATTTATTTATTTAGAATATCTGCAAAGCAGCCTGTTCTTTGGGTTTACATTGTCTTCACTATTGTGTTCTCATTTGCATGTGTTGGCTTCTGTGTATGTGTGTTTTATGGGATGAGGGCAACAAAGTCGTTACAAAAGAAACACATATGTTTGTGGGTGATTAGATGAATAATAGTTTTATTACTATCCGCTAGAGAGAGTTCTCTGCCTTGTCCCCCCAAGGTGTGAGTGGGAATTAAAGTGAGTTGGCAATTACAAAGCTCCTGCTGCTGAATGTGAGAACAGGCATTGCAGTTATTGGCAGAGATTCCCCCTCCCCTTTCTTTCTTTCTTGAGGCTTAAGACAAGTTTGGAGGCCAGTCGTTTCTCCTCTGCACTCTACTGGCTGTTGCAGCCCGAAGCTAGCTTGTTATAACCTACTTAGGCAGTGGGGAACTGTCACTCACCACTTCAGAATCAATGGCTGCAGATGGAAGCTTGGATGCCGCGCTTTTTCCCCCTGCAGTAACAAGCAGTTAATAGATTTTATTATAATTATTTTAACTGCACAAGCTCAGAAGGAAACTTAGAGGAGGTGTGCAGGTTTGCTAATCAAAATCACACACACTTGCACACAACAAAGGGCAATGAAATCTTTTGAAGGCATCGTTCTTGGAGCCGAGTGTAATATTAATAATCATACAAATAATAAATTCATTCTGTGGGGAATTTGTTTGCATGAACCTGAAATGTCAGTTCATCAGAATTTTGCTAAAGGAAAGAAATATTCACCAAGTCTGTCATCAAGGGAGTGATGCTTTTGTTGATATTTATGTGTGCAGGACTATGTCTCTATGGATATGAGCATATATATATATATATATATATGTATACAGCTGCATTTATATAGTAAAATGTATTCTTAGTCTTCTCGGGGAATTCAGAATATTTAAACTATTTTCAGAAACTAAGAATTACATATTAAGTATAAGGGGAAAATGCACATATTTTGTTTTCCTTTGTTAATCTACGAAGTTACAGTTCTGGATTAGAAACCCATTTGCTTAGGGAAGGCAATAATAGCTTTCTGAATAGTTCCCATTCTGCCTTTGTCCAAAGCTTTCTGCTGCATTGTAGTGGCTATTTTGCACCTTCTTAGCTTTTCAACACAAACCCATAATATCAGGAATTAGCAATCATCTAGTAGTGGATATAGGGGCATACATGCAAACAAGATATGTATGAGTATTTGAACAAGACTATACCCCTGAACACACATTGGCTTTAAGATGCTATTTCTGCATACAGATTTTATAAACTACAATTATACCTGTTTATATAGTAGAACAATCAGTGCGACTCTATGACGTCTTCTTGGCCTTAGCTAAATATCCTGAAGAAATGTGTCACTGGACTTGAGGGCTTAAAGCCAAACTCTTGGGGGACATAATGTTTCGAAAGACAATGTTTAAACTCTATTTTGGGGCTAGTGACTGATTTCTTATAATCAACATTGTAGTCAACTAAGGTGAAACTATTCCCTCCCCCTTGAGAGGAAAAAGTGTGAAAACCCAAGGCTAGTTCAGAAGACTAAGGCACCTTGTGAACCACGGCCCTCACTCCTCTGAGTCCAGAAGAACAAGAAGATGCCACTCCACACCACCACCTGTGGTGAGTGGGCCCACAGAAAGGCCTAGATAGAAGGGGAAGAAAATGTATAGCAAAGTTAGAAATCATAAAATAGAGCATACATTATAACCTTTATGACCATGGCCCTTAGACTCCCTGCAGCCTGTAAATGGGAGATCCATCTTGGGAACACGTGGCATACAGCTGAACAAGAGATGCATCTGGAAAGGGAACAATCACAGCAGCTGAGAACTGGGGTGATGAACCACGTAAGATCCATAGGAAGCATTTGTCTCCAAACAAAATTCTGAACATAGAAAGGGGCATCAAAGAAGGACAAACAGAAAATGGGAACCACAGGAGGAAGCAGGAAAAATGGTATGCCACTGAAAAAATTCCAACTCATTTTATGAAATGAGTTATGTATGAACTGTAGACTGGAAAATAAATTTGCTCTGTAAACTTTTATCCAAACCATGGTAAAAGTAAATAAAATAATTTTGAACAATTCATAAGAACTGGTAATAGAAATGTGACTCAATAGAAAACTTAATCTAGACCATTATTTTAGCCATAGAACTTTGAATTCCACCAGTACAGCCATGTCTTCAGTCCCAACTCCTTTAAAGCCTATTATATTAATAATGGGAACATATACAATGAATGGTTCATAATAGCTAATGGATACTAATGGTAATATGTATCAAAATATTATTATGATATGTTAATGTCTGGAAGTGTTTCTGTAGAGTTTGTATGTATATAAAGGCAAATTTTATCCAACAGAGTAAGGCAACCTTTGATGGATGGATGTTAAATAGAAACCATATCTAACTCTTCTGACTTGCATTATAAGAAGGGTTGAAGGTGCTGTGTTCTCTTACTTCACAATGAAGATATAGAATCACCAGCATCGGCATCAGCTGCCCACAACTGAGATAGAGGTCAAAAATGTCTCCACCTTCCATTCCATTTAATCAATTCTGACCATCATGGTCCCTTCCACAGCACTTTCTCCTTCTTAGCATGGTCCAAATATTCTTTGCCATGGCCACACAGTACTCACATACCATACTGACATATTTGGGCTTTAGTAGAGCACTCAGGTTCAGAAATGTTCAGGATACAGTTCTTTGGCCAGGGAAGACTCTTCACTCCCCACAAGAAGCCTCTCAGAGGCCCTTGATCCTTTGGCCTGGATTCTGCACTGCTCAGGGAATTTTACAAACCACTTCTAATAAATGCTTAAAGGGAACTCCACATAAGCCTCAGCCCCAAGTCATTCAGCTTTAGCTTCATCAACAAACCCAACTCTCCAGTTATGTTCCTTGAGGTACCTTATTCCCTAAGGGAGCTTCTTGTCCGAAGGCACTAACTTTCACGTGTTCAAGAAACTTTCACAGAGCTCAAGAAACTCATCTATCTTTCTCATTCCCTGACTCCTCACTCTGCTGTTGCTATTCCTCTACCCTCATCTGCTGCTTCTCTCTGTTATTTTTCTGTCCCTGAATCTAGGAGATTTGATGTCAGTGATATGGGGATCTGTGATACTTACATAATCTGTTGTCAATTTGAGATTTACGAGTAAAGGGGTGGAGCTTATCTGTCAATCTGATCACAGATTTATGACCTCATTTAGAGACACTAAGGAGATAAGAACTCACTGAAGGCAGGACATTTGCACACTCCATGTGAGACATTTCTGATGAGAAGGCACATAAAACTACCCTGATGAATCAAGAGATGTGGGAGCTGGAGGAGCCATGTGAAGACTGCTGCCAATGCTGAGATGTTTATACCCCCCTCCCACCACCACACACACACACACACACACACACACACACACTGGATCCAAAAGAGTTTCCACCCACTGACCTGTGCTCTTCTTGCATTTGGCATCATTGCCATGTGTTGTATAAGACTGAGGAGGAATTTATAGACTGGTATTGGACATATGGGATAATAAAGGATGGTTTCTCAATATTTGATTGCTCTTGTATATAAAGCTCTTTCCCATACACACATGAAGGTCTATGGATTGGTTTCTCTAGTCTCTCTATACTAACATAGGGCGCAAGGGATGCTGTTGAATCCTGCTTTGCTATCCAGATAATAGGAAAATTTGATTTTTGCTTGTCTTATATCAGCAAGATGGAAAAATTGATCAATTCCATATTAACTTTATTAACAATTACTCACATTAGATGAATTATTTAACCCTAAAGTCATGTTTCTCCACCTTGTCCTTCCCAGATGCATGAAAAGAAAAAAAAATAAGTTTGGTAAGAGTCTCACAAACTAGTTAGAAAAGCTATATTAAGCAATTCACTGCACCACATATACACATGTGCAGATTGACCTTAAGGACAGATTGCTGCATATAAATAATATGGTGTTTGCCAAACAGCCAAATTGCATAATGTCCTATTTCACAGAACATATCAGAGGGGTTAAGTGACACATATCCGATCTGTTTAGTCTCATAAGATAATGGCATTTATTTTAGGAAATCACACCATCCTTTAGCATCCACAATTGTTATCGATGCCAGTTCTTCAGTTTTCTCCACATAGTTTGTCTCATGAGATGAAGTTAATCATACTCCTATAGCAGAGGTCATGGAAACCAATCTGGCCATGATGATGTAAAGTGAAGTCTACTTTAGGTTTCTTCTGTAAGTACATATGTTGTATAGCACATGAAGTGAACTCTTACCCCAAGTCATCTTTGCTTCATTTTTCAACACTGCCACAATGAGGGCTATTAGAGGAGGTATCCAGTGACCCAGAAGAGATGTCATTCACCCACTGTTAATGGCACAATGGAAAAAATGGACCAGCTTGGGAATCAATGATTTTGCTACATTACTAAGAAAAATCTGCAATCATCTACATCCAGGAAAATTTCTGTGGGAAACCATTCCAGAAAGCCTTTCAAATTGTCTTTCTCGAAACAGAAATATGCTAAAAGAATAATGAGAACTATAATTTTAATAGATACCAGTCAAAAAAATAATAGTACACACTCTCGGTAACAATGACATTTAATTAAAAAAATAATTGAATTTATATGAAGCCAATGACCCTTGTATATTAAATTAAAATGATTTTTTAGCTCTTTTTAAAGTTAATATGCAATTGTCTCTCTTCCATTTTTTTCTGAGACTAATGTGGTACTGGTTATTTTGAAATCAACTTTTCAGGAAAACAACAGTGGCTAAGAAAAATTAAACTGTAAAACATAAAAAAGTACTTATTGTTCCAATGTCATTAGATATTAACTCTGTTATAAGATTTTCAAGATCCTGCATTTCACTTGTGTTTGAGAAAAAAAATTGAATGTTCCTGGAAAACAAAACTGAGACTTGTTTAAGGAATATAAGATGCCCCTTTCATGCATAACTCAATAACCCAATTAGCTTCTTTCAAAGTGTATAAATATTACAGTGTAGGTTGATTAAATAAAATGGAGATGAAAAAATAGCAATGTGGTCAATAGACACAACTTTTCTGTGCGATGTGGATAGACAGGATAGGTAGATATGGACACACATATAGAATTGAGGGACTTTAAATATTTGGTTCTGATTGTCAGGAAATTGGATCTGTTATAATAAAAGTTTGAATATTTAACTTATTGAGTCTCAATAAGTTATTGAGTATTATTTTTATTGGAAGCATGTGTTTGGTTTTAAAATGTGGGCCTCCTTGGTGGCATTGGAGGAGCACTGTTGCCCTGCAGGGTTTAATGTTGGGCTTTGACTGTTCTCTGGGAAGATAAGCAGCTGAAATTCACATGCAGTACCTTGGTAGACTGGTGACACTGTCTGCTCTTAGGAAGGTCTACAGGCTCGGAGATACAAAGACTCTGTTGTACTTTGTCCTGTAGAGAAACTATGAATAGGAGTTGACCTATTATTGGCATTCAGGATTCTATTTTCCTTTGAACTTATGAAGAGGACTTACAGGTAATATTATTATTATTATTCACTTTATTGGGAGTTCTTACAGATATTATAGCAGTCAGTAATTGAATTAGATCATAATTGTACTATCACTGCTACTATCATTTTAAAATCATTTTATTTCTTCTTGAACTCTTTATCCCTTCCCTCCCCCACCCTATTCCCAAATAACCCTTATTGTTAGGTTATTAGTAGTTATTATTATTTTGTCATCTTACATCATCCACGCTGTCCATTCTCCTACAAATCTGTTATTCATTCCCCTAGAGTGGGGTGGTATAGTCATCTTTTCTGTTGCTTCACATGCACACACACCCCTTCCTGTATCCCCAGATAATTTTTGCTCCCATTACTATTTTTGACGGATTCATATCTTGAATTTCATACATCAAGTGATCTTCATTATACAAATGAATATTCACAGGTCTAACAAGCTTAATGGGGTAAAATTGGGACCATAATAGGAAGGGGAGAGATTACTAAAGAACTAGAGGATAGTTACATATTTCATGAGTGCAGGACATATTTTCCTTCTCATATGACCCTTCTGTGAGGGGCTATTCAATAATATTACAGGTGGATTTTGGTTCTCCACTTTCTCTATGCTTCTTCAAGTCATTTTGATTATTGGCCTTTGAACTTCTGATATCTATAGCCATGAAAATTTCATGATCACACAAGCTGATGTGCTTCTTCAATGTGGTCTTTGTTGCTTCCCTGCTAGAGGACCACTAGTAACTAGAAACCTTTAAGAACCTTTTAATAGCCATGCACCATCAGCTTTCTTCACCATACTTACTTAACACACACATTTTGTCTTCAGCAATCTCTGTCTGGAAGGTGAGTATCATCCATTACCACATTACTAGAACAAACTGTTTTTGCACTGAGGTAAGATTTAAATAGAGATCCAAACTCCAAGTGCTTCCTTATTGAAGTTGTATCTCTATATTTTTATAGATTTCTCTCATACATCTATCTTTATATATTTACATATATTCATGTCTACATTTATACCTATATATGATTATCACTTTCTAGTTCTTTCTCTATTTTTTCTTTCCTCTTGACCCCACTATTATGTTTACCTATTGCAAACCCCACTCCCTATCCTGTTACACCTTTATAATTTCCACGTGCCCACCTGTGAAAATCTCCTAACCCATTCAGATGAGGTACCAAGTTCTGTCCATTCCCATATCCCCAACCCCTGGTCAGAAGTCTACAATCTAGCTTTCTCAGGGATTCCATGGCTTTTCTACCTTTACAGGTCTGTTGCACTCCCCTGGTTTGTAGCCATGTGGGCCGATCAGGCTAGCCACACTCCCCGATTTTACCTTGAGTGTTGTCCTCTGTAGTGCTGTTGTCTTGGGAAGGAAGATAATCTTGTTATTGACAATCAGAAACCTAAGCACTACAACCTTTCTTAGAGAAAAGATCCTTTAGTTGGAGCTGATCTCAGATTCCACTTGTGAATGGTCTTTGACCCTTATAGATACTTCTACTTTTGAAGTCTGGGTAGAAATATAAAAGCAGGAATCTTAGTGATACATTTTATAATTTTTACCAATGGTCTCAAGGTTCATACATTAGTTCTCAACAGATATGTCCTCAATTGATTTTCAAGAACAGACGATGACAATGTTCAGTCAATGGGGGGATATTTTCTTCATTTTTTGTGAGGATAAATCCCCAACTAGAAACCAGTCAGTCACAATGTAGGCATACTCATTAACTCGTGTGTTTATAAATTTGCTAATTTATTCATTTGATAGAGAGCTCTTAAGAATCTATTGCAATGTTATGACTATGAAATATGACATAATGACCCAGATATGTAGTTGCCTGTAGAGACCATCCAGCAGTTCCTGGTTCCCCAAAGCCCTATGTAGAATGCACATGGGAAAAACGAATAGTCTGACCTGTACCATCCTCAAAATCAAGGTTATGTTCCAGCCCCTTGTTCCAACCATTGCCTTATCCATTTTTTGAGATTCTTCCTATTTTTCAATGTCCTTCCACTTTATTAATTGTGATGACCTTTTCCCGAGAATGGTCTTGCCTGCTCACATAACCAAAGTATGTGAGATCCAAATCTCATGGGGTTTCAAGATAGATTTATTTCCATTTTAGAATTCCATGACATTTTCAATATTCGTAGCCAACACCATAAGTCTAAAACATGAATTTTTCTCCAGTATTCCATATTCACTGTCCAACTTTTACATACTTATGAGACAATAGACTATATAATTCCAGATACATCTCAGTCTTCAAAGTTACGTCTTTGCTCTCCACCCCTTTCCAGAGGTCAGAAACAGATTTTCTCACCACAGTAAGCTGGTTAACTTGACTTATGCTTCCATGGACCTTGAAACTGTCTCTATATTTAGGAGGGGTATACACTAGGTTGTATTTTGATTGCTTTCATGGATTTCCTTCTTTCATTTCCTTCAACTTGTACCTGGACTTATATATGAGTAATCCATGTTTTGTACACAGTTGGGCCCTGCCTCGTTTTGGCTGACACCATTCAGCTTCTCTTTTTCCTTCCACAGATACAGTTAATTTGATCCCTATGGATGTCAATTAATGTATTCTGGCAATGTAGCTATCATTCATTTGACTGCATTCTACGTAGTTGGAGTTTTGAAGGCACAAGCCATTTCTTAAAAGAAAGATGGGGTTTTCTACTCCTGTGAACAGTCACAATCTTGGAAACCCACAGAGGTCACTATGAGTTGGCATAGACTCCATAGTAATGCATCTGGGATTTGAGTCTTCCTTCTGCTGAAGTTCATATGCAAAGTGATGGTTTGTGCTGTTGAACAAGGTCCTTCCCATGAGTCAGTCATGGGTCTTACAAAACTCCATTACCCAAGAGTCTTCTACTTTCTTAGATTCATAGTGTTTGTAGTTCATGTTCTGATTGTTATTCAATGTTTGTGGCAGTTTCTTCTCACTATGACTCATGTTCCTTCAGCAAATGAAGGCCCTGAAAACTTAAGTCCATCCACATTAGTAAGACAGATGCTACTTTGAGGAGGATACACTCCTCTAATCATATTTTGACTGCCTGCAAACCTGGGGGGCTCCTCTTTGGACATGCATCTGAACATGTTTCACTACTATTCATTCACATGCTTTTCAGTTGCTAATGTCTCAGGAGTGGGTAGCCTATTACTTCTTCCTAGTCTCTTCTGAATTTGGAAACACTCTTAAAACTTGCTCACCATGGGTGACCTAATTAGCATTTGAAACATCAGCAGCATGTGTGCCAGGTTCACAGTAACATGCAAATCATTGTGTGTATGGCAAAGTGTGTGACCATTGGTGGGTTCCATACATCAGTCCTGTTAAAGGAAAGAACTTAGGATCAAAAAGTATAGACTATAATCTAAACCAATGTTATTGTTAATATCTTGGAGGGCATGATTAGGAACATAAAAAGACAAGGGAAAGTACAGAAAACTTGAACTTACTTATCTATTTTGCAGTCATTTTCTTGTACAGTTAGATGCTTCTCCCAAAGTCATGTTGAATAGCCTTATCTAAAAGTCCAAAAAAAGCTTCAAACACTTCTCTTATTCATTTCTCTTTTATTTTTCAAGATCATTTTAGGTACTCTCAGTTCTTTGAGCTTCTTATTTTAGTTTTACAATTGGCCTGCTGACTTCTTGAATTAGTTCTACTGGAATCTTGGTAGAATTATATGAAATGTATGATTTAGTTGATACCTATATAATTCTGTGTTTACTGTTTCTTGAATAGAGTGAGGAGTCCATATATATAATATATATAGCTAAATTTGATGCATTCTGTTTTCATTGTATGTGGCAGTTTGTAAATATATGAATTTAATTACCTATATATTTTCACTTGATCTTTATATATCAAAACTTGCATTGATATTATTTTCCCCATTATCTTTATTAACTCTATTGCTAATTCTAGTACTTCTTTAGTATATTTGCTTATATTTTCAGTAGTAAAAAAATTAAGCAAAACATGTCATTTCTACATAGAAACTAGTATTTATTTTTTCAATTTTAATTATTTTATATCCTTCAGTTGTCTTATTTCAATGTCTGGGATCTTGGAGTAATAATGTATGGAATCACCAATAGGACACAATCTTTGTTCGAGATGCGTGTGTGTTATATATCTACACCCAAGATAAAGTTAGCTGCAGATTTTTTACAGCATGCTTATATAAAGAAAATTTCATTCATTCCTAATTTACTCGGCATTGTGTCATCAATCAGTTCTAAATTTGTCAAGCTGTGATAAAAAATTAAGTTAGTTAAGTAAACTTAAAAAAAAGAGCAAAAAGCATACTACTACTGAGTTGATCCTGACTTACCATTTGTACTTGACGATGTAGAAGTGCTCCTGTGACTTTCTGAGGCTGCAGATCATAAGGGGAGCAGATGGCTCCATCCTCCTGTAGCAGAGCAGCTGGTCATTTGTGACGGCTGACCTTGCAGCTGATAGCCCCCAAACCACCTCTCATGCCATATACTGAGTTAGTTTATTAAATGACACATTATATTTACAATAGATACATTTTGATATTTACAATATTATATTTCAAATAAAATAACATACTATTTAATATATTCATTAATAGATTTCCTAGTTCAAATTGGTGGAAAGGTTTTTTAAAAATTACGTTGTCCGAGACTGAGATTTTTATCTTACTTTCAGATCCCCTTTGGTTTATATTATCAAATACATGTTCATTTCTTTTACTTTTCTTACTGGAAATGTGATGCTTCCATTGATGATTTAATGAGCTTGAGGATAATAAGGTTGACTCAGGGGTGTGCGATAGTTTCTTTAGAATGGTTGAATTTTCTTTCTTAACATTTCTTTATTTTTGGGGGGGGGGGGGCATCACTGCCCTGTGGTGGGAGCGGGAGGCCCAGTCTTGCTCCTCCAGAGCTGCTGCTGGATTTGAACTGCCAAGCCCGTGGGCCGCAGTCTCACACTCAACCACTTACTCCACTGGGGCTCAGCCCTCTTTCTTAGAATCTCATAACTAGAAGTTACCCTATCAATAATGAAGTTGTAGGTATTGCCAATGAAAACATACATTCATATTGAATTATGATAATAGTGATGATTAAATTGGCCCTAATACTGGTCTTAACCTTATGTATATACTTTAGCATAAGATAGTTTTTCATCTTTGTATAAGCTTAACTGACTTCCCATTATATCCTTAAATAATTTTATGAATTTGTGGACATTACGTTTTCTGGTGTACAAATCTTTTCCTCTTTTATGGCATATGTAAATGATGTCTGACCTTTTCCTCTAACTCTGGATAAAGGACCTCATTTCTCTGGGGTCTTACATCACCTTAGTGAAAATATTAACCCTAGGCATGGTTATTTTCTGCATTCTATTTCACAAAAAATGAAAGACAGGGAAGTAGAAATTTTGTTCATATCTATAAATGCAAAGTTGAGATACTACAAATAAAGATCCACCATGTTGAGCTGTTTAAACATTTGTCTTCTTCCATTACCACATTTTAAAAATAGATGTTTTTTCTACTTTGCATGAGTAGATGTTTTGGTAAGTATTCAGATGATTTCCAAATGAACCTTATTTTCTACTCTCTGCACATGGACCAGGTTCATATTTCTGGCTTTATGGTTGAGTAAAAAACATGTGACTATCTCAATCTATTGAGTACTGAAAGCCTGAGCACATAATTATAAAAGTGAGACCCCAGATTTTTTATTGGCTCTATAATAACAACCACTATTTAATCATGGTTCCCATAGTTCAATCAGCTGGCTTCTGAACTCATGAAGAACATGCCATATAATGAAAACACATCAGTGTTGTTCTAAGTCATTGATTGGAGGGTCGTTTGTGGTCACATGTGATATTTAGTATATGAATTAGTATCTGTGGAAGCTTAGCCGATAATCAGTTTTTAATAAGAGAGAATGGGGATGCAATATATAGTCCCCCAAATATAGTTCATAGTTTACTATTTTGACCCAGGCTAAATTAATTGGCTATCACAAAACACTCTGTTAATTTGGATAAATATTCAATATTTTTTAAAAAACCTTTAGTATGCAGATATTATATATTTTTGGAGGTGGAATATTAAGTAATAACAGACTGCATATTTTCCAAAAAAAATTAGCTAGCTGAAGACATAGGCATTGAACAAGATCTTATCAGTATAATTTGCTAATATAAGCTGTATGTTTTCAGTTTTGTTATGGGATAGGCCACTTAAAGTTTTCTCCAACTTCCGCAAGAACTATATCTTAGTAAGCATGAAAAGTCAAGAATCACATGTCCTAAAATGACTTTTGTTGAACTGACAATCTAGGACCACATTTCATCAAAAGCACAAGATCCACAAAAAGTGAAATAATTTTTATTTTCGAGTGATTTAATTGTTTCCATATATAGTTGAATCCTGTCTGCTTAAAAGATAGAGAAATATTCAACATTTAAAAAAAACCTTTAGTATGCAGATATAATATATTTTGTGGGGTGGAATATTAAGTAATAACAGACTTCATAATATTCTAATATTATCCTCAATCACTTAAGGAACCAAACTCAAGTTGATATGAAGCCATTAATGGAATAAGACATGTTCAGTAGTCTGATGCTGTAACCAATCATTGTAAACTGTTTTGAAAACTCAAGAGCAAATTCAGTCCCTTTTGAATGCAGGCTCATGCACAACTTCACTGGATCTTTCAGTGAATTCTGGAGTTTCTAGAGTTAGCTTCAGGGTACTGGGCTTTGAGTTATAAGAAACATATTTGGAATCTGAGAAACTTGGATGACAAAGAAGTCACTCAACCAATGGAACATGAGTCAAGGTTTACAGTGTGTAAAGCACTACAATCCCGCCTATGCCCCCAAATGTATTTATTTCAATTTACATTCAGATGAAGTTTATAGCAGCAGATGGCAGGAATTTCAGTCAATTTTTAAGAAGTGACAAGTGTTTTAGCCAACGAGAGAGCAAAGAGCACTAGCCCCTATGCTCCTCTTGACCTTCTTTTGAAAACCATTTTACACAAAAATATCAAATCTAGATAATTTACAGGCCAGATTATTAAAGAAAGCCTCATTAAAATGGGAGGTACCCAAAGAGTTAGTGAAAAATACTTTTTTTAAGCAGACAGGATTCAACTATATATGGAAACAATTAATATCACTTTAGAATAACAATTATTTCACTTTCATTGAAAAATATTTTTCAGTCAAAAGAAAAACTTGTAATATATGAAAATGAATATGGTGTAGTAGGAGGACACTACCTTGTCTTTTATTTTGTCTCTATAACTGAATTTACATGACTTTTCGAGCTTTCCTTACCTTTCTTCAACCGACAATAGATAACATGTGACAGTCATAGCATCAATTAAGTACAAATGAAAATATATGTGGTATATGTAATAACCTTAAAGTAGTTTGAAAATCTTGGTTATTTGGCTATGCAGGAACATGAAGAATTCTATCATAAAACTCAAGGAAACTTAAATAAGTCTCTTCAGAACCACATTTAATACTTTTTATTGATTAAAATACTGGGGTGCTGCACATTTGAAAGAAAGTAGGACTCCTCAACTGTTAACAATACTGACCTGGCAGTTTGCCCAAACTCATTTCATTTTAGGAGTCTTGTACCTCAAAGCTAAATGCTTGATTGCTAACAGAAAGTTTGGTGATCCAACTCCTCCATCCAGCTTCATTCATAAAGATTCAAGGCCATTGATACTCTTTTGGGCATTTCAACTTTCTATTCGAGGCAGGTGATGTTAGAATCTGTCTGATTTCTTTGTTTGTTTTTATTGTATTGCTAAGGCTTCCAAACTTCATTGGTAGAAAATGTTGGATTTAATTATTTGTCACAATTTTTTCATAAAATGATGCATATGATTTTAGCAATACCAACAGATAAATATTTTATTTCCCAAAGGCTACTGAACAATTACTTAAAAGCAATATTAATTATGTACTCGATAAAGGGCAGATTTTAATATATGAAGAGAATACACTTAAAAAGTATGCTGTTCAATGTTGGGGTTTTATTACTTCAAGTACATATTATAGATACTCACCTTAGTGAAGAAAGTGAGTCAGCTGTCAAAAATCTGCACATATAAATCTGTCATTGACATTTTGCTGTGAGTTTATCAGAGATACCTCAGTATCTAAAAGACATCTACTTTACAAATTACATGAAGGCCCATTATAAAAGTCCCAGTATTTATTCAAAGCTTTCTAAATTCAGTTTTAGCTGATTTGTCAAGAGGAACAAAAATCTGCAATTTCTTCTTTCTGGATATTTTGCTATGCACCTTGGAAACAACTGTAGCAACCCCTTTTCTTTATATTTGCAGAAACATAAAATGGGTTCTCAGTTGTTAGCACTTAGCTGTGAACTAACTGGGAAAAATGCATGCTTTTTTTGCTTGTTGTCTAAGACAATTTTGAGATTATAAATTCATTTACTTATCCTTAATTACTAAACAAGTATGAATTGATTATCCTTTTATAGGGTTTGAGTTCAGGGAACCTGAAAAAGCTTTCAGTTTCACATCCAGCAACATTATATTTCTGGAAATAACTTTTTGAATGAACTATAGATAGTTGAATGCTTTTGATGGCATGAGGGCTTCTCTACCTCTAATCTAAACACCTCTTGGATAGAATACATTTTGTTACTTGCTTTTGATAAAAGATTTCATTTCCAGAAACAGACTAAAAAAGTTATGCTGACTGGCAAGTGTTTAATAACTGATTTTCAAAAAATAAAGTAAAATTTATGTATGTATAAGCACATTTGTGAATTACAATTATAAAAAAATGCACAAAGTTAGCACAAATAAATAAATAGTACCTGTGGCAAGTTGAGTTACCTGCTACAGATCTATGATCCATAGTAAAGTGGCGGAATTACAATAAATTATATGGGGTTCCAAAGTGAGGATTGGAAAGTTTTGTCCTTCTACTTGTCATAAAGTGATCATTTCAAAAGCATGAAAGGGAAGACCTCAAATCTATCAAGAAAGAGCCATGATCCAGGTGCATCCAGGTTTCCTCTCTCTAACAGTCGCAATAGAGTTTGTTTCTCTTGTTAAACACATTTTGTAACATTTGCCCACGCCAGGCAGAGGCCAAGGCACTGCACTGGGAATGAAGATGAGAGAGAGCGAGAGCGAGAGCGAGAGCGAGAGAGAGAGAGAGAGAGAGAAATGTGTCTTCCAGCAGGGTTGCAAAAGGTATAGTTGTAGTAGTAGAAGAACGGAATCCCTTCATTTCTCAACCTGGCTTGTAGCCTGTTCACTTTCCTAAGCAGTCCTCTTAGTGTCAATATTGTAGAGTCTGTGAGTTCTATATCATCATTGCAATAGATTATCAAACCTAAGTGAAAAGTCTGATTGCTACAGGATGAGTGATTGGTGTAAGAACAGGGAAAAAAAATCACAGGAGAATGATGACTTGTCTGACCTCTGTCCCAGAGAAATCAGCATATGATTAAGGTGGAGTTTGATGCAGACATTGTCTCTCTATCATCCCGGAAATCACTGATGACATAACACCTATTATTACTAATTCCATAGAGCTAACTGATAATCAGAATATTCGGTTTATTTTCACAAAACTTTCATTGATAATGTCAATTCATCATCACAGTATGTGAAGTTTGAATGTGGATTTTATTTGATATCGTGTCTCTATAAATAAAGCAGAAAGTAGGGCATTAAAGACATCTCAAAATGCAATAATTTAATATTGTTTTTGATGAATTGGTTTATAGTTTTTACATATTGGCCGAATAGTTCATTTTATGCTATTCACATGTACAAAACAATATTGTCAGTCCTAATTTGCAGAGTGTACTATAGATTTCACACCACTGATGGGATGAAATTAGATGTGGAGTTGGGAAGAGATTGCAGCAGGACACAATTGTGTTACACTTTCCTTCTGTAGAAATACTGAACTAAGTAACTTACAAAGCATATCTATTAGTGACATACACATTAGATATGTATTTTATTTTCTTAAGTATGCTAAGTAAATGCATGCACTTTAACTGTTTAAATAGTAACTTATTGCTCTGTGTATAAAAGAACATTTGATATCACAACAATATGCACATGAGCATTTCAGTGTCATGAAGTATGTTGAACACATTGCTCAACTAACACCCTTGCCAAGACTCAAGCTCATCAACAATTAAAAAGAAGTCTTTCCGAAACATTAGCAATTGAGTTACAAAATTCTTGAGCTTCAAACACTGGCATTCACAAGTTGAGAGAAGTTGGCCCAACTACCCCATTAGATCAGTTAATAGTTGGGTTGAAAATGCAAAGAAAAAGGAGAGCATTCCTATGAAAGTTGGATTTCAGTTGAGAAACTTATGATGCTCCAGATAAAAGTGCTTATTTTATAACAATGCTCTGTGGTAAAAGCAGCTTAAGAATTTATGTTGTTAGCACCCAATAAAATCATTGGCAAAAAATTAAATAGAATAAAATAAATTAAATTAAAATTAAATAAAATTAGAAAAGAGAATTTATGTCATCAAGTCACTTTTTCTTTATATTTGATGCTTAAAAAATGTCACTTGGCTATATTTAGGATATTATATTACATCTCTTAAGGACTGATTTAATAGTAAGTCAAGGTCACAAAAATAATATTTAAGAGAGGCAGTACAAATATTGCTTGAGAACCACTGTAGGCTTAATAAACTGACCCATTCACTACATAAACATTATTCTGTTGTTGAACTCCTATCAAAGTTTCAAAAGTGCCATGTATTTTGAGAAGCTTACATGTGACAGATGAACTTTATCACTACAGGATTCTTTCTATACTGCCTGGGCAAACTCTTGGAATAACTGGGCACCATTTATGAGTTGCATTTTGTTATGAGTGTTATTAAATTTCAAAGAGTTTCTGCAAGTTTATGGTCTGTAAGTAGAACATTTAGAAAGAAGAACATAAAGGAAGCATATACTTTCCTAAAGTTTCCTGCCAATTTCCTTTCTTTATGTCAGGATATAGCTTTAACATATAAAAGTCACTTTAGGTACTATCTGCAAGGTTCAGAGAATTCATGCAGAAGATAAATATCCTAAACTTTTAATCAAGATAAAAACAGTAAATTCTGTAAGTATGGTGCAACTTTGATCAATGCCAGTTGAAAAGCTATGGACAGCTTCTTACAACATCAGCCAGAACTCTCTGTTTCCTCATCTCGGAGACTGAGCTGAGATAGCCAGATAGCCCAGTCCGTTCTGGAGATTACTAATGGTAACATGGCCCAAGAGAAAGAGAAATCACATTTCTTGACAGAGAAAAGTTAAAAACTCTGTTCAAGAAGTTGAGTAAGTAATCCAAAACCAGTAGGAATAGTTTATAAGATTAATATTTATACATCAAATCCAATGCTATAAAAGTGGGACTTGTAAAATATGAATTGCATACTTTGAAATGTATTAGGATAATAAAGAGAACAAGGAAAACAAATACATATATGACTATGTGCTTCTATGTGTGCACACAGTAGTATATTAACATGCTTTCTGTAAGCAGGTCTTTGGACCACTTAGAAGAGGTTCAGTCATGGCTTTACAAATTTAAATTTGTAAAATGGAGGTGCTCTGAAACAATACACAGAACAGACCTAATGATTGGTTGAGTGTGGGGGCATTCTTGGCAGGACCTGTGGAATGATCACGCTACCATTGCTTCTTATGGAGGTGAAATTTATATTGTGACTGTCATTCCAGCACACCACCAATTTATAAATTTTCCTCTGTTCTACTATTACTTTATCAGTCATGGCTGAAATGAGAAAATCTAATTCAAGCTACAATCTATAATAATAATAATAATAGCAATAATACTTATTATTATTATTTGGGTTAGTTATAACCCTGGCATAAGTTCATAGAGAGGAATTGAATCCTAAGACACATTTTTATGCTTTGAAATTTTACCAGCTGGATGAAGGCAGGGTGGGATAGATAGAAGTAGAAAAACCTCAAGCAAACAAACGAACAGACAACTCAGAACATACCTGGAATTAAACCAATCATTAAGCAGGGAGAACCTAGTGTGCATCACTCCTCTGCTGCAAAGTCATGCTCAATGTGTGCGAGCAAAGGACCTCTCAACAGAAATAAGAAGAGCAGGGATAAGTGTCAATGGATATAAAGGTTGTGGATTTAAAAATTAATGTTCAGGGATGTGATAAAAGTAAAGATCTTGGATAAAAGTAAAGATCTTAGTTATTTAGTTTAAATAACTAGTATTTTTTTTCCTCGCGGATTTTGAGAGAATGTGTGTGGTTGGGTGAAGTGAAAGAGTTGTTCCAGAGAGGAATTTGTGGTTAACAATGCCATTGAGTCTTCCAAAATATCTGGTATGCTAGTGCTTCCACACTGAGCTGACCAAGGCTGTCAAGCTCACACCGAAGTGCTCTTTTCAACCACATTGGCATGGGCGGACGTGTTTCAGGTCTACACCCCCTCCAGGTGCTTTCCCCAGTTCCAGGACGAGTGAAGGGAGAGAGGCAAGTTTGTTGGGGGCAAAAGTAAAGGGATAAGAAAGCAATGTTTTGGTCAAGATTAACATTAATTTTAAGGTAATATTGAAATAAATTAAACAATCTAAAATTTCTTATAAACCAATGACCAAAAGTTTAAGTAAAACAAAACGACCAGTTTTTATCGTGTTATTTGCATTTCCTATTGTATTTGCCCTTCACATTTACCACATGAAGATCACCAGAGAGTGATATATTTCTCAAAATTAGATAATTAAAGATAGCAGAAACCCTGAGAATTATTTTCACTTACTTGAAAAGTCAGGAAATGGACTTCAGAACAGGTGTTCCTCTAACAAAAACAGAGTCTGTCCTGCTCTGGGGAAAAGACAGGGGCTTCTTCAAATATTTTCTCCATGGAGAAGTGTGGAAGTAATGTGCTTATGATAATTTTATGATTGAAATGTGGGGTGAAGTCTAGCCTTTTAATCTGGAGATAGCCATTGAGTACCAATGAGGCCTCCTGAGTTTTCTGGGATATCTCGCGATATCTCCCTCGTGAAGATGAGATGCTATCTTCCCCAGTTGTTGGGAGTTAGTCTTAGAGATGATGAATCATGGACAAGACAAGATGGCAGCATCCGAGAAGCTGGAGGAGCAGGCGAAGAGACCACACGGCTTTTCCCTGATGGAGCCAGACCTCTGAAGCTGGGGCAGCCACATGGAGACCTCTGCCAGCAATGAGTTACTTCTGCTGTTGACGAAACTTGAGCCCTGGAAGTGAGGAGCCATGGTGAGACCCCTGCCATCGCCGGGACTCTGCACCCACTGACCTGTGACTCTGAGAGTTGGAAGGAGACTTTATAGACGGATATCGGGCATATGGGTTAATATCAGACTTATGACTTTGAACTGGACTGGGCTCAATGCCCTGTTCCTCTCATATATAAACCTTTTCCTTATATCTACATGCCTGTCTATGAAATTTGTTCCTCTAGCCTACCCAGAATAACACAAGGGCCATTCAGGGAACTCAGGCTCCTCTGCTGTTCCCCTAGGATTCAAGTCTATGGAATGTGTTGCATATGATGATGCTAACTCGATAAATTATCCCCATTGATTATGTCTGTCATAATTCTAGGGGAAAACAAAATGATATGTAAGTGATATACAATATCATTCTGAAATATGAAAAAAATATATTTTCACTTGGAAAGAAAATAAGAGCAACAGCAGAGTCTAGGTAATGGACTTTAAATCGTAAGCAAACAGGTTCCACTGCTTCCACTGCTTCATATACTTGTACATGGCCTTCAGGTTTGAAAGTATCTCTGTCCATTGTATTATGACACAGTCTCAACATTGCTTTTACTAGTTCAACCAACTCAGCTAAAGTTATTATTTATTATGTACCTAATGAGGATGATTCCGGGGTAACTAATTAGCAGGCTGAATCTTTCTAGACCCTTCTGATATTTGGATCCAAGGTGCTTGTTGACACCGTGGGGTCTCATCTGCATTCAGTGTAAGTTGCCATTTGGCCATTCACAGTGACCCCATCTGCACACTGGTTTCTGCCAACTCAGAAGCTGGTCAGTTGTGTTACGGGCTTGGATGCTGGGCTTGACGATGGCACTGAGGACTCTAGGCAGAAACATGAGTGCAGACTAAGCCAAGGCCAGAAGCCAGAACAGATAAGCTGTTGATTGGGCTGAAGAGTGGAAGTAAAGCTCTAGGTGCACCGCAGGTGGACTGATGAGATCCCCGGGCAGTCATAGTTTGGAGTTGGCAAGTATTTGCTCACAGTTTGAAGGCAGCAGCCTTATTAGCATGGTTGAAGCTGCAGCCTAATCCACTGAAGTTCCTTGACAAAAAGCAGCATCCTACTTTCCAAACGCAAAATAAAATCTCAACAGGAAAAGAAGCCTTCTACAGAAGGAAATGTACTACTGGTCGACCAAGCATTTTCGCTGTTCATGGAAAAGAAAAATGAGAAGGTGACAAGTTAATATCTGACCTATATTTATCTCCATTATCCAGGCCACAAAATGGAAAGAACAACACTTGGGCCAGTTACCACAGATGTGTTATAAGGGTTGAATGAAATATTGTGCATAAAACGCACAAGGCCTCATGGCTAGGTAGTCACCCTGTACTAAAAATTGCCATTGCTTACAAAAGTGTTGGAATGAACCTTTAACCTTTCTGTTCTTTTCTCTTTTGCTGGTGAAGGGATTTTGGAGTCATTCGAGTTACCATTAATCTTCTATCATTTTAATTCTTACTCTCAAGTTCCACATAAGATTGACTCTTGACTTTTTTTTCTTTCTTATTTCCATGATGCAACCCAACATATCTTAAAAAATCATCTAGAAGATGTATTACCTTCTCTTTGTCTAAATCAGGACTTTACCCATTTCTTTAAAATCTTACCTTCAATATGATTTTCTCCAGGGGGGCGGGGGGGAAAGGGTTCATTCTTGATTCTATAAACTTCACAAACCAAACTTTTGAATGTTATTATTCTACAGCATGCCTTCTGCTTACAATAGCTATTTATTTCCTTGACGTTTTCCTTCTCTCAGATTTTAATCTTCTCTTGGGCACAGAGGCCAAGAGGATTTAGTGAAGGGATCCACCCATATTACCGTATAACTCTTCAACAGATACTAGTCAAGATGAACAGAAGACTCCCCCTCAACACTTTCCTCACAAATCCCCTTTGGTAAAAGAGCAGAGCAGATTGGAATGTCTTTTCACTATTTTAAAATAGGACAATTGGAGTGTGGCAAGATTTCTTTTCTAGATTTGTGTGTGTTTTAATGTGTTTTATTATAAAACACATTTATTTAATGTGTTTTAATTATAATGTTTTAATGCAACAGCAGTTCCGATAAACTTTATTTACCATGAGAAACTTGAGGGAGACAGTTTTGTAGAGGATTTCTGGGATCAGAGCAGGAACATCATGCTAAAGGAGCCTATATGTGGGACCCCTGCGTGACATGTATAGTAAGAAACCTTTGCTTGTGATAAAAATTTAAATACATCATAAATAAAGACGTTTACATGAACTTTTATAGTACTATCATATTAAGTATTCAATTATGAAAAAAGTATAATTGTGGTAATTGGAGGGAAGGCGAGATGGAGAGAGGGGCCCAGCTGTGGGGATCTACAGATGGCCTCCTATCTGGAGGATGGTGGACATTGAGAGGCGTGGGCAGGGGGAGAGTTGGGCAGTGTGAGATATGACAAAACAATAATAATTTATAAAGTAATGAGGACTGGAGGAGGGGGAGGAGAGAGGGGGAAGGAAGAGAAGGTCATATCAAGGACCCAAGTGGAAAAGTGGATATTTGGAGAATGTTAATGAAAGCAGGCATGTGAAGGTGCTTGGCACAATATATGTAGCTATGTATTGTGTAAAGTGATGCACAAACCCTCAATAAAATGATTACATAAAAAATTAATTAAAAAGATACATAAAATCACCAAGTAAAAGCATAATTGCATATTTTTTATATCCTATGGCACTATTTAAGAACCTCTCATGACAAGTTGATGCCACATAGCATTGGACTACTCACTTCTCTATTGGCAGTTAAAATCCACGAATAGCACAGTAATGATTTACAACCTAGGAAACCCCAGATTGCATTGCAGTTGTTATAAATTGTAGTCAACTCAGTAGCAGCAGTGGGTGTGTATTGTTTTAAAAGATAGACTATTCAGTGCTATTCAGGGAGTGTGGCAGTCACCTCATCTGGTGTCAATTTGAGGATTACGTGTAGGGATAGAGTCGAGCCTGTCAATCTGGAGATAGTCAATGAGACTTCTCTGTGTGCATAACTTTCTCCAGACAATTCTGGGAAATCCAGCTGCATTCTCCCCTTGGAGGATGTCCTTTGAAGGCACTCTACTGATAAGACACAAGGCTGACTCCTGGTGAGACATCCAGAGAAGAAGCCACATGAACCTACCTGATGGAACCAAACCTCTGAAGCGGAAAAGCCATGGAGAGACTCCTTTCTGTACTGGGATGCTCTCCATGTCACTGGATCCAAAGACTTTCTGCTCATTGGCCTGTGATTGCCCTGCATTTAACATCATTGCCTGTGCCTCATGAATCTGAAGAAACTTTATAGACTGGTATCACACATGTGGGCTAATATCAGACTTGTGGGCTTGAACTGGGATGAGTTGGGATGCTTTTTTCAATATTCCATTCTTCTTGTATATAAACATCTTCCATATATGTTTATGAATTTGTTTCTCTAGGCTCCCCAGACTAACACAGGGAGCCCCGGTGTCATAGTGGTTAAACATTGGATTGTCAATTCAAAATGACCATTACCTCCATAAGAGAAAGATGGGATCTTTTACTTTAGTAAAGAATAACAGTCTTGGGCTGAGCCTCGGTGGCATAGTGGCTGAATGTGGGACTCCAGCCCATTGACTTGGCGGTTCAAATCCAGCAGCAGGTCTCTGGGAGCAAGGCTGGGTAGCTCCCAGACCACCAGAGGGCAGTGATGTTCTCTCCCCTCCAAAAAGAATAACAGTCTTGCATACTCATAGGGAAGTTCTACCCTGTCCCATAGAGTATGGGTACAATGTATTTATAGTATTTATAGTGCTATTTGAGACACCTTGGATTAAGTGAAATGAAAACCCACCTCGTTTGAACCTTCTTGGAATAGTCCTACAACACAACCATCTTGTAGTGATGAGTTGATTAAACAAGTGGAAAAATGCAAGTCTTCACTTCTCTCATCGATAAGTTCTCCAAGTGAGAGTGGAGCACTTCTGCCTGATTTAATTGCTGAAAGACGTCATGCTGTCAGGATCTTTTATCATCCTAAATTAAATGAGTCAGTAGGTGAATACAGTCACAGTAATAGCTATATTAAAACATCCCTGGTGAAGCAAGGATTTTGCACTGGACTGTGATCCACAAAGTCCACAGTTTGAAACCATCAGTTGCTCCTCAGGAGAAAGACCGGGCCTTCTACTCCCTAATAGTTATAGCCTTATAAAGTCAAAGGGACAATTCTATCTTGTCGTATGGGGTCACTGCTATTCAGTATCGACTCTATGGCTGTGATTTATTCTACTTCTTTCTATTGATATTAGCTCAATAATCAAAGCTATTTTCAGATTTAGGCAAATGCCCTTTTCAGACTGAATGAAAGTTAACTATTCCCTTGCTTCAAAAATCCTCTTAATAGCACACTAAAAATCTGATTTCTGGTGTTGTGTAATTTTTATAAAACAGATGTAAAACCACTTAAATTCTCTCTACCTTAAGACAAGGATAACCCCTCTTCTGGTGCTTGTCATAGTTCCTTTATACAGAGACTACCATGATCTAGTTTTTAATAGTATCCCTTGCTCTCTCACAATGCCCATGTTTTGACAATAAGTTAAATAATCACTACTTATCCAAAGACAATGATGATCAAATTATCTTTAAGTTCTTTTGCTAATATAAAGAATACTTTTGTGAAGGAGAGGGGATGCAGAATGGAGACACAAAGTCCATTGCAGCCCCCACTCCTCACTATCATGATTCCAACTCTACCTACAAATCAGTCTAAGCCCAGAGGATGCACACTGGTACAAACAAGAGATGGAAACATCAGGAATCCAGAACAGATGAAGCCCCTCAGAAATAATAATGAGAGTAGCCATACCAGGAGAGGATGGAAAAGGTGGGGGAGAGAGGGGGAACTGATCGCAATGATCTACTTATTAACCCCCTCCCTCATGGAGATACAATAGAAAAGTGGATGAAGGAAGGCATCGGACATGGTAAGACATGATAAAATAATAATAACTTACAAAATATCAAGGGTTCGTGATGGAGGAAAGGTGAAGAAGGGAACAAAGGAAAAAATGAGGAGCTGATTCCAAGGCCTCAAGTAGGAAAAAATGTTTTGAGAATGATGATGGCAACAAATGTACAAATGTGCTTGACACAATGGATGGGTGCATGGATTGGGATAAGAGTTGTATATGAGTCCCCAATGAAATGATTTCAAAACAAACCCCAAATCCCATAAATTTACCTTAATTGAAGAGAATATATCTAATATATATTGCAGCTCAAATTGATGGGGGAATAAGACCTAAAGAAATGATAAAACAAAGATGTGAGAAAAAGGTCCTCCATATACATGTAATGCATCTTAAACCAGCTCTTTGGAAGGAGGTATGAATGAGTGAGAGGTGACAGACTTTAGTAAGTTGAGAGAAAAAGTAACACTAAAGACAGTGACATATGATGCTTTGCTTTTAAAATTGCTTTGAGTTTAGCCTGTGCCTTTGTCTCTTAGATTGTTCTATTTAATGATGTTAAATAATCTCAAGTAAGCTTTGAAGTTAGTTAACCCATAAAGATCTTCTGAGTAGCTTTGAAGTTGGATTCTAAAAAGCCTCAAATTGAAGTGTAATTTAGGAATACATGATGAGTTATACATCTTCAGTCACTGAGATATGAAAAGTGCTCACACAAAGGTTGTATCTAAAGGAACAAAGTTAAATAGGATATTGAAAAGTTTACCCTGAAAAAGCTCACTTTTTATATATTAAACAAATGTCCATATTTCCCTTACTATTTTACTGATTATCACACATAGGTACATGTATATTCATATGGTATATACACACCTACACACATATAAATGAAGGGGTTTTTATTTAATTAGGGGAAAATAGATAAAGAGATAATCAAGTTTTTCCATGAACTTTATGAAGCAAGCACATACAATTTCTGTTAACCATAGAGGAACAATAGTTTGAGAACTGATAGCCCAGTGGGTTTCAGTCTCTAGGAATTTACAACTGTATCAGTTTACTCAAATTTACAGTGTAGGATCACGTTTTAAACTTGACCACTTTTGCTTCTGTAAAAACCACTCTACTAGGAACCATGTAAAATTAAGTTACACAGTTTCTCTGTGGCTTCATCCCCTGTAACCCTATATAAAGTGAGCACAAACTTAACAGGACTCAGCCATTTCAGCATGAGACCAGCTGAAGTCTCTGACATGTGGTAATAAGAATCTCTTTCTCTTAACATACTGAGGTTTGGGCATCGTTTTCCTGAAACATTTCTTGGTAGTTTGGCAGGGTGATCTTGAGGGAGTGGGTGATTCTGGTCAGACAAGACATGACCAACTGAGTATGCTCCAGCCACAGCAGGAGTTTGTTGCTGTAGTATGTGGAGCCCTCCTTTGATGGAGAAGAGCCTGCTGTAGCAACTGGAGAACCTAGGCACCCTGACCAGTTCACACATGTGAGCACCTGGTATCAGTTATTTCTTTAACCACTACCATGGCTCATAAGTCAAGCTTCAAGACTTTTAGTGATTAAGACAGGGAGAAGACCAGGGAAGCTCTCTGCCCAGAAGACCAGGGAAGCTCTGGTTGCCCTGCCAACCAACCATCAGGGTTGATGCTCCTGAAGTCCTTCCATCATGCTAGGGTGACCTTGATCCCCTGTCCTAAGTTCCAATAAAAAAGCCATCTTCTCTCATCAGTCAATCACTCAGCCCAGGGCAGCATGTAGAATCACTCCGTGTGGCACCTTTGCAATCCTCAGTACTTAAGTCTGTTTGCCTACCAACCTCTCACTGGCAAATCATAATTCATTAAGAGAGGTTTGGGACCAGAGAGAGCTAACTAGCAGTTGCAGGATACTTGCAACCTTATTTCTGTCCTAATACCTACAATTGACATGGTTTTCATCCTGCAAAATCATCTGTTTTTAGTCATAGGGACCTCTAGAAATAATGGAATGCTATTTTTGTGCAGTATCTCTGTGTATTCTATCTTCTTTTGAAACTTCCTAAATCATTCATATATCATTGCTAGATCATTCCATAGTTTTCCCATAGCAGCTATCAGTATTTCAATCGTTCAGGTTTTTTTACCTTGAGATGTGTTAATATTCTTCTTTTCTTTTGCCTTTCCAACTCCAAGTTTTTGCATGTTTTGTTATAATACTTTACCCCCCTGAATCCTTCTTCATCATCTCCAACGTAATGCAAGGAGCTGAAAAGCACCCAAGTTCAGCGTTTCAACACTTCAGCTGATTCTTGGGAGAGATGTCTGATTCTATAAACTCTATGCAATTTTATTCTGTCCTTTAAAGTCATGGTAAATTCTAATTGATTTGATGGCAATGAAGTTTTACATTTATATAAAATAATACATAAATGTATAACATGTGCATACATTTATGTAAAAGAAAATATTTATCTAGTTCTCTGGCTGACTTGACACACACACAAATATCTCAGTTCTTTGCATAGGTTCTTTCACCATTGCTATTATGATATCATGATATGGTATTAGGCAGATGTGAAATTGGGTATTATGTACCCCTCTCCAAGATAGTTCTCTCATTACCTGTTCTGAAGCTGGTTTTTCACCACACAACGCTATCCTTTTGAAGTTTACCAACTTTTCATTCTTTTAGAAGAAATTATTATTGTGCACATGACCTTGCCTTTGAAAATATGCAGCATATTCAGATGGAATTGCAATAATCTTGTCTAGGGGAAATAATATTTGACTGAAATATTATAAGCAATAATTTGTTGGATTGTCCAGTCCTCAGAAACTTGTGATATGACCCCTCGGGGGCATGAGTTGAAAGGGCATCAACTATTCCACTTTTCTTCTCCCTGGAGTTTCTCTGAAAGAATGGTTTGTAGAGGTGAACTTGGGTGTACTTCAGCAACCTCCACCAGGGCAAGCCAGGCCATTTCCCTATTTTGGTGCTTAACCTAATTTGGATTCCTTCTCTGCAAAATGCCTTTACCACCTGCCTGAGGTGAAAGGAACAAAGCTCACACCAACTGACAAGAACGTTTTCTGCAAGGCTGAGTTAACAGGGCAACCTTACATTATCTTTTGCTGAATAAGGAGATTTTCTCTACAGTGAAGGCTGAGAATGTTCTTTTCTTTATTCTTTTAAATGGAACTCGGGTTAAATGGAGAGCAGCCAAAACAGCAGATTTCACACACTGAGGGTCATGGCGGTGTTTTGCGAAGGATGGGATATTGGGGAAAGAAAGTATATTTTCTCTATAGACCAGTACTTAAAGAGCAATGCAAATCCCACACCTTATGCTAAGTGAGTAATTTCTAGGTTGTGACAGTCATGTTATTATGTCCCAAGATTCATATGAACAAGCTCTGTGAGTTAACTTGGACCTTTGCCATGTTCTTCAGACTCTCATTCTAAATACAAACTTTCCTCTGCCCCCATGACAGTCTTCCAGTATAGTCTGCTTCATGTCTCTTCAGGGCTTTCAATTGTATCCTAAACCTTGCCAGCCTCTAGAGGATGATGACTACACACAATTTGATATGAAACTTCCACGTGTAGACACTGGATTATCTTTATAAACCAAGGCACACTTATTCCGGACACAATTGTTCTTCCACAGCTATGCCGCTGGAGCCTGTGAATTCCATTGACTGCTGCTATTTTCCTGATTGTCCTTCTTTGTTAATGCATACAACATATACTCTCTGGTAAAAGCCTATCTACCCTTTAGTTCTCAACCCACCTCATAATCATTTTAATATGCACTCCTTCTTCTCTTCTCATAGAATTTTACATGTAAATCCAGGTGAGCCCTTCACAGTACCCTGTCTTGCTATATATCTTAAACTGGTTATGTCCATCATGTATTTTTATGGCTTTCATGTGCGATGACATTTTAATTTCCCATATCCAATGACTTTATTTTTTTCCAGTGACTGTATTTTAAGCTGATTTTTGTCCTCTAAAATCTTGGTGTATTAACCACCTTAAGTGCCAAATATGAAATATTATATTTTCATTAATTTAAGCAATCAAAGAAAATAGCTAGGTAAAATATGCTTATAATTTGAATTATATACACTACATTATTTGAATTGAAGGCAAGATAGTTCAAATGCACGTGTGCACACACACACACACACACACACAAAGATATAGATCCTTGCAATTTAAGGACAAATAGCCAAAGGAGAGTGTGTAGTACTTTAAAAGCTCTGAATGTGAGTGAGGCATATGACTCAGAATAGATGTTTAAATACTAGCTGAAAATAGTTCTGATCAAGGAAAATCTTGTTCTTTTGACTGCTTTAAAAATAGTATAGCTTTCCATTTTCCTGGGATGGTTTTGGTATGATCCTACTTGAAAGGAGGTGAATGAACGAAGTGACCTTTCAAGATCTTCCTCAATCCTTTGATGCTAGGATTTTATGAACTCTGCTCACTTGATAATATGAGCCAGCTGTACTGATGCCTTTATATTTTCAGAGAAGTTTTCCCATCCCAAAACTTCTACTAGAGGCAAAGAGATCCCCTCATTGTGTGTGTATATTCTCCACACATTTGTGCATGTTGATATTTTTTGCTCTTACTAATCTCCTTTGGAGGATGTCCTACTAATTATTTTCTAGGATTTTTTTTTTTATTCACTGTATTCAGGGAGGTACTAAAAAACAGCGTTCATTTTTCTTTCAGCCAATGATGTTCGGTACTTTCCATTAGACTAGGAGTGTTTTTTCTTAAATTTCGGTGGTATTCTTAAGCATTTTAAAAACTGATTTTTGATTTTTTTTTGCTGTTGGTCCCTGAATAATAAACACTAATGCTCAGAAGAACATCATGCTCCCTAGTACTGTGACTGTAAGGCAAGTCATTGTGACCCACAGGCTTTGTATGGACAGATTTTCAGTAGAAGATCACCAGCTGCTTACTTATCATCTTGAAACTCTTCTGAAACTAGATCAACATCACTGTAAAAGAGGCCTCCACCGGCCACCACTGTGCATGCGGAAAATTGACCAAGGTGCCCAGCAACCTCCTGGAGTTTCCTACACAGAAAGTAACCACTCTGCATAGGATCTGTAAATGGCTCCGTATAAAGGACAGGTCTCAGTAAGAACCTGTGGGAACAGGTCCAGCATGCAGGGAAATGAGGGGATGCAGTCAATTCAATTGTGTATACAGACTCTAGAGACCAGCTCGATGGTGCAGATTTAACTTTATTATAGCTTTTGAAAGACTTAATTGACCAATCAGATCATTTCTTTCACATACTTCCTGGTTTCCAAACATATTCTTATTAGATCATAGGATTGCAGCATGAAAAACGATTGGCCCACACTGTGGGCTATGTAAGTATGGTGTTTCCAATTGAGTTATGTAAATGAGGTGTAGCTGGCAGAGTCAGCCCTTCCAATTGTCTTATAAGATTATTTTGTCCAATCACATTACAGACCAATCTCCCAATTTTATTACAGGACACTATCGTCCAATCGTATTATAGGGTTTTGCCATCCAATTACATTACAAAATCTTGGGCTGAGCCCCGGTGGCGTAGTGGTTGTGCGCGGGACTGCAGCTCACTGGGACGGAGGTTCAATTCCAGCAGTGGGGCTGGGCCTCCTACTCCCACCACCGGAGAGCAGTGATGCCCCAAAAAACAAAATCTTAGCTGGTACTATAGGGAAACTAGAAGCATTCTGATAGACTGTGTTTCAGAGGTGAAAGTGGAAGATTGTCAGATGAGCTGGCCTAGGATCTTATTTACCTTGAGGCTTGAGTTTTTCCAGGAGGCATAGAGATGCCGGATAGCAGCAACTTTGACCTGACTCAAGACTGGAATGTTCCAGGAGACTTGGAAGTGCAGATTCCAACTACCTAAGGGTGTGGAGACCCAGCAGCTTCAAGACGGCTCCAGGAGATGCAGCAGCATCCTGCACTTTCTATACCTTTCTCCCAGATCCACAGTTCTGGCAGGAATGCCCCCCACAAGGACCAATTCAATTTTTACATAATTTAAAACTTTTTTTTTGTGGTGGTTTCTGCAGCTGACAATTTTAAACTCGCTTCATATATCCTTCTCTGGACGACGAGAGACTGTGCTCCACATTTTACTTATATAACAAGACTGGCCAATGAAACTCAAATGTATAGAACAATTAACTTTCTTGTAGAGTGTAAGGGCATGTAGAAGATTGTGCATGATTGTTAAGGAGCTCCATTTTGACATGACATCTACCATCTATCACCTAATTGCATGGACTAGAGACAAGAGTATATTCTAATTTCACTTCAAAGGTCAGGCCATACAGTCCTTGCAGATGCATAGAAGGAGAGTAACTATGACTAATTGCAGTCAACATAGACAATGACTAGCATTCCAAAATACAATTAAGAGTATTTGTAATTCGCCTTAATAAATACCACACATAAGTACTCTACCACTAATTCAATTGGCTAAAAATGACAGGGCTTTCATTTTTATATGACAAACTGTTGTTTTAGGTACTGCAGAAAATTAAAAATATGGTAAGTTGCTTAATCCTAATCTTAAATCAATGTATACTGGTTAAGTGATTGATTTTAGAGAAAGGAGTCATGGAAATGGACCACTCAGATAGCAAGTAGAAGCTGACTCTTTGTGACCTTATAGGGCACGGAATGACTATCTCTGTGAGTTTCTGAGACAGTAACTCTTTATGAGTGTGGGGAAGCCTTCCTTTTCCCCATGAACGTGCTAATAGCTGATAACGCCTGACCTTTCAGTTAGCAACCATGTGCATAACCATGACTGGGCCAGAGATTCATAGAAATAGATAGCATATGCATAACACATTTGAATTGAAGACCTAGGGCAGAAATATGAATCTTCAAATGCATTATGAGAGTTGGAATGTTCTAGCTAAGTTAAGCAAAACAGTCCCCCAAATAAGAACCAACCAATTCATTGTTTGAGCTATTTTAGGGAGTGAAGGCCTGAGGGCAAATAAGACAGGTGAGGTTGGTCAGGGAGTGTAATGTGACCAGAGTATCATAATGTAAAATATAAAATCAACCATAAATCAAACCAATTAAAACCAAATGGAGTCTATTGACACTGGACCAAAGAACTGTCTCATGGAGTTTCCAGGGCTGTACATCTTTATGAAAGGAGGCTACCACCTCTTTCTTCCGTGGATGGTGGGTTGGAAATGCTGACCAATCAGTTAGCAGTCCAGCACTTAACCACTTACCATCAGAATTTCTTTAGTTAAAACTAAGAGATGGTTTAAAATTTAAATAATGAAGTAGAAGAAGGATATTTTGAGAATGATGATGGCAAAATATGTACAAATGTGGCCTGCGTACAATTGACATATCTACTGATCATGTATCCAATGCGGTAGTGATTATGTAGTTCTCAACTGAAATGCCTTTTCCACATTCACTCCAGCTCAACTGTGTCCGCCTCCTCACTGCTGAAGTCACAGAGATTTGTTTGATTCCTAGGAGACATAATTTAAAAATGGATTTATTCTCAGGTTCCAAACAGACCCAGACAAACGTACAGAGAGTTAAGTGCTAGAGGGCATAGTTTTAAATAATCTTTTTATAAAAACTTAAAAAATTAATCAATCCTCAGATTTCTTTCCCTGGATAGACAGTTAAAAATGTGCCTTAGGCTTTTGATAATCCAGATACATTGTGTGTGGTTGTGCAGCCTGTTTTCGATTCACAGGTCTATCCTTCACACAAACAATTCTTTAGCATGTTCTGCTCCTTGCCCTGGAATGTTGGCAACTTTGATAAGCTTGTTTTCGCACAAGACGTAGACCATGACAAGCATTGACAAGAGATTAGAAGAAACTGAAGAGATGAGACCGGGCACATTCAGGGCGGTAGGACCGTAGCCGAAACTGAAGAGAACTGTTAGGAAGCTGATCTTTCTCCATCCTTGTTCTGGCCTGCTAGTTTTGGCAGTGACAATCCGGGATGATGCCACCTTTCCTAGAATGGTCTTCTTCCATTGGGCCAAAGAACTCTCTGAGCTCAAATGCTTCCACAAAGTCTTTTAGACTTCCTACTATTTGGGAGACACTAAGGGTCTCAGTGGTCTTTGTGTTGTCCTCTCAATCCTCCCCCAACTCTATGAAAAGCTCCTTTATTCTTCACTTTTGAACTACAAGGGATGTACAGCACCCTGACTGAGCCCCTAACCAGTTGTCCAGGAGTTGGTTCTAACCCGCAGGAACCAGCTATGGCAGAATGGAACTGTTCAATCGGGTTTTTACATCTAGAGTTTTTAAAGGACCAGATAGCCTCATTCCACAGTCACAAGTCTGACTGATATTTAGTTCCAAAGCCTCCACAGAGTATCAAATTGATGAATTTACATATTTCCCAGAGATGAACAGTCCCAGGAATGGTGGACTCCTGCTGCCCTTATCTCATATGATCCATGTAGGCCTTCGCCTGAGGCAAGATTGCAGACAGGTTCTGTTTTTCTCATCAATTATTGTGATGCCTTATCTGATTTCAGGAAGGCCTTTTATCTCACCCTTTAAAATAGTGTAAAACTCAAAATTTAAAAAAAAAATCATAAAGTTTAAAAGCCCTTGCTTTCTTTACCATAATCCCGGAGTGCCTCATGAGTGAGAAAGGCTGTTGCCCCGGCAGTGGGAACCATCCCAAAAGTTTACCCAGGAAACAAACTGCCCTCGGGCGGTCATCAGTGGTCCGACAGTATCTGACAAGCACAGCGGAATGCTAGCTATGGCTCTAGGGCTGTTCTTAGTTCCGGTCAATTCCTTTGCTAACTGGGATATGAAAGGGATCTAAGTGAAAGGAGTTGAGTGGGAAAAAAATAAATACAGAAGATAATGTAAAACAAACTCATTATATCTGGAATATTAAGGTCTTTCCCCAGAAGATACTCTTCTTTTTTGCCCCCGAGCACACCAAAGTTCTGAAGATCTATTTAATGGAAAGTCAAAATAATATTTTACATAACCCTTATTTTAGGCTTAAAGGTCTGCTATGGTGAAATTACAACTATAGTGAACTGAGAGCAGCAAAATAAACTGATAATGCTCCATAAAAATATATAGGCAGTAGCTGGCCGATGCAGGCAAATAAGCTTTATGGTAGGAGACAGCGGACTTCGGTTAACACCTGCGTTCCTCCTGCCTCGTTCTGGAGTTTTGAGCAGGAGTAACCGTTCTTATGAGAGTTTTTGTTTGCCTTGTTTTTTTCTCCTCAAAAAGGAGCAGGAGTGCTACTTCCTGCCTAATTAGAGGTTTATAATTAGGTTTTGGCCCATAGGAAGGGATTAATCTTTTTAAGAGGTCTGGGAGATTCTGCAGCTTCTGTGAATCAAAGTGTTCCAACCAACTTTAATTCATTTCTGCATTGTATTTCTGCTTTGACTTTTGTTTAATAAGAGCTTTCCGCCATCAGTTTTAATACTGGTGTCAATTTTGAATTAAAATTTTGAATGTACACACACATACACGCTTCTTGGTTTAAAGCTGCCATTTAGTGCCTCAGAATGAAGTGTTGGTTGATTGTCATATCTTCATTCAAAGTCCAGCTTTTTGACCTTCCTGTAAATGCAGTGGATCTAAGGTCTGTACTAGGCCGTCATCTCACTCGCTGCCTCAAAGTCAACTCTAGGGCATAGCAACCCTAGGAAATAAGAAAGGACTGCCCTTGAAGGTTTCCAAGACTGTAACCTTTTACAGGACTCTAACTGGACCCCTTTACCCCTCTTTTGGTGGTGGTGGTGGTGGCGATGACAGCTACTGATAGTTTTGAACTTAGAACCTTGTTGTTACTAGCCAATACATAAGCACTACACCACCCATGCACCTGGAACAGCTGCTTCTTTAGTGTTTCCAAATTTAAAAGTGGACATCTTTCTAGTTTCCAGGATAGATTGACACTTTATCAATTAAAAACACAACTGCTTTTTTTGGCTTTCGTGTGAAACACATTGTCAATTGTTAATGTTCCCAAGCCCAGCTGCAGTAAGTGCTTTTAGACAAAATCACTTCCATCCTGTCCCTGCCACCTAGAATTACAGTTTGGAGTTTTGAAGTGTGGCTGGAAAATATTTTATCCATTAATGCAATAAACCAACAACACTTTCTGTGGGCTTTTTCATGTTTAAAATATTTGGTTCTGTGATTATTTTATACTGATATATTGAGATGGGGTGGATTGTGTGATAGTTACTCCACAAAGTGGCAACCCTTTCAATGAAGTCCTTGTCCTCGGAGAGGTTCACCTCACATATAGAAAGCACACTCGGAAAGGGAAGCATCACCACCCCCTCTCCTTGATTCCAGAGCAGATTAGGTATACAAATATACATTTTCTAGGAGAATTTTTTCATCTATTGTATTTCAAATATATACAATTAAGATTCACTTAAATAAGTCCTGAATTACTTGATAACAAACATTTGCTTAATGACTTGCCATTGAAATTGCTTGATGAAGAAGTGCAAGTGGAGGAGCATGTCTGAATCTGGGAAAATAAACTCCCTTTTGGAAGAGAATGAGAGTTCCCTGCTCTCTCAAAAACTTCCATGGCCAGGACACAGCTACTATGTGAACCCTCTCCACTTAGAATATCTTTCTTCTATTGTGACTAAATGTAGATTTGATATTAAACAGAGATGAAGATGCACTGTGGGGATCCAGAAAGACAGAGGGTCGGATTTCTAAAACAGATTTCTAAAACGGATTTCTACTGCCAGCTCTTAATCCTCTTGTGTTGACCAAGGACCTTGTTTAGTGCAATGAGTGACTTGATTCCAACTCTTCTAGCTATTATATCTATAATTGTCCTCAAATAAATGGGTAGGAGCGTGAAAATAACTGCATGGGAACAAAGCCACATGTGGCAAAGGAGTTTTAGACTACTGACAGTTTCTCTGCATGAGTTTTGTAGACCCATGAAGCATAAGAGCAATGCCTACAAGAAAGAGAAGGGACTGTTGGGAAAGAACTTACTGAGGCAGTGCACATGGTTTTAGATGACTGGGAAGAAGTGGGATGAATGTAGAAGATGATGACAGAGTTATTATAAAAGGTATAATTATTATAAAAGATCTACAGGAAGTTGTGTGAATCAATGGAAACTTTGGCTGATTTCCCAACATTAAAGAGGTGTAAATATGCCCATTGTATTCACCGAACTTGGATACATTAATGATGGGAACTCCCATATAATACCTTTTGAAGTAGAATTCTGCTAGATAGCCAAGGCAGTAGCTCTAATGAAGAGATTGGTCAGTTTGACAACCTGCTAGGTTGTTCATGAGCCATAGAAAAGGGAGACAGGGGAATCTTTGACCAGAGATAGAGGAGCCAGGACTGGAGTACATCTGTTGGACCCTATGACATGAACAAAGAACCAACAACCTTAAACCAGGAAACCAAGAGCTGTGACACTGGAGAAGCAGTAGGAGCAGCTCCAGCAGCTCCAAAATAAAAGATAGAGATAGGGGCTCACTGTGAAAAAGTTTTGGAAATGAGAAGAGGAGCTGAAAAATTTCTGCCTTGGCTTCTGACTCACCAGGAAAAAGGGTGCTGAGTGGAAACCTGTCTTGCTTTGAATGTTCAGCTACATAGCAACCCAGATTTTGTTATTGTTGCTCAAAATCATTACATCATTTTTCTTATGAGCCTCAAAGCAAACATCTGTCAAGTCAATGGACGACACCATTGTCATCTCCTCCCACAAAAGCTCATGAAGTGAAATAAATGATCAAGATGATGCTCATTTGTTCATATTTTTGTTTTGTTTTAATAAAATATCACTTTATTGGGAGTTCAATCAACTTGTATAACCCTCCATACATCAATTGTATCAAACATATTTGTACATAGTTTCCTTATTTTTTTTGACATTCATTTTCCATTTAGTGCTTGGTGTCAACTCTGCTTTCCCCTCTCCTCCCACCCACCTTCCCTTGTTTCCTTCTGATAAATGATACATTATTTTGATATAAGGGGGATCTTGTGCTAGCAATTGGTTCCACCATGTCTGAGTGTTACTCATGCTTTCTCTTGAGAGGTTCTGAAAAGACTGCATAACAATGTGCGACAAAAAAGACCTTGTTTGGAGAAGACAGGGGCCTGCTTTTGCCAACACAATAATGTACCTGCTTACACAGCCATCCCAGTGCACCAGTTTCTGACGAAAAACCACCCTGCCTTTCTTGCTCTACACAACTGACTTAACTGACCTTGCTCTGTGCAACTTCTTTTTGTTTCCACAATCACAGAGGAACAAGAAAGGACAGCCAGGTGAAGAGAAAATCAAAACAGGGAAGTACTGTCATCCATCAAAAGAAAGGAGCATGAAGCGCATTTCCAAGAATGGAATTACAGATTGGGCAAATGCAATTAGTGCCACGGAGGATACTTTGAAGGTGAGAAGGTTGTTTTGTTAAAAATGAATTAAACACGTAACTTTGGGGAAAACTAGCCATTCTGGGGTGATAGACAATGGTAAGTCCTGTTGTGCCGAGACTTAGACTCTGTTATAATTGACTCAATATTCTAATACCCATTACTTTGAATGATGTGAAATATGTAATGAAATCTTATCATCCCTGCTTGAGACACATGTGGAGCAAAGGCTGGTGTCTAAATAGAAGTAATCAAATGAACAGAGATATGGAATTGAGACTAGCTTACATATTTGCGGAAGTAGAAGCAATCTGATTTCTTTGAGGCAGAGGGTTAATTAAAAGTGAGTACAGAGTGCAATAAATTTTGTAACTATATCTCAGAATGGCAAACAGGAAAATTAAATTAGGCGAGGTCTGAGAACACACCCATGTGTATTCCCTCTTTTAAAATTGTATTTCTGCATCTGAAATTGATCTCCCCAATTCATTCTGTTTATGCACTATTTAGATGGAATGAAAGTAATGAATATTAAACCCTGATCAAAAATTTGTGTATTAAAACCAGTGGTACTTCTGTTTTTTACATATTCTTCTCCTAAATATATATCAGTAAAAGAATCCTGGGTTTCACCCTTATCTTGGCACATGAACAGAGGAACACTGAATTGTTTCAGGACTTTGACCCTTTAAAGCATCCTTTTTTCACCCCTTGACAGAACAAAAGCATAGTAGTGTTTCCTAGAAGATTCATAGTACACATGGAATTTCTACAAAGGTGCCCTTATTATTGTTCTGTATTTCCCCCCAAATTACAGCAAATCTGAGACTCTCCTTAGCATGGTTGATGATAGAACTCTTTCTAGTCTTTGACACTGATGGCAATGATTCGAACCCGCTTTAATAAGCAAGAGTTTAGAATTTGTTTTTAAATAGTACACATTCTATCGAACCTTCCCTTTGGAAGCTGATGGTCCCAACTTATGTAACTGACTTCTGTAAAGCAGTTGGGGAGGCTTTGTGATGTTCAGAGCTGAGCAGTATAGATAAGAGACGTAAAGCAACTAGCAGAAGGAGCATATAAAATCTGCCTGACAGATAAAAAGAAGTGATTCAATGCAATGTAATAGAAAGGGACTTTCAGCTGTTCATAAACACACAGACCATCAAGACTGACCCGAGTCCAGGGATGGCTATTTCTGACAATGTTAATAATAGCTCTTTGTGTTGGATGCCATTGAGATGACTTCAACACATAGTAACACCAAATGACGACACAGAACTCTCCCAGAAGGGTGTCTAGGTTATCATTTTTATGGCAACAGATTGCCTACTCTTTCTTTCTCAGAATTCCCCGGTGGAGTCAAACCACCAATGTTTTGGTTAGCAGACAAACATGTAAAAATTTTCTACCAGGTAGGACTCTGGGTCAAGAAAAAAAAAAAGAACAAGGGCTACATCTGACCTCTTCTGATGACATAAAGGAGAAGCATCCATTTCCACATCAACTCAGGAGTCATCATCAACTTCCAAGTGTCACCATACTAAACTCAGACAAAACTTCCTTCTCCAGCTTTCCTTACCCTCTTCTGACACCAATAATCACTCACAGCACTCTACTTCCTACTTAGTCTGGAAATCCCTCGTAATGGCCACATGAAACTCGTGGACAATATTTATGATTATGGGGTTTAGCCGGGAAGCTACCTGGTTACACATGTTAAAGACATGGTTCTTTGGGCCCCTTCTCAGTATCTCTTGAAAGCCATGGTGGCACGCATGCCTATCTCTCACTCTCCTTCTGTAAGCCAGGGTCAGCCTTGTTCCATGGTGCAGCAAACCCCACGTCTATGTGGGTCCTCTGATCTGTCTCTTGACCTTATTTTTGGCAGCCTTGGGTAGCTCTTGGCCTTCCTCCACCTCTGTTACTATTGCCACCTTCCAACAAGGATCTCTCATGAGCATTCTACTGCTGGCCCTGCCTTCTTGATGACCAGCAGGATTTCCTGCTTCTGATAGAGCTCTTTAATAGACCCAGTACAATGGAAAAATGTACCAATGTCCTCCATTAGTGTTCCGTACACCTATTTACACGGTCCCATCAAATCATTTGGTGGGAGCTACAAAGACAAGGAGAGAAGACTCTTACCAAAAAATTTCACTACAGCACAGTTGATATAATGGTCATGAACATCCTTTTTTTGCAACTTCTAAAGTAATAGATATATAATGAGATACTTACATGATGTATACTCAGTTCTTTAAATAATATTCCAGAGATGTGTTACTATCTTTGCAACAAGAATCTGATAAAGAATATCAGAGACACTGCTGGGGCCAAATTTTTGGCATATAACTGACCAAAATTTCTACTTAGCCACTTCTCTACAAGATGTACTGGCTATATTTCTACTTGACATCTTTGAGGATCCCTGACAGAAAAGTTGATTATCTATTGGGCTGTTCATTGCAAGGCTGGTAGTTGAAATCCAACTGCCACCCATGTAAATATTTACAGCTTCAGAAATCCTAGGGCACAATTTTACCTGGTCTAAGAGAATCACTGAGTCAGGATTGTCTTGATATCAGTAGGTTTGCTTTGGGAACATATTCAAACAGATTTCACCTTATATTTTCCCCTTTTTGTCATTTAAAGATAATCAGAAAAATAGACTATTCAATTGAGTTCATTCAACTGTTCTTCGTCAAAATAATTGGTAACATGCCTGAAGTATGGAAGGCAAATTCTCTTCTAAGTGCCAATCTTCCAAGACATAGTTCTCTGTTCTTTTGGCAATTCATAATACCCCCAGTGTTCTTCCCTAACTCCATCACTCATATACATTGATTTCCCTTTGGATATTTTATTCAGGGTTCCAACTTTCACATGCATCTGAGGTGATTAAAAATATGGCTAGGGTCAGGCATAACGTTGTCTTCAAAGTGATAAAGTTACTCTTCCATACCTAAAATGGCTCTTGGGTAGCAGATTGATCTAATGCAACACATCGTTTGGTCTCTTGACTGCTGCTCCCATGAGCACGGAGTGTGGACCCAAGCAAGATGAACTCCTTACAGCTCCAAAGTTTCCTCCATTTAGCATTCTGCTGCTGCTTGTGGATCCAGTCTTGAGCACATTGGAAACATTTAGTTGTAATTCATATTGAAAGAAGCAGCCCTTGGTCTTTGTCAGCAAGTACTTCAAGTCTCTTTTGTTTTCAGCAAGCCTGGCTGTTGTGTCACCTGCATATTCAGATTACTAATAAATTTCTTCCAATCCTGGTGGCTTGTGCTTCTTTATATAGTCCAACAAGTATAGTTAAAGGATATAGCCTGATATACGTCCATCTGAACTCTAGTTCTGCTCAGAGGGGCAATAGTGAATATGAGGCCATCTATTGATCTGAGTACATTGCTGCATGAACACAATGAAGCGTTCTGAAATTTTCAGTTTTCTCAATTACCTCCCCCCTCTCATTCACATAATTGCATAATTGGTTGCCTTTGCATAGTTGATAAAATACATGTGAACTTCTTTCTGTTTTCTTTTTCAGTTAAGACCATATAAAATCAGCAATAGTGTCCTTTATTTTCCATGTCCTCTTCAGGATTACAGATCGCTCCAAACAGATAGCTGCCTTAGAGTTGACACCCATTAATGTAAATTTACATACAACAGAAAATAAGGCTCATTTGGCTCATTCTCTTAATCACCAATATTTAAATGTTGCTTGGCCTGACAGGAAGGCAACATCCTACATTTTTAGTAGCATATTAAAAATGAAGTACAGGCAAATTTTCCAAAAAAGGGTATGTAAACATTGATTTCTTTTCATTTAACTTAAAAAAAAAACATCATTTTATTCAGGGCCCTTACAGCTTTTATAAAAACCCATCCATCAGTCAGATCAAGCATCTTTGTAAATAAGTTGCCATCGTTATTTTCTAGACACTTATTTTGTGTTGAGTTCTCGGTATCAGCTCCTCTTTCTCTCCTCCCTCCCTCCTCCACCATCATGATTTTATATGATTTTAAATTATAGATTTAAATCTATAGAAATTATAGATTATTATTATTTTCATATCTTATACTGAGGGGTTTCCCTTCCTCCACATTGTTCGTTCCCCTAGCTAGGGTTTGCGTGATTATGTGTAGATATTTGTGAGCTTCTACTCCTTCCTCCCTTGTATCCCTACCTTTCTCCACCCTTCCTTTATTGCTGCTCCCAATTCAGTACCTGGATTCATTGTGTCATGAGCTTTTATCTCTTATCTGTATTGGTGCATGGCTCCAGTCTAGTAGGCAGTGAAAAGCTATACTGGGTCTAGAGAGTAGGACTTGAGGCAGTCTCAAGAAAGCACAGGAATATTATGTACTTCATTGGTACTTTACTGTGCCCTGGTTGACTCATTCCTTCCTTGTGACCCTTCTGGGATGAGATGTACGGTTGTCTACAGATGGATTTGGGATCTCTGCCTTGACATACTCCTCACACCCTGTTCTCAATAATATGGTTTTCTTGTTTGTTTGTTTGTTTGTCTGTTTAATTGTCTGTTTGTTTGGAGTCTTTTGATGCCTGTTACCTGATCATGTTGATACCTCATGATTGCACAGGTTGTTTTGTTTCACGTATGTGGGCTTGTTGCTTCTCTGATAGATCACTGCTTTCTTAACTCCAAGCCTTTAAGACCCCAGATGCTATATCTTTTGATACCTAGGCACAATCAGCTTTCTTCACCACATTTGCTTATGCAACCATTTTGTCTTTTGCAATTGTGCCGGCAGTGTGAGCATCACAGAATGCCAGGTTGTTAGACCAAAGTATTCTTGCCTTAAGGGAGGACATCTGCAGAGGCCTGTAGTCCATCAACTACCTCAGTGTATTGTCATATAAATGTATGTACATTGGCCAATACCTGTATTTTTATGAATTGATATATTTACATTTGTACATATCTATGCTTATACCTCTTATCCATAGCTTTGCTTCCTAGATATTTACTTTCTCCTGCATCTCCATCATGCTCATCTTTTTTCTGCTTCTTAGTCATTCTTCTCAGCTGACTGCTGCTGCTTGAACACCCTAGGATCGCTACATCATCCTAGCTGGTGGTTTTAATTCCCTAGTTATTCCTATTTCTATGGTGTTGTTTGCTGACTGCTCCCTTCCCCTGTTTTCTTCTCCCCCAAGTCCCTCTGGATCAATCCTTCCTGTGGATTTTTCCTTGAGCTTCTTTCCTGTGTCTATCTTATATATGTAGGCAAACCAACAATAACAGAGACCAAACAAAAAGAAAACAAAAGGATTAAAAAAGAGAAAATAACAGACATAATTCCAGTTCTGTCAACTGAAATTTATTACTATCTCCCCACTGGTCCTGGGGAGTTCTGGGGAGAATCTGCCCCTCCTACTATGATGTCTATTTTGGGAGATCATCTTGGGGGGATTGGCTTTGTTTTGGTGGTTTGCTCCTGTTGTGAATCTGTTCCTACTTGGTTTGCTCAGCTGTGGGGAGGTCAGACTGGAGTAATTTCCTGCCGGCTGTCCCCAGTATTGGCCTCTCACATGATATGCTCCAGGGTGGGGACAACATGTCTTGACCTGTCATGGGAGGGCATCCTCCAGGCTTGGTGTGCCAATATGGTATCTAGTCCATCCTCTTATCTTTTTCCTTCTTCATTTGCTTCCATATTGGCATGGCATGCAGGACCCTCTCTCCGACCTGCAGTTTAGTGTTGTTCTCTGTAGCACATATGTCTAGGGAGGAGATCAATGTGGCCCTGATTGAAACTGGCCCTGTAGCCCAATCTTTTCATGCATTTCTCCACATGGTCAAGTTACACTCAAGTTTGGTGCACCAATGTGCTCAGCATGTACACTGCCAATTGTATGGAGACCTCGATTCTAAGTTAGTGAGCCATGGCTGATCATATCTGATGAGGTGCTTAATCTTGAATATGATATTTTAGAAAAAGCCTTTGCTTGACCAATGTTTACACCTATGTTATAGCATGAGTATGGTATACTGCTATTTGTCATATCCAAATATCCATAACAATAAATATCCTCTATATCTGAGTTATAAATGAAGGATCACCAGAAACAGAGTCGACACAATTGTTCTTCTCACTTTGTAAGAGTAAAATCTATTAATATGCTGCAACTTGTGAATAACAAGAAAAATTTGATTTCTGATAGATCAAAATTGAACGAAAATAATATCAACAATGGTCATCCAATATAAGGTTCTCCTATATAATCATTTTTCATTCCAATAGGTTTTGGAATTAAAGCTCTATGAAACCATCTGCTTCTCAACTAGAGTTCTATAAATGCTAACTCAGACCAGGTATGATGTCAGATATGGTGAAGTTATGTCATCAGAAGCAAGGACACAAAAGGACATGCAGAGTCCTCTTCTAAAGGATAAACAAAAACAGCCCTTAGTTGCTGAATATAGCACACCCTGATAATATCTGATTGCACGAACTTTTAGGGAAGCATCTGGAGAAAACAAAGCAAAAGTATCCACCGATGACCAAGTATCATAAAAGAAAAGTATTAATATATCTACTCTAGAGAAAAGCCTTGATATACGACCAACAATGCTGATGTGTAATTTCTTGTGTGTGTTGGAAAATATCGGGTTTATGTTGACTCCTAACAACTTGAGTACAACAGAAGAGACACTGTCTGGTGCTGTGCCTTTCTTCTGATTTCACTAGTCCTCCACAGAGCAGGGTAGAGAGGTCACTTTCTCAGTTCACAAGTCTCTCTCAGGGATATGTCCTGTATCTTTGAAATCATATCTCTCTACCACCACCACCCCTTCTAACATGCATCCTAGCTGTACTTAATCTAAGACAGGGTTGTTCATCCTTTCAGCTGTTCATGGGGTATTTAATCCTCTTCACCAACACCATAATTCACAGACCTTAATTCTTCAGTCTTTCAATGTCTAGTTTTGGCATGCATAGAAAGCAATTGAAAAACACCATGATTTGAATTACGGCTAACTTAGTCTTCAGAGGTAGGTCTTTGTTTTTTAAATCTTTAAAGAATCTTTTTGCTACATCTCCATCCAATGTTAATACACAATTGTCATTTGTTTTCCTGGATGCAGCTTCCATGGACATTGATTGTAAAGCCAAGGAAAATGAAATATTTGGCAACTTGAATCTTTCCTTTCTCTATAGTGAGCTTGCTCATTGCTGTTTGTCAGGGTTTTTATTTTCTTGTGTTCATGTTCAGTCTTTTCTCTTCATCAGTAAGTACTGTAAATCCTTTTTGCTTTGGGGCAAGTGTGTGTCATTAGCATTCTCGGGTTGTTGAGGAGTCTTCCTCTGATCTGGATGCTACGTTACTCATGAACATTAGTACATCAATAATAGAAACACAATTATTCCTGGCATCGCCGCTTTATTGGATGGAGCACATCTTTTATGATTTCTGAGTTTTCAGGGGCCTTCTGGGAAATCTCAAAGATAATTTAAATGCATAAAATAAAAGAATGAGAGTTTTATTTTATTTCATTTTACATTTAGGATTCAATTTTGAAAAGGCAAAGAATAAGTTGTCAGGAGATTTAAACACACAAGATAGAAATAATACTTTCCTACTCATTTGAAAGTCACAATCAAACATTTAAAATAAACTTAGACTGTAACGTGATTATAAAGAATCTTTGCTCTGTCATAAGTGGAGAAGTCTTTCTCTTCTTATATAATCAAGGATGTAATAAAGTTTAACATTAAACAAAGAAAATTATTCTGGTAAAATACATCATTTGAAATAACACAGGCTTTCAAAAAGAATAACCTTCCTATCACAGATCAAGGCAACAAACATTAAATGAGACATACAGACCCATCAAAGTCAAGCAAACTTTGCTGAGATTTTAAGTTTGGCTTTCAGACTCATTATTTTCACACAGCATAATGCAAAGCAAATACAATTCCCTTTGTATGAACCTTCTGCAATTTACATTTCCATTCAGGTTTTGTCCCTTTTCATCTCTTTCTCACTTTAGAGCAACCAGTCACTTTACTTTAGGGCAAAACTATTCTCTTTTTCCCTTACTTAACAAAAACAAATCTTATGACCTTCACACAAAGTTTTACCTCTTGACCACAATTGCTCTTGGCAGACTGTAATTCACATATATTAATTATAACTTTTAACTAAAGTGACTTCTTTCACTGAGAAAATTTGGAGTGGAGGACTATGAATTGTCAGATACCAATATTCTGTTGGAAACTTGCAGAACTAACGAGTACACATACCCTATCTTTCTACAGATGACTTATTCTATAGGCCAAATCTACTGAAAAAGACCTTTTTAGAATGGCATTTTTAGAATTGAGCTGCACCTGTACATGGGAAAACAGTTCCATGACTAAAGAAAGCTGGGGAGATGATGGATGCATTTGAATGATGGTAAAGATCTTTTAATGTGTCATGGACTCTTAGAAAAAAAACAAAAACAACTTGCTTTGGAACTAGTCCAGGTAAAACCCTCCTGCAGTTAAGATAGTAAGAATTAGTCTCCCTAACGTTGGACAAGTTATCAGGACAGATCCTGAGTGAGATGAAATGGCACAGATGTGGGAACAGTGAGCTCAAGTATTCGAATGATTGGGGTAGAGCCCCATTCTGCAAATAGGGTAGTTATGAATTGGAACTGACTCTACTGTACTTACAACAACAGTTTTCTGTAATATTATCCGTCCTGTAGGGAGCCCTACCAGTGTTGTCAGGTAAGCACTGGACTGCTAAGCACAGTGTCAGTGGTGCAAACACACTAGCCACCCTTCTGGAGAAAGATGAGGCTTCCTGCTCCCCTAACAAATTGCAAAGCCCTACATAAGGGTCATTAAGAAGCAGCACCACATCAATGTCAGTGGATAGATTACTCCTCATTTATTCTCAACTTCTCAAAGTGGCAAAATAAACATATTTATCAACAAATCCAAGATATATCTTCACTGTAGTTTACAAAATAAAAAGCAAAGGATATAAACTCACAATTATAGACATTTGGTAATCAGTGTCGGTGTTCTGACTTACTTAGAAGCAATTTGAGTATCCAATGAATATCCACTAATGAACTCCATTTACCATCAAGTTAATGTTATAAATTAAAGGTTTCCAAGATTGTCTTCTACTTGACTACAAAGCACAATTGCTGTTGGAATAAAGTTAATCATAATAAATATTCAAAATATGGATTTACATTTTTCATAATCTTAAGTATTCAGTAAAATAATGCTAGCTCATTTGATCAGTAACTTGTGTAAGTTTAGGAAAGACATATCAGCTAAAAGATAAATGTACATTGGTGCTAAATTTAATACTGAAAAATCAGAGAACACATGGCTGGTTTTATTAAACCAAAAACATTAAACTAGCCTTGTTTGTCAAGACTTATCTAAATTATGTTTCCTTGAATTCATAAAATATTTCTTTGTTAGTTTATGTAAGAATTCTTTTCCCCCACATTTAAAGCATTAAATTCATTTTCCAAATTCTCTGAAAATTTAAGAAATATTCTATTTACATAAGTGCTTGTTTATCTCTATAAATCCAATCTGAATATGTTCCATTAAGAAATTTTATATTCTAATTTATCAGTATCACCTGAAATTAGGAAAATATTGTACATTTATTCAAGCCAGCATAAAGATCTATGATACTCTAGGTTTTATGTCAACTTGATTCTCCTATGATATGATTTAACATGATGTGATCAATCCAATGACGGACTGACAATAAATTGTAGGGAGAATTGTCCTTGTTTTGTTGTTGTTGCTATTAACAGCCATCAAATCTGTTCCAACCCATAGTGACCCTATGCACAGCAGAAAAAAATAACATAGTCCAGTCCTCTGCCATTCCCATAATTGTTCCTAAATTTGAGCTCATTGATGCAGCCACTGTGTCAATCCATCACCTTGTGAGTCTTCCTTGTTTTTTCAGCCTTTCTGCTTTACCAAACACGATGACCTTCTCCCGGGGCTGATCCTGGCAACATGTTGAAAGTATGCAAGATAAAGTATCACCCCCCTTGTCTCTAAGAAGCACTCTGGTACTTCTTTCTTTCAAGACAGGTTGGTTTGTTCTTTTAGGAAGATCATGATACTTTCAATAATCTTCTTCAGCACCATAACTCAGATGCATCAAATCTTCTTCACTCTCCCTTATTCACTGTCCAGCGTTCACACTTATATGAGACAATGGAAAATACCATTGCTTGGGTCAGATGCACCTTAGTCCTCAAACTGACATCCTTGCTTTGCAATATTCTAAAGAGGTCTTGTGTAGTAGGTTTACCGAATGCAGCACCTCTTTGTATCTCTTGACTGCTGCTTCCATGAATGTTAATTATAGAACCCTGCAAGACAAAATCTTTGACAACTTCAACCTTTTCTCTACTTATTATAATGTTACCAATTTGTCTAGTTGTGAGGATTTTGATCTTTTCAATGAATTGTAATCCATATTGAAGGCTACAATCTTTGATCTTCAACAGCAAGTGCAAGTTTGAAATAATTCGGGAAGATTTCATGTGTGGTGTGACTTACTCTTAAGATAAGTGGATGATGTGTATAACTTCCTGATTTTTGCCTATTCCAGGAGCCATCAATGAACTATTAACCTGAGATTCATGTGAGATTTCTTCAGTTGACGTTCACCAGGCATGGTATTCCTGCTGCTGTTTGTGAGCCTGTGCAGTGAAGGGACTCGAGAAGCTGCCAGCTTCCATCTGGCTCAAGAACTTGAATTGGATTGAACTTACCTACTTTTACAACTCTGAGCTATTTCTTAGTGTAAATTTCTTTCTATAAACATACACATACAAGCTTCATTGTTTTTGTTTCTCCACAGAACCCAGTCCAAGACAGGATCTTTCTGAAGCTTAAACACAAAGACAGACACAAGTCAAAATGATCACTTCAAAACTTTCTTTTTTTATTATTTTATCTTTTTATTTAATCATTTTATTGGGGACTCATACTTCACTTTTCACAATACATAGTAACATATACTGTGCCAAGCACCTTCATGTGCCTGCTTTCGTTAGCATTCTCCAAATATCCACTTTTCCACTCAGGCCCTTGATATCAGTTTCTTGATTGGTGGTGGGGGGGTGGTGGAAGCAAATGTAGAATCAGAAAAAAACTTAAAACAAACCAATACCTTGTCAAGGCTGTGAACTCTCAGAAGCCAATTCCCAGGTCTCCTTTATGGAGTGTCATCAGATGGTGGGAAGAGGCAGCCTTTAATTTAATAGTAGAGTACTTAACCAGCCATTCTACTCTTGGACTCCACACAGCTTCCAAATTCCTAGTTGATTAGAGCATACAGCTGACACACAGAAACTGCTACTCAGATCCTCTACCTGTCTCCTCTAACAGAGATAAGAATCACCAGTTTTTCAGCTCATGAAAACAAATTCTTAATAAAAATAATTATAAATAAAAAACCGAGTCTCTTGTCTCTCAGCCAACATAGAAATGATCTCTGTAAATAGTCTTTCTGTCTCAATAGTAGACTACTCAGTCCATGAAGCCTAATTTTCTATTATTTCTCCAAGCAATGGAGATTCACTTACTGATTCCAAATAAAATAAAAAACAAAAACCAAAGAAAAATTAGTAGAGAATTATTAAAATTAGAAAAACAAAGAGACATCGAAGGACCATCGCCTCTATGGCACCACCTCTGGGAATTAAGCATATCCACATACAGGCTTCAGCTGCCACTAAGTGTCTTCCATGGGTCAAGATGCATCAAGTGAACATCTCTGCACATGACCTTGTGAAGTACTAAACAACTCTCTGAGAAAGTTAAAGCCATCACTCATTTACATATAGAAAAGGAAAACAGATGCACATATTTAAGAGTTGATATTTATCAGGTGAGAGAACAAGGCAACTGTTATAACAAGGAAAGGCCCAGCCTACATTTATGTTGAATGGGAAGTGGACAGAAGTGAAGTTTTCCACAGAGAGGAGACAATTCAATAGAAAATTTACAGGAAATACAGTTAGTCTATCTGTTCCTTATAATTTAACAAGACATGAAAAATAGCTCAAAGTTAACAAACTGAGATAGAGAGTATCAGTCCAGTAGGGTGGGCTGTAGACAATGCATATTTCTATTTTGAAGTGTATTATAACTTTATAAAACTTTTTCAGCTATTCAGTGGTTATGAATAATAGTCATGTTCTCCACACTTGATAAATGATGGAACAAAGAAAATAAGGCAAGAGTTCCTAAGTATCAGGATAATAATTTATGTACAAGAGGTAAATGCCAAGCTCAATGCTCCTTATCCCCAATTAAACTTCTCAAGAAATCTGAGATAGTTAAGGTTTATTGTGCCAACCTGGCCGAGAAGCCCATGTGGAATTAATCAAGTGAAGGGCAGAGAGAGAAACGTCTGAGTGAGTCTTGCCTTTCAAATTCTTAGGTCTCTTTCTTTGTGATGGTCAGACTAGGGTGCAGCTGCCTTAGCCAGTTCCCTGCTTCAGCTGACAAGGCTCATTTCCTGCAAGACATCTCTGAGGAGAAGCCACATAGGACTACCCGGCTGCAGCCCTGGGTGCTGGAGCAGCCGTGTGGAGACCCCTGCCAGCTCTGAGATGCTGACAGGCTCACTGATTCGGCTTTCCTCCTGCACTTCCTAGAATTGAGTGTGTTTTTGTGAGGTTGAGGAGGACTTTTGTGGATCAGTGTTGGCCATATGTGAAAATGTCAGACTCATGGGCTTGGACAGCACTGGGTTGGGATGATTTATTAATGTTCAATTACCTTTTATAATATATATATATATATATATATAAAATGAGTTTCTGTGGACTTACTTCCCTAGTTTACCCAGAAGAACAGAGTCTTTGATCATGAAAATGCTAACCATGAACTGAAAGGTTGGTGGTTCATATCCATCCAGAAGAGCCTCAAAAGAAGATTCTGAGTGTCTCCTCCTGAAGGGTCACAGTCATGAAAACCCTGAAGAGCATTTCCACTTTGAAACACATGGAGTCATCATGAGAATTGATTTCATAGTAAGTGACTTTCAGTTTTGATTTATAGCATAAAAGTGTAGCTTCTTGCTCTTATTGAGATTTCACCATGGAAAACCAACAGGGATGTTTTGTATAAAACAGGTCAAAGCTCATCATGACCATCTAGAAAGGAGTTAGAATTGACTTGCTGGCAGTGAGTTTGACTTTGAGTTTTCAAGTAAGCATGGTGGGAAATAAAACACAAATCCAATCAAACCCCATGCAATTGAGCCTTTTTCACCCACGATGGCCTCCCCAGGATGTCTGAGGGTCCCTCTTTACAAGAGCAGAAAGCTTCATCTTTTACTTCCAGTGTCTAGCTCATGGCTAACCAACTGTGCCACACTGGACTGAGAAACCTTGTAAGTTTGCATTATGAAGGTCATACTAGGAGGTGGGTGGGGGAAAAAAAGAAAATATAGTACTTGTTTGTCAGCAATGTTAAAGACTCAGAGAAAGAAGATATAATTTCAAATCCAATGCATCTTTTATCTAAACTCTTTAAATCAGAATGAAGTTTCTAATTTATGTGACTTGCTCATAGTCATACGTGGAGGAAATACCATCAACAGCACATTTTTGTGCATTTATATGCTGTCTTTGCCTCTTTCCTACATTAACCTAACTTTCATTTGGTCCATAGCATTTACCCAGTAAAACAAGAAAAGCATCTAACTGCAAGTACACAGAAATGTGGGGCAGATCTGGCTGCAGATTCAGTGAGCTCAGGCAAGCGCAGCAACCTCCTGTGACTGACTGAAATCTCTCCAGTTTGCCCTGAAGTCGGCTCATCCTGTACTAGGTCATGCAGTAATAGAGGTTGTTTGACCCAGAAGGCATTAAAACTAGAGTCAACCAGAAAGCAACTCTTGAAGGAGAACAAACTATAATCTGAACAAACTTAAACTTTAAAATAAAGACTGTGCTAGGCGGTAAGGTAAACTTGAATTGCCAATGAGTTGGCCTCTCTCCAACTCTCCTCTGAAAATGAAACCTACATTTCTGTGTTCTGAAAACAAGAGTGCCTTCTCTATCTAGATATTTCTAAGATAGTTGTATTTGGGTTTTCTGGGGTTATCATCAAAATCATAGAAAGCAAAATAAATAAATTGAATGAGTATTGCCCACTTTCTGTAAAAACTCTTAGAGTTTCCGGAATACACTAAATGTAATATGTGATAAAGGTAACTCAAAGTATGCCCCCCCCAAAAAAAAATTGTATTCAACTGTGCTTGTGTCTTAAAACTACATTAAATTGGGTGACTTATTTGAACAAATTCCTTTTGGTCACACAGTTCTAAAGGTCAGAGTCGAATTCAGAGTCTGAATTCAAGGTGTAGGCAAGCTCATGTTCTCCCTTCAGGTTCACAGCCACATTCTTATTTCCTGATTTTCCTGTAGCCTCAGTGTGGCAGTCATGTGCTTATATTAATTTCATGATTGAGATGTAGGAGTGGTGTCTAGCCTATTAATCTGGAGATAGCCATTGAGTAGCCAATGAGGCCTCCGTGTGGGCATGGCTTTCTCCTGAGACTTCTGGGAAATCTCGCAATATTTCCCTCCTGAAAATGAGAATCTATCTCCCCAGTTGTTGGGAGTTAGTCTCAGAGGCAATTAATTATGGACAAGACAAGAAGGCAGCATCTGAGGAGCCGGAGAAGCCACATGGCTTGGCCCTGATGGAGCCAGACTTCTGAAGCTGGAGAGGCCACATGGAGACCCCTGCCAGTTATGAGTTCCTTCTGTACCACTGGATGCTGAACTCTGAGCCTTTGAAGCAAGGAGCCATGAGGAGACCCCTGCCAGCACCAGAACTCTACACCCACTAACCAGTTTATCTGTGAGTTGGAAGGAGGCATTATGGACTGGTATCTGGCATATGGTCTGATATCAGACTTATGACTTTGGACTGGACTGGGTTGGTATGCTTCCTCAGTGTTCCATTCCTTTTGTATATAAACCATATGTGTGTCTATGAAATCTGTTCCTCTAGTCTACCTGGACTAACATACTCAGGCATTCCTCAGCTTGTACTTCCTGCCCTTGCGTAGCCAATTCTGACTCATAACTACCCTAGAAGACAGGGTAGAACTGCCTTTTTGAGTTTCTGAGACTGTAACTGTTTATGAGCATAAAAAGCCCCTCTTTCACCTTCAGAATGAACCACTGTCCAGCAGTTAGCAGCCCAACAAGTAACCACTACGCTGCTACTAGGATATTTCCTGAGGCAGTAACATCATCTCCTGTCAACATATGAAAAGGTGGAGTCTAGTCTGTCAATCAGGTTGCAGCTTGATGACTTCATTTGTAGCCACCATGGGGATAAATAGCTCACTCAAAGGTCAGAAACAGACACTTCCTCGGAGACATTCCTGTTGACAAGAGTCCTGGAGCTGAAGGAGTAACATGGAGACCCCTACCAGTGCTGAAATTCTTCTGCTGCCACTGGATCCACCAAACTTTCTATCCACTGACCTGTGATCTTCCTGTCTTCGGAGTCATTGTGTGAACCTGAAGAGGAATTTAGAGATTGTATCAGACATATGGGCTGATATTGAACTTATGGGTTGATCTGGATAGGACTGGGATGTTTTTTCAATATACCAGTGCTCTATTATATAAAAATCTTTCTTATAAACATAGGAGTGATCAAGAATTTGTTTCTCTAGTCAAACACAGACTAGCACATTCATATCATCACATGGTTCTTTCTTGTTTCTTATTTCCTTGCTTTTATAGAATACCGCCCTTTTTGTATTCAGGAAACCTGACTGAACTGTTGGTTAACCCCCTCAGCTGATGCACTGGACAATGATGAGACTCTCGGTCCTCCTCAAGACAATGAGTCGGGACTCCTTTCAGATCATGACCCCTATCGGATTAGGATGGTGTCCCCTCAAAATTGATGTTGAAATCGTAAGTCTACAAATGTGACCTTGTTGAAATAGGATCTTTAAAGGTGTCTTCAACTAAGTTATCTTGAATTCATCCAGAATCGCCTGCACTCTTATCCAAATGCATATGCATTCGAAGCACAATGAAGTTCAAGTCTAAAATGTCAATATTCTCCATGAATATATATTTTATTTTTTATTTCCCATTAGGTCACTCATCTTTTGTCCCTTGCCCCCAATCCTCCCCTCTCTATGTTTCTGCTCCCATTCCTGGCCTCCTTGTTGCCAACACAGACTTGTCTATTAATGTATAAACTACATTTCTTCTTCTTTGTTCTTCTTTATAACAATGGTTATATTAAATAATTATCTTTATAAAATTGATTGAGTGTGCTAAGCATACTCTAGTTTTGTTCATGTCTCGTGGTGTTTAAGAATAATAATTGATGTATAAAATTGATGTATAAATTTCCACAATATGAATGTACCAGAGCTTGTTTATCCAGTCCTTTAAAGTTGGAGCTTCTGGTCGTTACTATGTTTTTGCTATTGTGTAAATTGCTGTGATGAACATAGGTGCATATATATCCATTCATGCTATGTTCTTAACTTCTTTAGGGTATATAACCAGTAGGTAGGTGACTGCATCATAAAATTCTTGGATCTGCATTTATTTAAGGAAGTGCCACAATTATTTCCATATGTTTGTATACTTCTATACTCCAACAAGCAATGAAAAATATTCTTACCACACATTCTTCAGCATTTGTTATTTTTCTATTTTATCGAATTTTGAAAAAGTTTTTGTGTGAAGTACTATCTCATTATATTGCACAATGTGTTTTTATCTTATATTCGGTTGTCCCTAGTCTTCATTGATGGTCTTAATAATTGTGTGATTTACATTGAGATATTGATCCATGTTGAATTTGTTTTTGTACATGGTGTGAGCTATGTGTCTTGTTTCATTCTTTCGCAGATAAAGATCCAGCTTTTCAAGCACCATCTGCTAAAAGGCTATCTCTTACTCATGCAATGTGTATTATTCTGCTATTAATTAGATGTTGTGATAGTTAAAGGTTTATTGTGTCAACCTGGTCAGTGAAAATGTGGCATTCACTGAATGGCAGAGAGATAAATGGTTCAGTAAGCATTGCCTTTCTGGCTCTAGTTCCCTGATGGTTGGGCCAGTGTGCAACTGCTTTAGCTAGTTTTCTACCTCAGCTGACAAGACATTTCAAGTCATCTCAAGACATACTTGAGAAGAAGCCACATGGACCTACCCATATGTAGTCCTGGGTTCTGGAGCAGCTGAGTGAAGACCTCTGAGATGCTTACATGCTCACTGATTTGGCTTTCCTCCTGCAGTCGAAGTCATTGTGTGTATTTTGCGAGTTTGAGGGGGAATCTGCAGATTGATGTCAGGTGCATGAGCTAATGTTGGACTTATGCGCTTAGACTAGATTGGGTTAGAATGCGTAATGTACAATTGCCATTTATATAAGACTTTCATAAATATGAGTGTTTATGAACTTTGTTTCTCTAGTCTACTCAGAATAATTCATATGTCTATAGGTACTTGGCTGTATTTCTGGAATTTTCCATTCCAATCCATTTGTCTTCATATCTATCTATCATTGTACCAGCACTTGACTGTTTTTATTAACATGGGTATAAAGTAGGATATAAGGTATAAGAGTAAAAGGCCTCCTATTTTCTTTTTATTTTTTTAAATAGTTATTTATCCAAGGTTTTCTTTTCCAAATGATGTTGGTAATTCATTTTCCTTTTTGTTTAATTTCTTTAAAGATTATGTCTGGATTCATGTCAAAATACCATTGAATTTGGAAATTAATTTGGTAATATTGACATTTCATAATATTTAGTCTGCCTATCCAGGAACGTGGTAACTCCTTCCCTTTGTATAAATTACCACTGGTTTCCTGAAGGAGGATTTTTTAGTTATCTTTGTATTTGTATTTTGTTTCACTGATAAGATTTGTTCCTAAATATTTAATATTTTGTTGTAGTTATTGTAAATGGTATGGTTCTTTTCATATCCTTTTAAAATCTTTATAACATTATTGGTTTGCTTCCTTTTTTCTAATTATCTGCTTTAATTCCTCTAACTTCTGCTGGCAGTCCCTTTATGATGTTAACATGGCTGCCAATAGTTTCCATTTTACATGCTTTATAATATTTTTCTCATAAAAAGAAACAAGCAAACAAACTTGTGGGAGAGTTCCTGGCAGGACTTGTGTGTCAGGCAGGGTTCTCTTAGAGAAATAAAAATCAGGACACTAGTAATTCTTTTTATATATTTATATAGAGAGAAAGGTATATAAGATAAGAAAGAAACAGTTAACTATCTATAAAGCCGTAAAGATTGTTTGGTGCAACTCACTTGTGTGAGACAGCTAGAAGACTGGCAGTCCTTCAAGTCTTGAGGGCTGCTGAATAGTCCTCCGTAGAGCAATTCAGGCTATTTGGTCACAGGCAGCAAACTGCAGAGCAGGTCGCCAACAGTCAGCCAGATGACAGAGTCCAACAGTCCCCAGCTCAAGAGATGTGTATTCCAGGAGTGTGGCGAAGTAGGGTTTGAAGGAGCCTCAACTCACAGCAACACAGTGCACGATCAGGTGTCCCACAGGTAGTTGCTTGGAGATTGAGGCACAGGACGAACAAGGCAGCTCTCTGGTCTGAAGATCCAGAAGCGAGAGAGCGGACGAGACTCGCTGAGCCCTTCCTATCTCTGCCTTTCTATTCATCCTGTGTGGTCATTGGCCGTGCCATCACAAGAGACCCACCAATCTTTTTGGCCATGTTGGCATAACAAACCTACCCATCAAAACTTGTGAATCTGGAGGAGAGGCATAGAAAGCACAGGATGTTGATGCATCTTCTAGAGCAGTTTTGAAGCCACTGGGTAGTAATCTGCACCTTTAGGTAGCTGGAACCTGCACTCCATGACTCCTGGAAAAAACTCCAGACTTGAGGCAATTAAGACCCCAGGCCAGCTTATCTGACAACTTTGTGCTTTCACCTCTGAAACACAGTCTAGCAGAATGCTTCTAACTTCTCATAGTATGGCTAAAATCCTGTAATGCAATTGGACAGTAAAATCCCGTAATGCACTTGGGAGGTTGGTCTTGTAATGTGATTGGACAAATTAGTCCTGTGAAACAATTGAACAGGCTACCTCATTTACATAACTCAGCTGGAAACACCTCATTTACATAGCCCATAGCATGGGCCTATTGTCTTTCATGTTGCAAACCTGTAACCTTATAAGGATGCCAAGGAAGAAGATGAAAGATAGTATTTGGTTGGTTGATAGAGCATATATCAGCCTGGCAAAAGCTGAAATAAAGTTAGAGCTGTGCTATCAAGTCTGATCTCCAGAGTCTGTGTGTACGTCCATTGACTCCTTCTCCCTCACCTCCCTGTGTGCTGGATCTGTTCCCACAAGAACTTGTGATGGTCCGTCTATGAAATAAGTTATATTATGGCCACATTTCTGCACCACACATTATGGCCAACATGGCTGTTTATCTTTACCTTCATGCTGTAAGCCTATAAGGACAGACTTAGGTGAGAAGGTTCCATCCTATCTTCTGGTCAGAGTTAGGTGTGAAGGGCAGACTTAGGTGTGAAGCTTCCATCCTATCTTCTGGTCTAATGATAAGATGAGAACAAATTCTCAAAGAAAGCGTATTATCTGTCACCTAAAAAGGCAGACATTGGATAGTGAACAGAAAAGAAACATCTTCTATATTCCAAGTTGAAGTTAAGTTAACCCAATGTGGCAGTTCTGTTGTGAGACACAGTTTCTTTAATCAACTTCAAGTTGCACAACAACAGCAACAACAACAACAACAACAACAAAATAATACAGGGAATGCTCACTTTCTTTGTATCAGAAGCTGAGTACCAGTTCTGCTGTTACTGCTCATAAGATTATGTAAAATCATGCAATTTCTCTGTTTGTCTCCTCATCTGCCAGTTAGAAGCAATGTTTACCTCATTGAAGATAGAATAAATCACTTGAAAAAAACTTTATGTATATTGATTGCTATATAAATTATGTATTCTGGTTAAGATGCAATTGCATTTTATCTTCATCTTTCTTCTAGCTGTTTATTAAGAAAACTATGGCTTGGATTAGTGTTGCCAGATACAGTACCTAAAATATATATTTTCCTTTATCTTATAATCCTATCTTGCAATATATGCCCCCTAAAACTGTCATAGAAGATCTGCTTGGCCTGAAATGACCTTCCCATCTGGGATAGTGACTCCCTGGCCTTCAAGGATCTTTTAACGATGAAATACAGATGGAGATCTTGAAGGTTAACAGTCTTTCAAAAGAACTGACATGTGGCCTCAGACTTTATTCATTTTGATCATTTATCAAAATAAAATTTGTTATTTATTCTTCAAGTTTCAAGTCACTTTTTGACTCAGGACACTCAGTGATTGACAATGAAACATTATCTTGCATTGCCTCATAATTGAGAATGTGTTCCATGTACACACTGTCAGGATACACACTCTTTTTGTTGATGTGTGCATTCTTATAGAGTTTCATGATATTTTAAAAGGAATCACAACTGACCTCAGAAGTCTGTTTACTAACACCAAGCCTGAACCACCTAGTAGCTGAACCTGCCATGATGACAGTGATGAGTCACTGTGAGAGGAAGAGTGACTCAGCCCTTTTCGAAGTTACTTTCTTCATGAGGGGTGGGGGAGGATGAGCTGTGCTGCAGCCTTTGGGAATGTCACAGATTGTGGCTTATTTACAAGCATCACATCTCCTTAAGCTGGTTCTGATGACTCACACTATTAAGAAAAGAACATGGTGTAATGTACTGAAGCTGCATCAGGGAAATGATAGTTAAATATTTGGGAAAACTTTGCACAGCTAAACCCTGATAGGCCAAAATAAAAAGAGTTGCCAAGGCAAGCAGGGAAGAGAGTCAGCAGTGAGTGGAGAGAGCCACGGCTGCTACCCTGGGCTTAAATCAAGTGTGGCAGGACACCCTGGCCTCCAAAGATGAGTCAGTCTTGAATGTTCTTGAGGCCTGCCAGTGACAGTGTGTACTTTCTCAGTCCAAAGGGTCAGTGCATTATCAAATATACCATTTTAAATTAAAAGAACGGGCATAAGGCTTATGTAAAAAGGAAAAGGTTTTCTATCATTAAAATCTCAGATTCCAAATTGCTGAATATATCTTTTCTTGAAAACTATTATTTGGCAGTAGATGTAGACTTATTGAGTTCCACATTTATGCACAACTATCTCACCATTCTTCTAGAATTATCCTTCAGTTAAAATTAGTCACAGGAGCAAAATAAGCTTCGATTGGACAGCATTTTAAAAATCATTTAGTTCAATACTTACTTTTGCTGATAAGAATATTTAGGCATTCACACACACACACACACACACACACAACTTCCAGAAAGTTGCATATATTCTGAACTAAATTTTCATATTTTAATCCACTTTGTTATGTTGTGTCCAAATTACATTCTCTACAACTTGATAGTTTTATTTATACATTAAATTTTTTAATAAATATCCTTATATACATATGTAACATGCATTTATCTGTCTCCCTAGAAAAAGTCAAGTTAACTATTTAAATATTGTAAAATACTATAGCAGAGTTATGCCCGTTAAAAATAATCAGATAGAAAGGAAATATACCACTAAGTATTACATTTATATTTTATTCACTCATCAAAAAGAGTTCTATTTCTTAATTATGAAAATGAAATAAATGCCATATATATATCCTATTTTGTGATCTGACATGTGTAAGCAGTCAGCTAGAATCAATCGCCATTTATGATATAAAAGCAAGTGTTCTACTAAAGCTCACCTCTCTCAGTCCTGTCCTCATCTCATCTTTCTCTTGAGTTCTCGATCCAGGAGCATTAGAAAGCAGCAGAAAAGTCTACTTACTGTTTCATTTACATATAATGGACGCAGCACCACCTGAGCCTGCATAAGCTTGCAGCCTGCTGTCTGACCTGCAGATGTTTTTCCCATCAACCTCTGCAAATACATAAGACCACAGAAACTTCTGGAATGTTACCTGAGCTACAGATATGGAAATTATCAGCCACCACAATTTTATGAACCTTTTTTTTTAAACAAATCTCTGTATGTTACTTACACATGCTTCCCTCTGTAGTTTTGCCCCCTCAAAAACAAAGTCTACTAGGATAACTTTCACATGCATTAAAATCAATCCGAGACTTTGGAAACTGATTGTGGTAGCAATTTACAATTTGACTTGATGTGATCAAAGTATGGAATAAGATATATGTATTAAATCCTAGTTAGTAAAAAGGCAAGCAAAATAGATAAAACATTAGAAATTTAAAAAGCAATCATTTTTTCTGGTCATCAGTAATGTAAGGCTCAATAAATAAAATTATGGTGTAAAAAAGACTTAAAAAAACAAAACCAAATTGCTGATCCTCATTTTCTGAGAGTCCAATTTTGTAGCTATAATTGGGTGGGGTTGGGGACTCCAGAAATTTGCATTTCTAACTGGTTCTCAGAAGTATTGTCACTGTCGTTTTGGACCTCCCACTTTGAGAATGGGTATTTGTAACACTGCTGTGTTTGTTGCTGTGTCTATTAGACTCAGAGTGAGCCTAGGAGACAGATGAGAACCACCCCACACGACTTCCTATACCATAATAGTTACTGGGAAAGAATACCAACTCTTTACCCAGAGGGCCAGGGAGGGGCGAGAAAACATCCAAATTCCAGTTAGCATCTGAGGACATAACTATTGACTAAAACTCAAAATCAAATTCACTGTGTGATAGTTACATAATCTGTTGTTAATTTGATAGTTGAGAGGGAAGAGGCAGAGTTTAGCCTATCAGGCAGGTTGCAGCTTGGTGACCTCATTTGGAGGAACTAAGGAGATGAATAGCTCATTAGTGGCAGGGGATGCAGACACACTCCCTGTGAGACATTCGTGTTGAGAAGACACATGGAACTACACTGGACGCCAGAGCTGAAGGAGCTACGTGGAGACTCCTGCCAGTGTTGAGATGCTTCCAGTACCCCTGGATCCACAGGCACAGGATTTTCCATCCACTGGCCTGTGAATTTCCTGCACTTGGTGTCATTGTATGTGTTGCGTGAGTTTGAAGAGGAATTTATAGATTGGTATCATACACAAGAGCTAATACCAGATTCGATCCAGACTGACCTCAGATGTTTTCTTAATATGTAATTGCTCTTGCATATAAAGCTCTTTCTTACACACATATGAGGGTCTGTGCATTTGCTCCTCTTGTCTAACACACACTGCTGTCAAACCCAATTCACAATGAGTCTATAGACCTGGCCCCAGGGGTTTTGGAGCCTGTGCATCTTTGTGAGAGCCCAATGTCTTTCTCTGCCCGGAAGAGAGCTGCTGGTGTTCTGAAATTGCTGATCTTGAAGTTAGGAACCCAATTCATAACCCACAGTACAAGCAGACCTCTGGATTGAGATAAGAGCCTCCTTCGATAGGATCTAAAAAGAAGAATTCTGTTTCTGGAATAAGGAACCATGAATAATACCTCTCACCAGATAATAACTAGATGTGTGACTTCAGGAACAAGTATTAGGCATTTGCACCAAGATTTTTTTATTGTGAAGGAGGTGGAACAATTCACCGGGATGTAAGCCAGTAAGGGAAAGTCTGGCAATTCTAACATGGCACCACAGAGGACAAGGCCTGGCCATCCACTTCTGAAAGATCAGACATCTGAAAACCAAATGAAGCAGATCTCAACTTGATCCAGAGGTTCTCCTGGATGGTAAGGAATGACAATGCCATCGTGCCTGCTGATGACCTTGCAATATCACTTGGACTTGGAGCCAATTCCAACTCAGTGACTCTGAGAGTAAAGGGTTTCTGAAACAATAAGTCTTCACAGAAATAGAAATCCTTGCTGTTTTTTATGAGGAGCAGCTGGTGACTTTGAACTGCTGACCTTATAGTTAGCAGCCCAACCTGTAGCCACTAAGCCATACATCTGTCAATAAAAGACCCTTTTTGCTAACTACCTACTGATTCCCCAAGGTGAAGGTGTTTTAGTTTGTGTGCTCTGTTGCAAACTGGATTTCCCTTCACGGTGACCTTGTGTGACCATAGGCATTTCTTCACAGTGACCTTGCGTGGCCATCGGCATTTCTACCTCAGCAGACTTGCTGACCCTTGTCCCCTTTGTGGATTATCTGCCTGTCTTTCTCTGTCTTTCACTGCACCCTATCTGAACTTGCTCTAGTTCCATTCATTTGTTGAAGTGAACTTTTATTGTTTGAACATGGTGTTTTTAGAATCAATGTGGCATGGTGTTAGGTTAATTAACAATTGTTTATGACACTTTTGCAGGACTTGTTTGTTTTTTGAGCTTGGTTTTACCAACCTTCCATAATCTGTGACACTCTGGTGCCAAATAGTCCAAAGTACACATACTCAGGGAAAAATTTTGATTGTTGGATTCTTATACTAAAATGCCCTCTTTAATTCATTAAATTAAGACATGTTCTATCCCTCAGATAAAAAAAAATGTTTACCCTTAATTCATGTTTGACAAGTGCCCTACAGGATATCATTCTGGAGTGGAGTAGAAATAAAAAATCTTAAAATATAAGCTAGGCAGACATACTACTCTTCAATACAGATCTAAGGAACCAAATGAAATAAATACAAAATCTAGCCCTTGACATCTGACTATGGAGGAAATTTTAAAAATTTGATTGAATGCTGATTAACAGAAGTAGCCAAATAAAAATGATGGTGAGTGAGTAGACAAAATAGGACAATTTTTAGCTGGTCTGATACACCAGGGGCATTTTGAATATCTCCAGATAATATTTTCAAGCAGGACAATGATGTAATAATTGGTCAGTTTGGGGCATAAGCATGGCACAAGTGACCACACTAGAAGTAGGTAGTCAGAAAGCTGTGACACTGTCCTTGTTTCCTACATCCGGAAGTGTGTCCCATTCAACTCTTGGTCACCCAGAACAGAGACAAACCCCTGAATAGCAAACACTGCATCTGTTTGGAGGCATGCTTTTGGAGGTGCTAGGTACACATCACCTCCACATTTGGAGGCACTTTCCACATTCATAAACTGACCTAACAAGAAGTACGAGACACACTCTTTGTCCCTAGCAGTTTTGAGGTGCCTTCCAGAAATAGGCACCCTGACCTAATCATTCTCTGAGCTGGCATAAACTCACTCTGGGATAAGGTGCCCTAACGACAGCCACCTTCTGAACCATTGACTTTAGTAGTTGGCGCATAAATTTGAATAACAATAATAGTTGTACTAATGATCTTTTTGTTGTTATATAATATTTTCTTATTAAAACAGCATTATACTTCAAGATACATCTTTGAATGCCATTTTCGATGATGGATGTAATGTCATTCCTCTTAATTTGTCCTTCTCAGAATAGCAAAGCAGATGATTGTCTGATTCAAAATGGCAGAGACAAAGCCATTTCGGCTCACTAATGACAGAGATATTATGTATTATGCATCCCATTTCAATTTCTTCCAATAGTTTTATTGCACGTACTTTACATCCCGTGCAATTCAATTGTTCAAACATTCAGTCATATCAAGATGTACAGTCACCACCACATCAATCTGAGAGGAATCCTCCAATCACCTGTGGTTAAATCATATTTACAATGAGTTGGGCAATCACAATCTGTTCTAGGGCACCCTCCACCCTCCTGTTTTCATTATCTGCTCCTCAAATCCCCTCTCCCTTCCCAGCACCCACCAACAACCCCTGCATTCCTTAGAACTCATGGATCAGTTCAATTTTTGACAACTTCCATATTTCCTAGTTTCATACCTTATGCATCACACATTTTGATTCTTAAATGACATTAGTAGCTGCTTCTGCTCATTTTGAGTTGTATTCCATCAAGACCTGAAAGTTCTGCCCCATTCATCTATTGTTGGTATACTCTACTTTGATGAGAGTGCTCTACACAAGTCCTATTTTGAGTTTCTTACAACCTAAGGCATTCCTCTTCCAGCACTCGATCTGACAAGGTTCTGCAGTGACAAACATGCATTCAGTGCTGAATCCCTCTGAAGTGACTATCCGTCCTCATCTGTTCCAATTTGGAAGTTCCTTGTGAATGGCTTTGGTAGTTTAAATAATGGTGAGATAGTTTCTAGCATCAAAGCAACATTCAAGCTAACACACTATGACAAATTGAGAAATTTGTAACATTTACTGAGTAATTATGATAAAAGGCGATGTGTACTTTTATTATAAACACACAATTTAACCTTACTTTGGTTCGGTAACATTTATCAAAGGAAAACAAACTAACTATTTAAGTATTAGTCTAAGAGGCTCTATGGCTCTGTGAGAGAGAGAAAAGAAAAAGAAAGAAAGCAACATAGAAACTTGAGGTGTGGGCTTTGTGTCTAGAAGTGGTCTCCTATCAAAATGAAGGTGTTTGCTATACAAGGCCTCCACAAAAGTCATTCCCAGCATATGTTGACATTTTTAATGAGAGAGAGCAGTAAGAAAGGTTAAAATATTCTGCTACACTAAGGGGTAATTTGAATATGTCACCATGTACTTATTGTTCACATTTTCCTTGAAATCATGTATAATTACAGTTGTGGTAAAAAGATTTTATAATTTCATCCATATAGTTTGCTAAGGATTTGATGGAAGTTCACCCCATTGTAGAGAAGACATTCATAAATGTAGACATTATAAGCTCTCACTGTGGTTAGGTGGCCTCAAGCCACAGGTGTCCTGAGAAGCCCCATTTGAAAGAGGTTGCCTTGGCCCTACTCCTGATTGCAGCAAATCTGGAGGTTTTCCTCCAGAAAAGCCCCGTGTAGGATGACAGCTCCCACCTTGGAGTTAGAAGCCAAGAAGCTAACTACTGCACTACCATGGCTCTTTAAACAATCATGGGCTCTTTAAACAATCATCAACATACATATTTTTTCTCATTCTGTGTCTTAACAGTCAAAGTAAATGTTGGCTTAAGCAGGGCAATGGAAAAGAAATGTTCCCTACAGGTTGTTTGGTGTAATTGACAACTAATGAATGAGATTTCCATATTTTGGCTGTTGGTAATGCCACTTTTTTTACAGAATGGAACATTTATTTGCCCTTTTTCCATCATCTGTGGCAAATCCCTTGACTGTAGACACCATACTTCTTTGCATGTTGAGGTATTAGTATAGGAAGACCATAAACCTGAAAATGTTTTCTATTATAAACTCAAGTATTTTTCTATTGGGTGCTCAATATGGGGCTGTTAGCTTTTTTATCAGAATAGCATTCATGAGAGAAGGCATCAAAATTCATGGAGCATTTTCAATAGCTTTCAATTCGATGTTACTATGAACATTTTGAAGCCCACTGTATAACTATTTAGGGAAATCAGAAGAATAAGAGTTAGGGACATACCTGGTATATATTTAAATAAATTACCAAACGTTGGGTTTTGAAGAGCTCATACTGAAATAAACTTGCCAAGGGAAAGACGTGAAAAAGAGGAAAAAGAAAAAAAGAGGTGGGGGAGAAGAAAACTAAGAACCTGTGAGAAATGATGTGTCTCATTAAAATGAATCTAGGTTGATTTACTGCAGTTGTAATCAAGGGTTGCATGACCTTATAATCTGTGCTGTTCCATTTATAATAAATCTGGGCAGGTAAAAATAGATGGGCTTTAGAAAAGATAATAAAAATTAACACTTTGAAAAGGTTCTTGATTGTAATAGGAAAGTCTGCCATATGACCAATGGCAAACACTGCTGAATGATCAGGTGTGGTGCACTAGTTTGCTCAGCAGGAATTTTAGTCATGACAAGGAATAGGATTTTCTATTTTCAATTTTCTATTGGTCCAAATGTTGGAAAATCAGACAGGCCTATCATAGTTACCCTTTGCTGTTCTCTAAAGGTCTTTAATGCAATGAGTACATAGTTCATTGAAAATGTGAAGCAATATACCTAGATTAAAATAATAAACATACACATGATACCACAATTTTAGTTCCACAAAAAATTGTTATCAAAAGCTATTCATTTTAAGTATTCATACAATCTGCTGTGACAGGGAAACAAATATGTGCTCTAAGACCTTTCTCATCATAGATGGACAATAAATAGTTTAGTTCTCTTTAGGTGAAGAACTGAGGAATAGCTAGTTGTCTAGGAATTTAGTCTGCATTATTAACAAATATGTGTTTTTATTAGGTGCACTATCATAGTGAACAGGTCATGTGTGATCTCTCCTCATCAAGCAACATATTCAAATATCCTATCACATTGATAATTAATATTTCACTTATGTGAAATATAATTGTATTAGCAGATGAAATGTGAGCAGAAGAGATTATACCTCTTACAAGAAGAAGTTTTAAGAACCATCGTGTGCTTCCCTCTTACTGTTTTGCTAAGCTAATAGAGCATCAAAGTTTTCAATAAGAGGTTCTACTTTGACTTGGACCCAAGAATCAAGATTGGTCTGAGATGGCTAGGTAGTGCTAGCCCAGATGAAACCCTTTCTGTTTGTAAGAACACAAAAAACAGAGGTGAGTGGAATTTTCTTTAAAGAAAAATCCAAATAGATGTTGCTTTTTTCTTGAGAACTCAATTTTCATTGTCAAATATTGCACAATATCACTATTTAAAGGGGGTGAAAAATAAACAAATAAGGAAAGACATTCATACCAAAGGGAAGAGACTTTGGAAATTGCCAAGGTCAAAGCAAGGAAGGGAAGCTAAAGTATTGGGCTAGAATGTTATTGCAAGCTCTGTTGGGTGACTTTTAGATCAAGAGAGAGAAGAGAAATCAATAAGCAGGCAATGGGTGAACTATTGGGGGGTGTGCTTAATCATTTAAACAATTGACTAAACAGTCGATGACCCGAAATGTAAACTCCAGTAATTTATACTAAAAATTATTTAGAATAAAGACTTCTTTAAAAAAGAAAAGGAAAAATATGGAAAAGTTGACTTTTTTAGAAGGGCAAGGCAAAAGAGTTAAGCAGGTAAGAAATCCCTAAGTTTCAAGGAATAATATATTTTTGTTAGGTGGCATAGAGTTGATTGTGATGCATATGAACCGTATTTCTTACAAAAAAAAAAAAAGCTGCATGACCCTCACATTTATGTATGAGTCCATTAATGCAGCCATCGGGTCAAACCATCTCTTTGGGGTTCTTGCTCTTTTACAATGATCTATTTTATCAAGTAAAATGTTCTTTCTCAGGCTCTGTTCTCTCCATGTCCAGAGTATGTGAGACAAAGTGCTTTATTTTCCCCAAAAGAAATAAATAGTACTTAGAAGAATGATGACTAACCCATGATAAAGTCTTTGGTGAGAAATGAGAGACACATTTTTGGAACGATGTTATCTGTTACTGAACTTGAACTTATTTCTCACCTCAAGATACTCATTCCACACCAACATTATATAATTAGCCATTTTACATGTCAGTCCTGGTCTTGATTGTTAAAAGCAATTAGATTGATGTACTTTTATACTCATTACTATCGCAAACATGCAAATAAATTTTCTTTTATCTAAATTACCCACTCTATCAGTAGTAAAGCAGAAATATGAGAGAAGAGTCTACATTAGATCCACGGAGGCACACTAGATGAAACATCATTGCTTTTGTTTTCCTCAAGGTAATGTAGCACAGGAAATAAAACCAAATCTTGAAAAAAAATTCTTAACAACTTCATAGACTTAAAAAAACTCACAAAAATAACCTCACAGACATATGCCCCATATAGCGTGAACATGGATAGAGAGTGGCAGAGTTTGCTGGGATAAAACACAAAGGAGTCCCACGTACTATGCGTGATAAGGCAGGGTTATAGGAAATGTGAAATGTCACAATATAAAGAAAGTACACTCAAAACATTAGAATTGACATTGTGAGAAACTCAGTGATGTGAAAAATACAAACAAAGGCAACAGTAAAGACAAAGAGATATAAAAATGAGAAAGAAAAATAGAAACATGGAGGTAAACAGAAATTCATTAAATTCTCTTGCTCAGGAAGAAATAAAAGTAAATAAAGAAATAAAAGCCTCCCAACCCCCACCAAAAAACAAAAGCAAAGAAAAACATCCAGAAATTTTGATAAAAAACTGATAAGGAATTTACAGAAATCATAACACTTCTGAGAGAATAAATGAAGCAAAGTCTACAAATGAAAACATTCTGGAATGATGCTCAATAAGAACAAAAGGGGGGAAAGTAAAATTCAAATACCTGGATGATGAGTAAAATGACTGATGAACACATAAACATGTCCATATAACCCAGTGCAAAAATTGATTCTTCTTCATAACCACCTTAGAGTACAGAATAGACCTGTCCCACAGAAGTTTTCTCTTTTTTCCTTTTAGCTTTTTATTGTGAATTAGGTAGGTGGGTGTATCGGTGTCAGATAATTGTTTTTGCATAGGACACAGATACAACTTATCAAACCTCCCAGTGTGCAGGGAATCTGGCTGCGTTATCAGTCACCCCAGTGATAGCCAGGGTTGAATTGACCTATCTTGTTGGCTAGGCAAGTGTCACCTTCCTCTCTCACTGTTCCATGTGTATCCTTTCCCAAGCAGAGAGCTGAGTTGAAGAGGATGACCTTACCCAACAAAGAGGACTGCATTTAAGTCAAGGATATACACTCTCCTTTTAGAACTATCAGAACACCTCTGAATGTTCCATAGAGCTTTCAAGTTGGAAAACTTTATACAAATGCACTGCCACAACTTTCTGCCAAGAACAGAGAGCTTTAGGTTAAGAAAATGGAATCTAGCAAGTTTAAAATCAGTGGATCTTATAGCTGGAGGTTCAATCTCATGCACTTGACTGCAGGGTGCATTTAAAAAATTGAAGGTCAAGTGGCAGTCTGTTGACATTGTTGGCTCAAAGGATTTCAGGTTCCTACAAATCCACATTTGCAAATCAATCATCATATTGTTGGTTTGCCTCACAGGAATCTGCGGCCAGAAAATGAGGAGACAAATGCAGCATGATGAGTCTGAGGTTGTCAGCATATTTATGTATATTGGAAACAGTTTACATGCCAAGGGAATCTCCTTGGAAGCCCATTGGCTGCTCATATCAGATCACACAAGGAAGAAAATTTGCCAAACTACTGGCCTACCCACACTGACATATAGTGTTAACCATCAGAGGAACATACAAAGAAAACAAAAGCCTGTAGTAGCTTTTCCCTCTTCTTCTGTAAAGTACTAATGTCTATTTGAATAGGCCATAGGAAAGGCCTATTCAAGTGTCACGTGTGACACAGTCATAGTTGGCCTCCTAACGAAAGGGTTGTTATGAAGTAACTTAATGGCAATGGGGTTGGGGCTTTTGCTTTTGAGCATGGCACACAGAAAGAAATAATTTCAAATACATTTAGATAAAAGAGACCTTATATATTTAAATAATGCACCACCTTTGTTCTCTTTATATATATTGTCATGACAAAATGTAATATATATGAACAAAAATATTTAAGTGACATTTAAAATTTTAGACTGTTTATTAAATGAGGATAATTGAGGGTAAACAATTGCATTATTAGTAATGATTCTGGAACAACAAGAATAAACTGGGCTTTATGAGACGGTATTTTAATGCAGAGTTAAAACAGATCTTTTTGGAACTATTTCTAAGGGCAACAAATAAAACATTACTGGTATTTTTAAAATTCACCACTACTGTGATTACTCTTTTCATTTCTATTTTTTCAAAGTATTATCTTAATTTTAAAAATAAGACATAACTAGCTTTTCTTTTAGTTTATTAATTCTGCATGAATTTCTAATAATTGTTATGATACTTTAAAAAAATTCTATAGATTAAATTGTGCTTCTTTGAATTTACTGAGTCTTACCTTTTTGGAGCATCTTTTCTCAGTTAATGTGGATAATGTGACTGAATGTTTAACATAAATTAATCTCGCATTTAATACAAATACAAAATATGGAATCATCAGGGTGTATTTTTCATTCTATCTACTGCTATTTGTTTCATTTTTGCCAAAAAATGTATCTCCTATATTTGGGTGTTATGTTTGTGTTGTTGTTGTTGTTGTTGTTTTTCTCAAATTGTTCTTGTCCAGTATGTTTAAAATGGTTTTTAGGTAACCACAAAATTTGGGGAAGCTAATTTCTATTCTTAGAAGAATTTATATAACATAATTATTGGTGCCCTCCCCACAGTTGTTCCTATGTTTGAGCCCCTGTTGCTGTGACTGTCAGTCTGTGTTGTCATAGAGACCCATGCACAACCGAACAACAGGCCAGCTTCCATGAGCATCTAGTGTATATCCAAGCAAGACAAAATCATTGACAACTTCCATATTTTCTCCACTTAGCACAGGGTTACCAGTTGGTCCAGATATAAGGATTTGGATCTTATTTATATCTAGTTGTAATCCACACTGAAGGCTAAAACCCATGAACAGAAAGTGCTTCAAGTTCTCTCTATGTTCAGCAAGCAAGGTTGTGTCATATGGATCCCCCATATTGTTAATAAGTCCCTCTTCAATCCCAATGCTGTGTTCATCTTCCTAAAATTTATGTTTTCTATTTGCAATGAGTTTGATGATAGGATACAACCCTAAGGAACACTTTTATCATTTTAAAACCAAGCAGTATTTCCTCTTTCTATTCACACAACTGCCTATTGATCTCTGTACAAATTCTATGTGAGTACAATGCAGTGCTCATGAATTCTAATTTTTTTCTTATGGCTACTCAGAGTTTGTTAGGCTATGCACAGTTGAGGGCCCTGCATTGGTCACAAAACACAAATCAGTAGCTTTCTGGTATTCTCCGCTTTCAGCCAACATCCATCTGATATCAAAAATGGCATTTTTTTTTGCCTTGCATTCGCTTCTGAATCTAGCCAGAACCACTGGCAACTCCTTACCAATGTACCACTCCAACAATTGTTGGATAATATGCACCAAAATTTACTTGGATATGATATTGCTAATAAGATTGTTCCATAATTTGCACACTGTTTAGTACCCCTTCTTTGTTATGAGTACAAATATGGATCTCTTTCAATCAATTGGCCAGGTAGCGGTCTTCCAAATTTCCTGACATAGACCAATAAGTACTTTCAGTACTTTCAGCTTATTGCAACATCCCAATGGGCCGTCCATCTGTTTCTGAACCCTTGCTTTTGGCTAATGCCTTCAGTATCACTTAGACATCTTTGAGTATCATTGTTTCTTCATAATATATGGACACTTGAAATGGTTGATGCCAACTAGTTCTTTTTGTACAGTGACTGTGCAGTCTTTCCATTTTTCTTTGAGTTTTCTTGCATAGTTCTGTAGTTTGCCTATAAAATCTTTCAAGGCTTGAACGTTTTCTTTAGCTCTTTAGCTTAAGACGTGATGATAGTGTTTTTTCTTTTGTTTTTTTTTTTTTTTTGGATTTTTGGGCATCACTGCCCTCAGATGGTGGGAGTAGGAGGCCCAGCCTTTGCTCTGTGGAGCTGGAATTGAACCTCCATCCCAGTGGGCCGCAGTCCCATGCACAACCACTAACGGCAGCGGAGCTCAGCCCCTTCTTTTGAGTTTTCTAATGCTAGATATTTTCACATTTTATTATGATACTTGACTCTATCTTCTAGAATTGTCCTTTGAAATTTTCTGTTCAGCTCTTTGGCATCATCATTTCTTCTATTTTCCTTAGCTATTCCATGATTAAGAACAAGTTTCATTGTCTCTTCTGACATCCATTTTGAACTTTTCTTTATTTCCATTATTTTTAATGACCTTTGGCTTTCTTCATGAGGTCCTTGATGTTATTCCACAGCGCATCAGATCTTCTTCCATTGCCTGGACAAGTAGGATTTACAAAAGATGGAGCACCTGCCTATATTTAAAGACTTCACCTAGAGGATAACAAGTGAGCTCACAGCCTGGGAGAGGATTTTTAGCGATGACACAATAGACAAAGGACTTATTACTAACATTTATATAACCCAGCAAGCCTGCAAAAAGTGGAAAAGAGTTAACCCTCTGAAGAAATAGGGGAAAGACCTACAAAGAAGTTTCACTAGGGAGGAGAGCCAAATGGCTAATGAACATATGATAAAATTGTTCCTGACTGTTCCTGATTGTTCCTGACTGGTTTGTTATACCAACATGGCCACAGAAGATTGGTGGGTCTGTTGTGACCGCACAGCCAATGAACACATGGGATAAATTGTAGGGCAGATATAAGAAGGGCTTGGCAAGTCCCGCCCTCTCTCTTGTTTCCGGATCTTCGGACCAGAGAGCTGCCTTGTTCGTCCTGTGCCTCGACCTCCAAGCAACACTACCCGTGGGTCACCTAATCGTGGACTGTGTTGCTATAGCCTGGATTGCTCTACAGAGGACTTTTCAGCAGCCCTCAAGAATTGAAGGACTGCCAGTTTTCTAGCTGCCTCACGCAAGTGAGTTGCACCAAGCAATCTGTATTGCTTTATAGTTAACTTTTTTCTTTCTTATCTTATATACCTTTCTCAATATATAAGTATATAAAAAGAATTACTAGTGTCCTGAATTTTATTTCTCTAAGAGAACCTTGCCTGACACACTGACCATTAGCCATCAAATTAAAGCAACCATACAACACCCTTGATGTTAGTCCAAATCAGAAAATCAGAGCATAACTACTGTTGAAGGGAATGTGGTAAGATAGGAACTCTCCTCTAGTGTTGGCGGTCATGTAGATATGTAGAGCCTATGTGGAGAGCAATCTGGTGATATTAAATTAAATGGAAATCGATCTGTTTTATGACCCAGCTATCCCATTGCTGGACATATACCCAGGAGAGGTAAGAAATAAGCCACGTCTAGTCATTTGCACTACAATATTTATTGTGGCACAATTCATAATCATAAAAAATTGCAAACAACCTAAATTTCCATTGATAGACCAGTGGATTAGCAAACTCTGGCACACACGCACACATAATGTAGTACCAGGCAACAGTAAAAAGTATGGATGGTCACATGAAACATAAGTTTCATGGGAAGAGTTGAAGGAAATTATGCTAATTAAAGTCAGCCAATCACAAAAGGACAAGTAAAACATGAATCTCCTGGGATAAGTATAGTCAACAAAGCAGGTAGAGAAGAAAAGTCACTTATCTCACAATATACAGTTTGAGGTATGGGTGGCTGGGTGGAGGTCAGACCAAACCAAAGACGGTCCATGTTTTACCAAGACAAAGAATGGTAAAGGGGGAAGGGAGAGGGAGATGAGGGGAAGGAAGGCAGAGGATGATATGAGAAGATCAGGGCACTATCCCACCAAGGGGGAGAGTATTGTTTATGTATCCACAGAATTGACAGCTTACATACAGACCATGCTATGGCTCCCCAAATTTTTCAGGCCATGGAATCCCCATGGAGAAGTGCATGAAAAGATTGGGCTTCCCAAATTTCCCCAGGACCAGCAGGGAGATAGCCATAAATTTCAGCAGACATACCTGGCATTATGTATGTTTTTCTTTTCTGCCTTTTGGTTTCTTTTTGTTTTGTCCATGCTATTGTTGCTTTGCCTACTTATTTATATAAGGTAGGCATGGGAATCAAGCTCAGGGAGAAAACAGCAGGACCAATGGTTCAGATCAACTTAGTGAGAGAGGAGGCAGGAGAAAGGAGCAGTGAGAAAACAAAGCCATGGACAGGGAACAACTAGGGAATTAAAATAAAAAAGGACATATGGTTGTTGGAACGATGATGGGACAGAAGGAAGGTAAAAGGAAGCAGGAAATATATCGGAAGTAAAGCTATGGATAGGGGAATAAGCATAAGTTTTGTACATATGTATATACATTAATTCATAAAAATAGAGATAAGGGCCTGTGTGCATATATTTATATAAAAATATACTGAGCTAGTGGATGGATTTTGGGTCTCTGCTCATTCCCTTCTTCAAAACAAAAACACTTTGTCCTAACAATTTGTCATCCTTTGATGCTCACCCTCCTGGCTCAAACACGGAAGACAAAATGTGTGCATAAGCTAATGTGGTGAAGAATGTTAATGGTACCCAGCTCTTTATACCATCTGGGGTCTTAAAACCTTGAAATTAAACAAGTGGCCATCTTACAGAGACGCAACAAGCCCAAGTGGAAGAAGTACACCAGTCGAGGTGTTGTTGGGACAGGGTAACAGGTATCCAGAAGACCCATAACAAACAAACCAACAAAACCATATTATTGAGAAGATGGGGCTCAGATCAGAGACAAAAAACTCAACTATGGGAAATGGGAAACCCCCTCACAGATGAGTCACAGGGAAGGGTTGAGTCAACCAGGGTACAGTAAAACATCAATGAAATACACAATATTCCTCTGGTTCTTTGAGGCTTCCTTACCCCTCACTATTATGAACCCTGTGCTTTCTCACTTCAGAGCATGTAAACAGGTACAGATAAGCAATTAGTGTTCACGACACATGGAATTCAGGAACAGAAAAGGGAATGATGACAATTCAAGTGTAGGGGGAAAGTGGGGAGAAGAGGGGAGGGAGAGGAAACAATGACAATTACCAACATGTAACTGCACCACCACCTCCCTTCTAGGAAAATGAGGAACAGAAACATGGGTGAAGGGAGACAGTTGCTATGCCATTCTTGAATATTCCGTTGCCAGCAGAGAAAACCATATGACCACCTGGTTCAAAATGGCCAGTTTCCATTTCATTTTCAATGAGTTTGAAACCTCTTAGTTTCATCCTTCCTACATTGAAATTTCTAATTAATAGATTTTTGCACTTGGATATTTTTCATTTTTTTCAGTCGTACTCCATCAACAAATGATGATCTTTAAATGTTTAATACTGAAGGTTTTACTCCATTCATGTAATTATGATCAAATGTTTGAGTATATTGAAAAAGCAAGTCTTCATCAGTCATATTTTGAATGACTTCTGCTTTAGAGGCTTATTTTCTAGAACTATCTCTGGAATATTCTGCTGCTACTCATGAGTTTTTCATATTTCACCACGCTTCACTGCCATACATAAAGTTTTCAGTGGCTAAATGCACATCACATTCTCCTTATTAGTCTTTTCTTAGTTTGGATAACTTTGCTAGTATTTGACGTACCGTTCAGCAAGCATCATAGCAACAGGCAAGATACCACAATACGACATTCTGTTATTCTGTTATTGTTCTCCGCCAATCATCCGCCTTTTCCCTTGAACCCCTGGTATCAGCTTTTCCATCCCTTCCCCTCTTCCCTTGCTCTCCCCTCCCCACCAACCCTCAATGCTTTATACATTATTATTGTTCTGTCATATCTTACACTGCCCGACCTCTTCCCCAACCCACTGCTTTGATGCCTGTCCTTCAAATAGGAGCTTCTGTGTATATCCTTGCAGTTGGTTCCATCTCTCTACCCCACCTTCTCTTCACACTTCCAGCAGCTCCAATCTAACCACTGGCCTGAAAGGGCTCCTCCATCTTGGTTTCCCCATATCTCCAGCTCCCCTCTCTACTAATGTACCTTCTCCAGTCCATCTGGATTTGTAAGGTAGAGTTAGTAGCATAATGGTTGGGAACATGATGGGAGGAAGGCTTCAGGAACTAGAGGAAACTTGTATGCATCATCGTTTCCCTGTTGCACCTTGACTGATCTGTCTCCTCCCCTTGACTCCCCTGTAAAGGGGTGACCAATTACCCACAGTGGGCCTTAGGTCCCCACCCTGCTCTCCCCCTCATTCGTGATGATGTGATTCTTGTTCTTTGATGTTTCATACCTGCTCCCTATGGCCCTCTTAATCACACATGCTGTTCTGCTTCTTCCATGTGGGCTTTGCTGTTTCTGCGCTATATGGTGACTCGTTTATCTTCAAGTCCTTGAGACTCCAGACATTCAATCATTTGGTAGCTGGGCACCATCGTTTCTTCTACTCTGTTTGCCTCTATATCCATTTGTCTTCAGTGATATCGGGAGTCAATTGGTCCATTGATTTTGACTTTATGGCTTATTTTGAGGGGGACATATTCTTATTTTTGTGTTTAGGGAAAGATGCCTGTTTTACATCTATTGGACTTATTTTCTCTAATATGTGTACATGTCCTTGGGTCAATTCTTGTTTTTCACTTTATTTTACTTGCTGTATCAATTAGGCGACACGTAAAAATAACTGAAGAAGAATCACTGCACTTGAATTATGACTCAGACAAAGAATATTAAAATGCTTTTTCACTTAAATTTGAATATGATTGCCTTTTAACTAGAAAATTTGTTCTACATATTTTTAATCGAAAAAGTCAGATTATATGAAAAATAATGTATTAGGAATATAGGAAGGCCTACTAGTAGCTTTCCATCTCAGGTGGCACAGCCTTGCTTGGGGAAAGTGGGGAGGACTTGAAGCACTTGCTGATGAACATCAAGAACTGTAATTTGCAGGGTAGATTATGATGCCATGTAAACAAGACCAAAAGCTGCAAAAGTGGACCAGAGGATAACACTATGCTAAATGAAAAGATGATGAAAATAGTTAAGGATTTTGTCTGGTTTGTTCCCACAATTAGTGCTCATGAAAACAACTGTCAAGAGATTAAAGGATACTTTGCAGTGTGTAAATCTGCTGACAGACTTCTTCAGAGTGTTGACCACCAGGGAGGTTACCTTGAGGACTAAAGTAACCCTAACCCAAGCTGCGGTCTTTTCAATGGCCTCAGATGCATGTGAAAGTCGGACACTGGACAAGGAAGACCAAAGAAGAATCCATGGGTTTGAATTGTGGTGCTGGCAAAATTATTGAAAATATCATGGATTTCCAAAAGCACAAATGCATTTGCCTTGTAAAAAGCACTGCCAGAACGCCCCTGAGAATTATGTACTTTGGACATGCTATTAGGAAAGAACTCTCTCTCAAGAAGCACACCAGGCTTTGGAACTTAGAGGGACAGTGAAGAAGAGGAAGGTCCTCGATGAGGTGGGACACAGTGGCTGCCATAATGGACTCCGACACAAGAACGAGTGTGGGGACTGTGCAGGACCGGGCAGTGCTTCGCTGTATTGCGCACATAGGGTGGTTCTGGGTCGGCGCGGACTTGAAGGCCATAACAGCCCTATGAACGATAGGATTTCAGCTGACATCAATCATCTTATTTTGTAGTTTTCGTTGGTTCCATTTGAATTTTGAGTAGATTCTTTTACTTAAAGGAAAATATGGAGAAAGAGCATACATGCTCTTTTGTTTAGCTTTTTATAAAGGTAATTTGTTTTAGGTGAAAGTTCATAGAACAAAATAATTTCCCATTCAAAATTTGGTAGGAAAAAAAATTCCCTGTGATTTCTTGTTATCCCTGTAACCTGTCAGTCTCTTGGCTTTCCCCTCCCCTTCCCTACTGCTCCCCCACTAGCTGTCCTGATCTCTTTGCTTTCTCATCTTTACATTTGGGTAGGTGTTGCTTGTTTGTTCAATGGAGCACATTTCTTAAGGGTGTTAGTGTTTATTTTACAGGACAATCTATTTCACTGGTCAATACACATTTGATGGCCTCAAAATGATAGATCTGTTTCTGGGTATATTTGATCTCCTGAGTCCAAAATAAAATAAAATAAAAGTGAACCAGTTTTCCCTATCATGCTTCCTTTTTGTGGCATAGTACACCGGCCATATTTCACCCATCACTCTGCTCAACCATGAAAATGCAGCATATATTCATGTAGTGTTAACTAGCCTGTGATAGAGGAAGTGCACACTGGTTTTGTTTAAAGTAATATGTGTTTTTCTAAATAACTAGGTCTGGTAATACTTCCTATGGTGTCCTTTGATGCAAATATATATTTGAACAGTGGAAATTACATGAACTTGGACTTTCTCCCAAGTATCATTAGGTGAATGATATTAGGAACTGAGGTGCAGATAGGTCTAATTTTCTATCTTAAAAAGGGGCCCAAGAAGAGTGACTCTGCATTGCATAAGAAACCCTGGTGGCAGAGTGGGTTAGGGAAGGTGAGCGCTTTAAGCCCCCAGCTGCTCTGCCAAACAGAGGGGAGGCTGTCTGCTCTTGTAAAGACTTACTGCCTCAGAAATCCACAGAAGTTCCACTATGCCACTATGCTCTGAAGAGCAACTAAGTCTTACTTGACTATCTTTTAGTACAATAAATAGAGATTCAAGTGTTCTGAGCCTCAAAATGTGTCTGAGTTCAAACTCCCTGTTAAAATTAAAATGTCCTCGTCTTGTTATAAGATGGTACAACTTCTCTAATGTGCACGGAATTGCCTCAAAAGTGAGAATTTATCTTATATAGAAGCTTGGAGTCAAGCACACCTCTGAAATGTTTAACTATTCATTGATGTCTCTATATGGGAGTGTGTTCTAAAACGTTTGCTGTGTAATATGAGGAAGAAAAATCCAGGTCTTCAAAATACTAAAGAAAGTTTCCACAGAGTTTTATAGTCTCAGCTCTAAATTGCCCTCACATATTTCTTATGTGTGCCTTTTTCATTTGCTTTTGAATTTTCCATTCTTCACAAGTTATGTTCGGCTTTGCAGTATTTAACTAGTAGCCACTGCATGTATCATGCAGCTAGCTTCTCATTCCAAAAAGAAAAATCCACTGCCATCTAATGGATTCTAATTCAAATGATTCTACAAAAAGAGGAGAGCCATCCCTTTGAGTTTCCAAAGTTGTAAATGTTTTAAAGACTGAGGAATGACTGGTGGCTTCAAACCACTGATCTTCTTATGATTGGCAGCTCTATGTATAAAGAACTTCCCATCATGGATCTGTATCCAGCTTCCCTTGGTAGCTCCTTAATACTTATCTCTATTTAAAATATTTCTTAGCATTTTTGTTTTATTTTATAGTTTGTTATTTTGAATTGTTCTAATGTTTAAAACTAGAAAAATAAATGAATAAATTAGTAAAACTTACTAGCTGAAAATATAAGGAAACACTATATCTAAGACACTGACGTCAATGCTGTCTATTCAGTGCAATTTTATGAATCAGTGCCCCAAATCATCTCATCAACAAGCTAAATAAATAAACCAACCTAAGGCATAAAAGAAAAATAATATTGCTGAGCTGTGGCAATTAGCTAAAAGGGGACCCCTGAGTTAAAGGGTATCTGAACTTTGTAGTCTTCATGTTCCTTCAGAGTCCAGTAAATTTTATATTAAAAAAATTATTAGTAATTGAAAGTTAGTGTGTATATATATATGTATATATGTATATATCCCCACAGTTTAATCACATCATTGCCACAATAAATTTGCAAGTATTTTCCCTCTAGAGTTTGTTTTTTCTTCATATTTTTCTCCCATTCTTTTTTCAATTTTTAATTATAAAATAAGTGAGAGTTTACATTTTAGATCATCAACTTTATATCCAATAGATTAAACTACAAATTACTCCTCCCTGATCTTTTACTCTTCACCTATTTCTTACTTTAACTTCTTTCTACTTTGGTCTCCACTTCTCCCTCTCCTAACTTGGCAGAGAGATACAGCATGAGATGTGTGAAAAAGCAGCCATCTTGGGTAATCTCATATTTAATGAGCCAACATGAAAAATCAGTCAAATCTTAAATATTTGAACTAATTTATTATTAGATCTGAAGAACTTCTACCCTTTCTCTCATTTTATATTGATTTCACCTCAACCTCTCTCTTTTTGTCACTCTAGCCACCAAAATCATATCCTCTTGTCCTGTTTTACTGCTTTGACACATTATTATTATACCAGTTTTCATTTCTGAGGTGTCTATTTTTTGTTTAAGCATTTTCTAAAGGGTATTTGTTTTTTTATTGTATTTTCCATTTCTCTAAGTTTTACATTGTTGTTTTCAAGACGACCTTTACATGTACTCCTTTGTCCTACAGTGCTGATCAGTTTATTATTTATTCTTTAACATCAATATGAAGATTTTGTAATCTGTATTGATAATGTCTAGTAGATAAATTTTGCCAAATGATAGAAATCAAATGCAAAACACCATCCATATATATTTGCCCATGTTTAAGTACATTTTAAATAATTTTTAGAAGTATGGAAGGTGTGCTAACCAGAGACTATAAAATAATCAGGATTATTAATTTTTAAAGATGTAGTAAAATAACCTAAGAGAAAAAAATTTCCAAATATCCTTATTAATTTTCTATCTGTAATTATTCATTGGAATCTAAAAAGTGAATTCCAAAAAAATGCACCACCGATAAGCCTTTTCTGCCTGATTGTTGTTGCTGTTGTTAGGTATTGATGTTTGGCCCTTCTGATAATGATCCTACTTGCAGCCCTCAAAGAGAATGATACATTGCCTGATCTTTTGTAAGACCCATAAAAATGACTGTTTGAGCCCACTATTAGAGGTATTGAGTTAGTCCATCTCAGGAGGAATTTCTTCTTCTTTCCCCCTTATCCTCAAAGCATGATTTCATTCTCTGGAGGCTGGACCCTCCCGAGGAGATGCCAAAGGTATATAAGAGGAAGTCTTGCCATGCTTGCTTCTTAGGAAAGTTCTGGATTTACTTCTTCTGAAATTAATTTATTTTTTTATTTTTTTCTGAAATTAATTTATTAATTCTCCTGGATATCCATGCTTTATGGAACATTCACAGTTGGCACCAGATGCCAAGTTCATGGACTCTCCTTTGGTATGATTTCCTATTCACTCTTGAAATTTCAATTGAGTATTAGGGATTGAAATACATCTCGATTTGGATTAGGCTCACCTTAGTCATCAAAGTAATGCAGGTCTTTGCTTTTAGCACTTCAAAGAAGTCTTTGGAATAGTTCTGTCTAGTACTCTACCTAACAACAATGATAACAGCAACCACAATTACTTTATCTATTGACCAGTCTAGCAGGACCAGTTATCTATTCTGACTCACAACCAACTAAATGTGTGCTACCAAGGGTAAACAAATGCAACATAGGAAGCTTTATAAATGACACATTCTAAAATAGTCTTTAATGTTTCCTCCCCTTGACTCTATCATGACCCAAATTCTATCTTACAAATCTGGCTAGACCATAATATGTATACTAGTACAGATAAGAGCTCACCACACAGAAAGTCCAGAACAGATAAACCCCTCAGAACCAAAAAGTGGAGCAGTGATACTAGAAGGGTAAGGGAAGGGACTGGCGGTGGGAGTCTGGGGAAGTTGATCACAATGATCCCACCCCTGGGGAAGAGATAGCAGAAAAGTGTGTGACAGGAGACAGTGGTCAATATACAACATAAAAGATTAGAATAATTTATAAATTATCTAGTGGACATGAGGGAGGTATGGTGGAAGAGTGAGATGGAAAATGAAAAGCGGATACCAAAGGCACAAGAAGAAATAAAATGTTTTCAAAAATATGACAACATTTGTTTAACTGTGTTTGATAGAGATTATAATAAGAGCTGCAAAAGCCCTCAGTAAAAAAAATAAAATTTTCTTAAAAAAAAGAAAATCTCCAATAAGTAGATAAAAAGATCACCATTGGATCATTATGAATGAAATAAAATATGACTTTTTCCTTCAGGTTTAGAGTCATTTCTAGATTTTCTACCAAGATTACTCATTTTTAAGAAGAAATTAACATGTGGTAAATGAAGTAAAATCAAATGAAGGCTTCCGTTTGCTGACTGTCTCTGACTTCACATTACTATGGTTCCATTTTCCTTTTCATTCTTTGTTCTCATGCTTTTCATCTTAACACTCTCAAAATAAAAACAAAATAATAATAATAATGACAACCATGTTGTAATGGCTGTAAAGTTTTAGCTTCTCTCTGTTGATTGCCTGATTATACTGTCTGTACACAGTAATAGCTTTTCCAGTCCTCATTCTTCTTTCAAAACATATTTTCCTGTCTTTTTTATTTTATTCAATCGCTTTATTGGGGGTTCATGCAACTCCTCACAATCTACACATCCATCCATTGTGTCAAGCCCTTTTGTACATTTGTTTCCCTCATCATTCTCAAAACACTTGCTTTCTGATTGAGACCCTGGTTTCTTCTCCTCATTGTCACCCTCCTTCCCAGCTCCCCCATCCCATATGAACCCTTGACATTTCAAAAATTATTATTATTTTGTCAGATCTTACACTGTTTAACACCTCCCTTCATCTACTTCTCTGCTGTCTGTCCCCCAGGGAGGAGGTCATATGTAGATTCTTGTAATCTGTTGACCCTTTCTCCCTCACCTTCCATCCACCCTCCAAGTATTGGCCTTCTCACCACTTATCCTGAGGGATTCTTCTGTCCTGGATTCCCTGGTCCTCTCTGTACCAGTGTACATACTTGGATCTGGCTGGATTTGTAAAGTAGAATTGGGATCATGATATTGGGGGAGGGGCAGGAGGAAATATTTAAGAAAGAGGAAAGTTGTATGTTTCATCACTGCTACACTACACCATGACTGGCTCGCCATCTCCACTTGACCCTTCTGTAAGGGGATGTCCTGTTGTCTCAAGATGTTCTTTGGGTCCCCACTCTGTACAATCCCTCATTTACAATGATGTTATTTTTTGTTCTTTGATGCCTGATATCTAATCCCTTCAACATCTTGTGATCATACATGCTTCTGTGCTTTTGTTGTTTCTCAGCTAGATAGCTGCTTGCTTATCTTTGAGACTTTAAGACCCCAGATTCTATATCTTTTGATAGCTGGCACCATCACCTTTCTTTATTGCTTTTTCTTATGCACCCTCTTTGTCTTTAGCAATCATGTCAGGATGGACTGGTATACTTCTTTCCTGTATTTTTTGATATAATTATCATGTTGGAATCTCAGTATCTTTTGTTTTACATTCTTGAATACACTGTCTTCACATGAAAATACTGCTTATATATACAGCCCTTGGTCACATATCCTACATCTCTGTGGATGAACCAGAATCAGTTTGCTGGGCTATAAAGAAAGCTCCATTCAAACACTTTCTTATTCCTCATTTCAGTTGATGGCAAAGATTTTGTCAAAATATAGGTCTTATGTATGTTTTATGCTTTCTAGAATATCTGACTTTGAATTTATAATTATGTTGTCTCCAAATTGAATAAATCAATGTTCCTAAACTACAGAGTAAATGTCTAAGTAAATTTGAATGTTCTTCCTATAATGTAAACCATGGTGACACTTAGTCCAACATGTTAGCACTTCCATAAAGCCACCCATCCTTCCCCATTAGTGGGGACCAGATGCAGAAGACAGTGTTTTATATTGGATTCTTCATCCATCATCATTAGCATAGTCAAGATGACAAGTCAGAATCAGGTTCTCAGCAGATGTCAGAAAAAAAAGCAGAAGTCAGTTTTTGTTTGTTTGTTCTAAGGGTTAAGATAATGTGACCAGAATGGACAGGGTACCTGTTTTCTTCCTATTTGAGAGCCCAATATTTGTATTGCTCTTCATCTTCATAAGCGAAGCAAGATTCTTCAAACTATCTCTCTCCCTTCCACTGCTCATAGTATTTTCCAGCAAGTAAGTATAAATATATGAGTCTTTGTTCAGGTTAGCCTAATCTAAAAATCATTTCCATATACTTTCAATATCCTAGAATGCGGGATATTTTCATCCCTCAAGTATATTCAAAATCCTCCTCTATACCTGTCTACATATGCAGCTGGCCAGTATTATGCACAAATATTGCCATTTGCTTGGTCTTTTCTCATTAATTTAATTAGCCTATAGTTATCTAGTCTCCCACAGGGAAGCAAAATAGTGTGAAACCCTTCACCATTTGTATTTTAAAAGGAGGGGAAAATGCTTTATTTGGAATATTGCAACTTTTATTTGATGAAAGTTACTATTAACATATTTTCATAATCTTCTCAGCCTAGCAACAGCAGGAGTAAAAGGTGTGAGGGCCATGTAATATTCATGAAATTAAGACGACTTGAGATGAAAGGGAGTTCCATTAGAGAGACCAAGTGTGACAATATGACACATATTTGCATATTTTACACTTTAAATCTTTTCAGCACATCCAAGTTGATATATGGATGTAAACATGCATTGCCAGTTTTTAGCATATTATAAGCCCTCAAGACTTTGCATGCATTTTAATATGTTTCATTATTGCTGTAGATTTTAATTTCCAAACTGCACAGCTTTGATGGAAAGGAGCTGGAAGTCAAGGCATCTGGCCTCTGCCCCAGGCAAGCACAGCTTTTTCCTTGAATATTTTGGGCAGAAACCAGTCTATTTATTTGAGGGGCAAGGGAGGGGGTTTAAAAAAATGTGCTGCCCAGAAGCATGCTTTGTTTGGTACACATACTAATTAAGTGTTAACTTAACCAACCTGGCAGGAAAGCTAAAGCATTCAACTGTAGATGTGCCAAAAGAGACAAGTTGTGTGCAGCTTTTAAATTCCCCATTTCCCTCTTCTCAGCCAGTCTCAGTGCCTGTAGTGAAGATTATTGAAAGATGCCTCTTTTACTTTTCTTTCTAAAAAAAAAGTGAGAATCTTTTTCTTCTTTACTTTTAAAAACAAGCAAACAAAAATTTTCAGTCTTCCATTTTATTTTCTGGAAATAACAGGCTCTTTTATTAGAAATTAAAGCTTTGACTCCACACTTATTGTTAAAGATTTGACCTGAAGAAGATGGCATGCAAATATTGAATCTTAATGTATCTAAAGACAGTACAGTAATATTTTCACATTATCACCAGAGATAAAGTAAAAATAAGAAAAATGAAGTTATTATTTTGTAAATAATGTAACCCCCATCTAAAAAAAACTTTGCCCAGAGAATTGAAAGGAGACAAACAAACGGAATCCTCTGCACTATTCACAGTAAATAATGTACAAATAGATAAAATGCACATCAGCAGATTATAAATGCAAATGTGGGGAAATATTACATGATCGTAAAGAGAAATTCACAGCTCATGTATCAGTGTGTTGTACAATGATGACATAAACATTGCTGAAATGCTGGGAGCTATAACATCGATCTAGGAAATACCACAGGGTAACCTGTTGTGTGGAGATTAGGAATGGGGTAGGGAGAAAGAATAGTCTCCTCACTGCTGAAAGATGAACCAAGGAACACTTTGTAAGAGAGTTTGAACATGGCATGATCGATCACTGTAAGATGAGCCCCTCAAGATAGAAGGTCCTTCAGAATATGAGTAAGGAAGATCTGCCTCCTCATGGAAGAGTCAACCTTACTGACGTGGATAGAGGGAAGCTCTTGGGACTTTCACTTGTTAATGGGGCAGGAGTCAAAATGAGAAGAAATAGCTACAACTATTCAACCAGAATGTAGAACATACAAATTATGAATCTAGGAAAACTAGAAGCTGTTAAAAATGAAAGGGACCATGTTAGCCTGATTTGACTAGAGAATCAAATCCAGAGACACTCATAATTATGTAAGGGAACATTTATATCACAGAGTAATTGTATATTAAGAAAACATCTCAGCCAAGTCCAGATCAACTCCATAAATCTGGTAGTAGCCCATGTGCCCAATACAAGTCTATAAATTCCTCTCAGACTCACATAGCACATGCTGTGAGACTGAATGCAGGAAGATTGACGGCCAGTGGTTGGAAAGTCTTGTGGATCCATTGGCATTGGAAGCATGTCAGTGGTGGCGTGGACCTCCATGCAGCTCCTCCAGTTCCACATCTCTGGCTGCCATCAGCATGGCTTTCTATGGCTTGTCCACAGGAAGGTGAAGCAGAGACAGAGTGGGTGCAGGATAAGGACATGTCCATGTAGAACCATCATTGGCTATGATCTAATTGACAGGCTAGACCACACCGCTTCACTCAATTTGACAGGAGATTTTGAAACTACATAGGATATGTGAAGATCAACATCCTAGGCATTAGTGATCTGAAATGGAGTCATACTGACAGTTTTGAAATAAAAGATCTCTGACTTGCTATTCTCATATTAACACATGACAGCAGACTGGTATTACATACATCAATGAAAAGAACATTTCATGATAAATGACCAGAGAAGGGTGGTCTTCACCTCCCTCTATAATCCACAGCCTTCCACCCAATAGCAAAGTTTCACACCACTGCCAATGAAATCTCATGTTTTTTTCTCTTTTTTATTCTAATTTCTTCCTAAAGATATTCTGAGAACCAAGGGAATATTCTATCATTAACGATTCTACCATTGTTGCCTGAGAATTGTCTGAGTGAATTCTAACTCAGAGCAACTGTACATGACAGGACTGTTCTTGGGGGTTTCCCAAGCTGCGCATCTTGACAGGAACGGAAAGCTTCAGCTTTCTCTCAAGGAGGGATTGATGGTCTTGAAGCTTTGACCTTGAGGTTCTCAACTGGAAGAGTGACCCATTACTCCAACAGGGTTCTTTTCATTAGCCATTATAGAGCTGCAAATCAAAACAAGAATAAAAAAATCATATCAAAATTTACACCAGCATCATTAAATGATCATAATTTTAATAAATTATAACACACCTAATGGAAGAAACTTCAAACGCATTGCTACATTGATTCATAGCTACACCTCTATGGATTTCCCATGACTAACTGTCTAGTGAGGAGAAAGCCCCATCTTTCTTCCTAGGATGGTGGTTTCCACCGGCTGACTGACTCAACCACCCCATCACCAAGGCGCCCTTACACTTCACCAAAGAGCTCCAGAATACACAGATAGAACATCAACAGAGTTGGAAAGAGAAATAGATAGCTCTCTATTGATGGTAAGAAATTTTAAATCAATTTAGACTACCAAAAAAAAAAAAGAACCACACACAACCAGAAAGAAATATGGCAAAGTCACAGAAAACAAAATAACCTGATAACTGATTGACTGTGAAGAAGACACTCCAAAGCATAATACACATTCTTTTCCATTGCAAAAAGAATATTTGCCAGAACACACCATATGATAGGCCAGAAAATAATCTTGAATACATTTTAAAACATCAAAATACTACAAAAATGATTTGTAGTATCACAATATTAAAAAAACAGAAACCAATAAGTGAAGATGTGATGGAGAGGTGGTGGAGGATGGTGGAGGGTTGATTGAGGGAGTGAAATAGATGGACAGTAAATAATATCTCACTTTAAAACAATCAGGTAGTAGAAGAAATGAAGATAAGAAACAAAAACCTGCAAGCAAACAAATATAAACACACAGGAAAGAATGCTCTGAGGACAATTTTTAAACAGTAAACACAATTAAGAACTGCAACCATATGCAATATGTACATTTCAAACAGCATTCAAACCCAGAGTCACCACAAAAAATGGAAGAAATGAAAATTTGAACAAATATAAAGAAAACTGAACAGAGAACATAAGAAGATTCAACAAGACTGCAAGTTGGAGCTTCGAAAGGAATGAAAATATTCACAAGTGACTGGCAAATCTGACAAAAGAAAACAGAGTGAAGTATTTGTTATGAACAAGTCACTGGTTTGGCAACATTCTGTCAAGCAATCTACAGCTACATTTCTATCACTAACAAGATATCTTCCAACAACTGTTGCTTCCTGTTTCCAGTTTTTGCATTCCAATCACCAAAAATTATCAATACATCTTGATTCCAGGCTTAATTAATTCCAGACTGAAGTCATTGGCAGATTTCCCCAGTCCATAAAATCACATATGAACAAAGCAAAGGGTATTTAAAAGTCAGAAAAGATCAAGCAGAAAGTCCAAATTAACCCTGAAACTTGCTAGTGAGCAGAGGCACTAAAGCAAATGAAAGTCATGGGATGAGATGCACAGATAGAAGACTTTCACAGGCCACTTGAGAAGACAAAGTAAAGCATTGTAATAAAAAAAATGTAAAGACTAAGAAGTAGAAAACCAAAATATAAGAATGTGATCAGCATTCTCTAAACTTAAATAGCTAAAGAAAAAAGTCAAAGGCTGATTTGAAAAACTAAAGGATTCTAAGGGCAAAATATTGAACAATGTGGAGTAGAATTAAAAAAAAGATGGAACGAATACACAGGATCAATGGGTCAAAAAGAATCGGTTGGCATACAACTACTTTGATGAGAAGTGTATGCTCAAGAGCCAATGGTAAAATAAATAAATAATAAATAAATAAATTAGCAAAATTAAGACTCCTGAAATCGATAGACTATCAATTGAAATGTTGTCATAAACTGAAGAAACCCTGGAGACAATCACTAATATATGCTAATAAATTTGCAAGACAGCAGCCTAGCCAACAAACAAGAAGAGACAAAAAATGAGATTCAAAAGATGTAGATATTTTAATACAGTATCATTTATAACACATATAAACATGGATTGAATTCAATGTTAAGAAAACTAAAATCCTCCACAACTGAACCAATAGAAAATATCATGGTAAACAGGGTAAAGTTGGATGTTGTTAAAGGTTTCATTTTACTTTGGTCCATAATTAAAGGCTTATAGAAGCAGCAGTTAAGAAATTAAACAATGCAGCCTACTGACCAAGTTGATTGCAAAAGATCTCTTTAAAGTACTAATGAGCACAGATAACTCTTTGAGCACAAAGACATGCCTGTTCCTAGTTGCCTCATGCATCTGCCACCACTTGGCCTGTCAGTTTGCTGTACTGTGGTGGCTTGTATGTGACTGTGATGCTGGAAGCTATGCCCTGGTATTTCAAATCCTATCAGGGTCACCCACAGTGAGCAAGGTTCAGGTGATCTCCCAGACAAAGAACAGACTACGTAGAATGAATCGGCCGCCCACTCTAAGGAATTTGCTGCTGAAAACCTTATGGACTGCATGGAGATATTTGCACCCTGAAGGCCTAAGAAGTAAAAACATTGTCAGAGACAATGCCAGGTATTTAGCCACTCAACTCAGATGACACTCAAAGTACATTGTAACATGATGGAGCAAACCTTCGGAGTATTTTCTTCTGATGAGGCAAAACACAAAAAGAGAAGAAACATCTGAAAAAATCTACCCATAACCAGAACTTAGAATGTCCAAAGGATGCATCTAGAGAAAGTTGAAAGTTGTCAAAAATGAAATGGAATTCATAAAGTTAGAGATTCTGGTGTTAGTTAGCTGAAATAGTTAGAAAAATGGTAATTTTTAATTTGAAAATCACATGATTTATTATAGTGGGAATGACACACCAAGAGGAATGAAGCCACACTCATCATGAAAAAAGGACATTTCAAGATTGTGTTAGTCCGGATAGACAGGAGGAACAAAATTTCAGAGACACGCATATAGGTATAAGGAAAGTGTTTATATACAAAAGAAGTGTGACACTAAGAAGGCATCCCAATCCAGTCCAGTGCAAAGTCATAAGTCCAATATTAACCCATATGCTTGCAATCAGTCTATAATGTCTGCTTCTGACTCAGGAAGTCACAGGTCAGTGGGTGCAGAATTCTGGTGCTGGCAAAGGTCTCCCCAAGACTCCTCGCTTCCAGGGCTCAGGTCCATCAACAGCATGCCACTCCAGCTTCAGAGATCTGTCTTCATCAGGGCAAAGCTGTGTGGTTTCTCCACCAGCTACTCCAGCCTCCAAGCCACCGCCATTCTGTGTGGCCTGTGGTTAATCATCTCTGAAACTAACTCCCAACAACTGGGGAAGATAGCTTCTCATCTTCACAAGGGAAATATTGTGAGATTTCCTAGGAGTCTCAGGTGAAAGCCATGTCCACATAGAGGCCTCATCAGCTACTCAATGGCTTTCTCCAGATTAACAGGCCAGAAGACTCCACCCCTACATTTCAATTAAAAAAATTAACATAAGCACATGACTGCCACAAAGATCTATCTTAAAGTAATTTCTGTCTGTGACAGAATTATATCTACCCATCTTCAAGGAAACTCAATCAATATAACTAGTATTCAAATTTATAAAGTTATTTTATTTTATTATTTTATTTTTATTTATTTATTTTTTCTTTAGGCATCACTGCCTTGGTGGTGGGAGTAGGAGGCCCAGCCTTTGAATCAATCGCTAAAGGTAATGATGAACAAATTAAAGAAACTTTCCGATGTTTTCAGTTGTTAATTTGATCAAACTTCAATCAAGTTGCATTCAGCATTCTGAGCATTGGAATATGTCAGTTGGAAACAAACAGGAAGGAGCAATAAATGGAAAGTATTGTCTTGGTGATCGAAAGTAAGCTGAAGATCTTATGATAAAATTTTGCAAGACTGACTTCTTCATTACAAATATATATTTTTAACAATACCAAAAGATGACTATCCACATGGACTTCCCTAGATTTAATACACCTATTTCAAAGTAACTACATCTGTGGGGAGAGGTTTTCTACTCCCATAAAGACTTATAGACTTGGAAATCCAGTGGGGCAATTCTAATTTTTTCTCTAGGCTTGCTATGCATTTATATTGATACAATGACAGTTTCTGGTGTGATGCTAAAATGAGGTCTAGGGCTTATTGTGAAACAGGAGCCCCATGGCTAGGTTGTAAATTCAGGTTGAACCTGAACAAAGTTTTTGAGAGCCAAAATATAAATTTGAATACATTTAATTTGAATTTCAAGAATAGCTCAAGAGAAGATTTGATGCATTGAATATGGATCACAGTAAAGCCAATGCACTATGGGAGGACATTAAGATGCTCATTCATGAAGAAAATCAAACCAAAAAAAAAAAAATCTAAAAGGCAGGAAAGAAAAGATCAAAGTGGATGTCAGAAGAGGCTCAAATTTGCTTTCAATCATAGAGCAGCTAAGATAAATGGGAGAAATGATGAAGTCAAGGAACTAAACAGAAAATGTTGAAAGGTAGCTTGGGAAGACAACATAAAACATTGCAATGAAAGGTGCAAAGACCTAGGGTTAGAAAACCAAAATGGAAGAACATGTCTAGCATACCTTCGGCTTAAGGAACTAAAAAAATATTCAAGCCTGAAGTTGTAATATTAAGAGTTGTTTTTGAATGGTCAAGTTATTGGATGAGTCGGGAAGCATCACAAGAAGATGGCAAGAATACCCGGAGTCACTGTAGCAAAAAGAACTGGCCAGCAGACCATCACCTCAGAAGGTAGGGTAGGAGCAAGACAAGTTAAGGACAGCAAAGGGAGATGGCCAAGCTACACTGAAAGCATCAGCCAAACATAAGTTTCCAGGAGTCAATGTAAATCCAATTGCAATGTTTCCGCAAGGTGATGAGGCACTAAAACAGTCACTTGTCTATGTCAAAAAAATTGGAAGGCAGCTGTTTAGCCAACCAGTTGGAAGAGACTCATACTTGTTCCTATTACAAATAAAGGTGACCAAACAATGTTCAAATCTTGACACATTGTAATTAATATAACATGCAAATACAATTTTACTGTAGGTTATTTAACAGTGGCAGTAGTACATTGATAGGAAGCTTCCAGAGGTTCAAAATGGATTCAGATGAGAATTTAGAACAAGCAATATCATTACTGATGTCAGATGGATCTGGTCTGAAAGTTGAACATACTAGAGAAAGTAATTGTTTGTGCTTCACTGATCAATCAGAAGCATTACACTATGTATATCTGAACAACCTATGGGCAAGTTTGAGAAGAATGGGAATTCCACCACATTTCCCTGTGCTTATGTGGAATCTGCACTTGGATCAAGAGACACTTGTGTGCATCAAAAAGGGGAATACAGCAAGAGTTAAAATCAGGATTTGTGTTTGCCAGCCTTGGATCCTCTCACCATGCTTATCGAATCTTGAAGCCAAACAAATAGCAAGTGAGGTTGGACTATATGAAGAAGAATGGGGCCTTTGGATTGAAGCAAGGATTATTAACAACCTGCAAATTATTGATAACACAACATTGCTTGTTGAAAGTGAGGAGGATTTGAAGCACATGCTGATAAGATCTAGGATTTCCACCTTCAGTATGGATTTCAACTCAAGATAAATAAGACTAAAATTTTCACAACTGGACTAAAAATAAACATCACGATAAATAGAAAAAAGAGTTGAATAGTTAAGGATTTAATCTTGCTTATGGATTTCACCTACCACTAGTGCTCATGGAAGCTGCAGTTAAGACATCAAATGATGCCTTGTGTTGGGTAAATTTGCCACACAAGACCTCCTTAAAACATGGATGTTGCTTTGAAGACTACGGTGCATCTGGAACAAACCATGGTCAATCCAAAAGCCTCGCATGGGTTTGAAAGTTGGACATTGAAAAAGGAAGACTGAAAGAATTGATGCTTTTGAATTGCTGGGCTAATGAAGAGTAGTGAAGGTACCATGAAGTACCAAAAGAGAGAAAAACCTGACGTGGAAGAAATGCAGCCATAATGTTTTTTAGAGTCAAGTGTGCCAAGACTGTTTCTTAAGTTCTTAGCACATGTTATCAGAAGAGAACAGTCCCCGGAGACAGACATCAGAACTGGTAAAGGAAGGGGACAGTGAAAAATAAGAACACCCCAGACAAGATGGATGTAGACACTGACTGGAACAATGGTCCCACCATAAGAACTACAGTCAGAGGGGTGGGGGGCTCCAGATGGGTCATTATTTGGTTCTGCTGTATATAGTGTATCTGATTCAAGGGCACACAACAACAACAGCAACAACAACAACAATGGATACATGTGAAAAATATTCAATGAAATAAGAAGAAAGCAGAATTTCTTAATTGAATTAGGGTGTTGGCAAAGAACATTGAAAGTACTGTGGATGGCCAAAAGAATAAACACATCTGTCTTGGAAAAGTATAGATAGAATTCTCCTCAGCATTGAGAAATCTCCTCTCCCACCTTGTGTACATGCTGTAAGGAGAGACCACTCCTGGGAAGATGACTTCATGCTTGGTAAGGTCGAGGTTCAGCAAAAAAGAGAAAGCCTCTCAAGAAGATAGATTGACACCATTGCTGCATCAACGGATTCAAATACCACAATGATTGTGAGGACTGGACAAAGTGGGCAGTGTTTCATTCTGTTTTATGTAGGATCAGCATGAATTGGAACCAACTCAAGAGTTCTAATACACATAATGGCTATAGGGTAGATGTCTGTTCTGGGAAGCCACTCTACTTTAGGATGGTCTATCCTTTTTGCAGCCCCTGCTTCACCACTATGACTTTCTATGTTTGCTCTTTTACATCTTGTAAACTGGTCTCTCTCAAGTAGCATATTAGATCTCAATGTGCTTTTATGGTAGATTTCTTCATACAAGTGTGCTCTTCCAAATACTGCATCAGCTTTAAATCAGTCCATGTTTATTATCCTATTATGGCATTCCCTTCCCTTGTCTAGTTCCTTTTAGATGTAGACCTAAGGTTTGAATACTTATCTCTAGGGTCCCAGACATTGTCTCAACATCTGCTATGAAAACTTTGCTTTAACTGAACTATACAAATATATGTGGGTTCTGCCTGATTATAGAATTCATTGATCCCATGGACTGTTTTCTGCTGCCCTGGTGCTTTCATAAACTGATGGCTATTGAAGTATAGCTGGGTCTGTGGTATTTATGGGGCATTTTGACTTTAAAAAAAATATTTCTCTTGTGTTAACTCCATTTCTCTTGTTCCTTGAAGTCCTAGATTTCTTTCCTGGGTCATAATATCTGCTGTTTCCTGATAGCCTATGCTAGAACTGGGTTTTGTTAATGTGTCTTCATGCCCGATCTTTTGTGACTCTATTTTAAGGCAAAGCAAGCTATAGTAGTGTAGCTGTCATCATCAGGCCCGTGGTGTACTGTGTGAATCACATTTAATCATTAATGAGTAAGATAACATTTGTTGCTGTATATAGCTTCTGAATGTTTGATCAAATGAGTTAACTCACTTACGAATTCACAGTATATCAAGTTCTTCTGAATGTTTCCCAGTTCTTTAGGTGAATCAGACAGTGACAAAATTGGTGACCCCCCCTCACTACAATTTGTGTTGTGTGGTTCTTTTGTGATATAACATCTTGTCTGCATGATTATTTATTTCCACTTTGAATCTTACATGACATTTAATCAAAAGCCACAATCAGAAAACTAATTTAACAAGGGTACATAACTCATGCTCAGTCTCTCTTTCTACCTGAGTATGGAAATGGCAAACACAAAATCAGAAAAGAAATACAATATGTTATAAAATAATAGGTATTTTCCTAGATGTTATTTATGAGTTAAGCACCTTATCTGAATTATCTTACTTTTTTCTCATGACAGACTTTTATATCATGAGGTAACTGTGATCAATATTACCCCAATTTATGGACAAAACTGAGATTTGGGGGACTCAAATAACTTGCTGAATATTATATAACTAGGACATAGCTTCACAGTACTTAAACCTATATATAAAGTCTATGTGATTATGCTGCATGATTGTTGACCTATCCATTTTGGATTTTAAAAATTCTCAATTGAAAGGTTGTAAAAAGGAAGTCTCTTGCTGTTTTACCCTCTGAATAGAGGAAAGAGTGAATAGTATGTTAGAGTTCCTTCATACAAGTGTGCTACTCCAGATACTGCATCAAAGGTTTAAATTAGTCCAGATTTATTAACACATTTTTTGTATTGTGTATTGATTGAGTTCCTCAAAAAGATATATTGATATATTGTCTCCAAATGCATTTGACTTGGTTCAAACACACCAGCCCCTCCAAGGGAGAAAGATGAAGGAGTTTGTTCCCTTAAAAAATCAAAATAAATAAATAAAACACTAGTCAACAACCAGTTCTACTCTATCTCATACAATTGCTGGAAAAAAAATAGAAAGAACAGACTCAATGATAGTGAGTTTAACCTATTATAACAGTGGACTTATTTTATAATAAGGTCTTAGATGATTTGTCAGTTAGCATGAGGTCACATCAGACTAGGGGGGAAGCAAATCTAATCTGAATACTACCTTTATGAAATAGGAGAGACAGACACCGTGGGAAAAGCTGACCATGTGATGTTATAAATTTAAGCTAAAGAATGCCCCAAAACATTTGGGTCTTCTAGAAACTGGAGCTGAAAGAGACAAAGTAGGTGCTTTCCCCACACAAAAATAAAAAAAGAGTATGGTCCTGTCACAACTCTGAATTTGACACTCACATAAAAAGAACTATAAGACCTTCAAACAAAAAGAACTGGAAGACATATTCTTCCAGTTTTTAAAAGCTACTTAGCATATTCCTTCTTTTGCATAACTTGATCTTTGACTCTATGTTCAGAACTCACCTGTAATTGAGTTGGGGCCTACTTGCCACAGACTCTTGACGGGAGGAGGCAAAAGTACTGCATATCCGGGAGAAGTAGAGAAAACTTAGAAATAGAGCCAAAGGGTCTGGACTGTGTGTCCTTTCAGGGAGTGGTCAAAAGATGGTTCTATCAGTCAAGCAAGGACCAATGTAGAAACTGCCTTGCAACCACATTGCGGGTCTCGGTTCTAGCTTCAGATCAGAGGGCCTTGAAAGATGCTTGTGAAAGAATGGTCTAAAGAGGCACAAGAAAAAGATGTGGAAGAGGACAGGTGTGTCACATGAAGGGCAAAGTACATTTGTCATTTACAAAGATCCCTCAGGATGACTGAGCAGAACACACAGAATTAGAAGAGGCTCCCTATGGCAAGAATGGACTGGGGTCTTAACTGGAATCATAGCAGGAAGAACCAGGAATAGATAGGCAGATCCCATATATCTAAGGGGTAGAGCATATGCCTCTCGGCAACTAATATTTCAGGGTGCTTAGGAGAAAGGGAGGAAAGAAAGATTCTTTCCAGGTTTCAAAGGGGCATGTGTACAGAGACTCAGGGTTAACGCAGGTAAGCACATACAGGGAGAAAGGACAAACTATGTATAAGTATCATTGACTATGCATTTTTCCTACCACCATAAAAACTGTGCTTTCCATGTCTAGGTAGAAAAATAAACTCATAATTCCAAGGACTGCCTATTTTTATTTTTTTCAGCATCACCCAAATAGCTAAGCACTGATCTGGAAACTTCACTGGAAATCAATAAGTATTTTGCAATAATTTGCCTGATTAATATTGAGAGGTATGATCCTTTGTTCTGGTTTCAGAGATACTAGAGATACCATGATAGATAATTTGTTTTCAACAATTAAAAGAAGTATATGTGTGTATATATATATATATATATATATTTTATATATCTGGTTTCAAAATCTCAAAATGAGAGTCCCCACATCGGTCTGCTAGTCTCATACAAGACACAAAATTCCATATGGGTAGGGAGAAAAGTAAATTCTTGCAAATAAAGTAAATTGTTAGAAACAGGGGAGATGAATTATATTCAAATGAGGCTGTAAAATAAAGAGATACAGAGAAGCAATAACAAGGCTGGCCAAGCTTCCTTTTGTGTAGCAATTAAGTCAGGCATTGCAGTCCCCCACCCTCCACCCCTGGTTTGTACTTTTCCGCTCTTCTTGACTATCTATCACTGCTGGTAAAACTCCCCCCACTAAAAGATCTTAAAGTTCACAGTAAAGCAATGCAACTATTCTGAGTCATTCTTTCCTACCTTTTAACCTAATCTTCAGAGGTGCCAGGACTGAATAAGCATGGCTCCTTCCCCAAATGAGCCTAATCTTGTCTCTGAAAATAGCACTTCCTTGCCAAGAAGAGTTTTTTTTTTTTTCCTTTTGAATGGCTGCAAGGATGAGAAAAAGGAGCTAGCTTCATGAATGGCCCTGAGTTGGGTGGGTACTAAGTGAGAGTGCCCTTCCTCACTACAGAGAATAAGCACTGTCTACTTATTGATGGTTTTAACCTTCTCCACCCCTGTTTTTATCCTTACAATGACTGTGGCAGAAAGCTTTGAAAAAACTCATTACTGATTTCTAATTCAATAAGTGAAAAAGGTGAGATGGAGGACAAAGTAGGTTCTAGGGTTTGGGAATGCCTACTACATGGCACCCTCTGTGTAAAATGCTTTCACAATGGCTCTGCTTGGCAGATCGGAACTGGGGGTCCAAGCTGAAAAAAGACCTGAGCAGTTGCTCTTTCTTTAAGCACCCAAGCTTGGGGATTTGAACCCAGATCTTTGGATTCTGAATGCAGTGCTTATTTCATTCACCTCTCATGTCTGACTCTGCCAGCATTTGCTTTACTGTCAGCAAAGGAATTCACTTCTGGATTCCCCAGAGAAGGAAACCATCAGAAAGAAGCAGCCTCTCTCTTCCACCTATCAACTTCCAGGCAGCCTTACAAATTCATTCTGCTCCTGTTCCGATGGAAACAGAGTGTATTGCTGTCCTTTTCCTATTGGTTAAGACTCATCCTTCCACCGGGTCTATGCATCCATTACTTCGCGCCACCTTGCCTCCTGACGGAGCTCCCGCTCACGATCAGTTCCTTTCTCTACTGTAGTTTAAGATTCTTCACAGGTCCTCCTAATCGGCATTTACGTGGTCTTGAGTCTGCCTGGCGCTCGTGGAGTGCATACCCATTCACAAACACACAGAACAGTCTTCTTGACCCTAACTGCACTGGAGATTCTCACTTCACAGACAATGATTCATCTCGCTGTCTGAGAATATTGAAAAACTACTGTGGGTGCAGAGTTCAGCATCTAGAAAAGCCACAATATGTTTGAACTCCTTGCCTTCATCTATGTGGCAACGCAAGCTTTTCTGCATGTCAGTCCCTGTCTGCATTCATTATGGTTTTGCAAGATTCAGAATTGTAAACCAAGGTTAAATGGCTTTGGTGTTCTGATTTGTTCCCTCTCTTTGAGTCACTTTTGACTGCATTTTCCTGTTTTTGTTATCTCTTGATTCAAAGAACAATTCAACTATGACTGCTATTTATTGTTTTAATTTTACCCCAGAATGTGCATCTTCAAATACATATTTGAAATATCTACTTAGATCATGGAAAAGCATTTCCAGTACAGTCTTCTATTTTAGAAGATCGCCAAGGAAAACGGATGATGTGATTAGTCCAGAGAGTGGAGGCTGCTATACACTAGGTTAGTAGCAGTAAACATGAAGATAAATAGGTAGACTCTAAGATATATTTATCATTTAGACGTTATAAGAAATGTTGACCATTTTAAGTAGAGGTAAAGACAAAAATATAAAATCAGAGAAGTAGGTTTGTCTTCTTTTAGGATAGATGCAGATAAATTATAAATGTTGTTATAGATGAAACTGGAAAGATGAATATGAACCAGGTTATGAAAGGCCTTGAAAGTATTTAGGCTTTATTCTAGCAGAAAAGTATAATCGAGGGCTGTTAGAGAATTTTAGACATGGAAAAGATATAATCAGGTACACCTTATAGGGAGCTTACCCTGATTTCTTTGTGGGGCAGACCATGCAGCTGGGTAAACAAAATAGATGCATATAAAAAAAAAAGAGAGTCACTAACGATTAAGTTGTGCCAACATGATTAATGCAAGTAATAAATGTGGCTGAAGATAAGAGAAGGGAAATTATTTTAGATTGCTAAGAAAAGGCTTCATAGAGAAAGTTAAAATTGAAAATTTGAGTTAAGACATAGATGATGCATTAGATCTTAGTAGGAAAAAAACTGGAATTTTCTAAGCAAGCAGAATTAATATGCATATGAGTTACATAAGGCAGCTGAAAAACACCAGAAATAATTATAATGGTCTGTGAGATCCTGATGGGGTAGAGGATTTATCTGGAATAGCAGCATAATAAAAGTCAGGGTTGGCAGGGCCTTGAATTCAAGTCTGGGGAGACAATGGGAAGCCCCTTCAAGTCTCAAACTGGAAACTTTTACACATACAACTTCTGTGCTGTAGGATAGTAACCAAATAACAGTAAATCACAGTTGAAGTTAGAAAACTTTGAGGAAGAAAACAAGTCTGGAAGATTTTGAGGGGTGAGGTAACAAAGTGTTAAACTAATCAATCTGCAGCATAAATGGAATTAAATTGTTATTTGTAACCATATTAAGAAAGAAAAATCATTCAGGGACTAGAGAAATGATGTGTGATTTGTTAATGCTGTACTACACCTTGGTTGAATCTGTCCTTCTTTATTCCCCTTCTGTGGGGGGATACCCAATTGTCTACAGATAGGCTTTGTGTCTCAACTACAAATCTCCTCCTTCCCATTAATATAGTTGTTTATTTTGGATCTTTTGCTACATTATAGCTGATCCCATTGACATCTCATGATCACACAGGCTATCGTGCTTTTTCCACGTGGGCTTATGTGGCTTACCTGCTAGAAATGGGTGCTTGTTTAACGTCAACCCTTTGAGATTCTAGTGCTATATTTTTTGATAGCTGGACACCATCTGCTCTCTTTACCTCATTTCCTTATGCATTCATTTTGACTTCAGCAATCTTGTCAGGAAGGTGAGGATCAAAGAGTGCAGATTATCAGAAAAAATTGTTCTTAAGTTAAGAGAGACCTTGAGCAGAGACCCAAAGTTCTCCTGTTATCTTAATACTTAACATATCAATATATGTACTTTGGTTGCTAGCCTTTTCATTATAAATTAGTACATTTACATATATGCATGCTTATAGCAATGCCTCTATTTACAGCTTTTGCCTCCTACTTATTTCCTCTATTTCCTTTCACATTCCTCCTATTCCACTATCATAATCACCTTTCATTCAACTCTTGGAAATTCCTCAGACACATTGCACTTGATTAAACCCCACCAAGCATTATATGTCCTCCTGCCATCAATTTTAGATATCTTGCTGTTCCCTTATCTCTGAGCTTGTTGGCTGACCACTTCCCCTTCCTGCCCCCTCCTCTCCCATACCACCCCCCACCCCACCACCCACAAACACCCCAGAAATGCCAGTGTCTTATTTTCTCCTCAGGATTGTTTGTCCTGCCTGTCTTACAGAGTAAGATATAGGGCAAAGGAAAAAGAAAAGCAAAAACCGAACAAGAAAAAAAAAGTTCCAGGTCTTCCTGCTGACACTTATGTAGCAGAGCACCAACAGGCATTATTCCTGTAGCTTCTGAGTGCTTTCCACCACCACACTACCATGACCCAGTTCTACCTTCCAAATCTGCTGGAGAACACAGCCTGGTCCAGACAAGAACTCTTAACATAGGGAATTCAGGACAGATAACCCCTTCAGGAACAACAATGAGAGAGTGATATGATACCATGAGAGATGGTATGGATGGTATGGTCAGGGATGGAAAAGAGGGAGAAAAGGGAGCCCATCACAAGGTTGAATTTATATACTCCCGGGGGGGGCATAAATCACAGAAATATGGGTGAAGGGAGACAATAGACAGTGTAAGATATGAAATAATAACATTATATAATTGATCAAGGATTCAATGAGGGGGAGAGGATTAGAGAGGGAGAGGAAAGAAGAGGAACTTGTACCAAGGGCTCAAGTACACAATGTTTTGGAAATGATGATGGCACTATATGTACAAATAGACTTGATACAAATGATGTATGGAATATTGTAAGAGCTAAAAAGTCCCCAGTAAAATGATTTCTAAAAGAAAGAAAGAAAAAAAGTAAAAAAAGAAAGAAAAAGAAAGAAAGAAAGAAACCATAACTTTTGGTACATAAAATAAGTATTAAATGCATGACTCTGTTTTCCTATCTTCAGCTAACATTTTCTGGATGAGCCCCTGAAGAAGGACAGTGGCAGGGACAAAGAAGAAGGCCTCAAGAAGATCAGTGGCACAGGGCCTGCAACAAGGGGCCCCAGTCTGGGAACAACTAGGAGGGCCGGGCAGGACTGGGTGGCATATGGTTCTGCTGCGCATAAGGTCAGTATGTGTGGGAACCAACTCGATGGCACCTGCAACAAGGTTTCTAATATATTTCCATTTTATAAGCAGGGAATTATTTTGGCTCTAGTCGATGGTAGTTCAGCATCTCTATTTATGGTGAATTATTTCACTTTGCTAATTATATATGTGTGTGTATAGATGGATAGATAGATAGATAGATATAGATAGATATCCTATTTGTAGCTTTCCTTCTAATCTTTCTTAAGAATCTTTATTTTAATCTTATATTGGATTTAGATTTAGGATGAATACTCATACATGAGTCCATAACTCCAGTCAAATTCCTATCAAAAGTTTTCTGCCAAGGATATGATAGCACGAATGTCAATGTCAATAAAGGACATTGAAAGATTATTGTCATTTGTGATGGCAGATGGGTGAGAAGGCAAAGGAAGTAGGTAAGACCATGGACAGAGATTCCATTAAATATATAATATGCAAGTAGAGCTTGATATCTCTCACTAAACAAATAAAACTTATCTCTCACACTAGACTCTTTAAGAAAAATAATTCTCGGTGATAGCTATTATATAGATTGGGAGTTGCTTTACAGATGATGTCAGTATGGTGTCCTTTTTATGGTGCTGTCTTTTTGCGGGGGCATCACTGCCCTCTGGTGGTCGTGGGACCTACTCAGCCTTGCTCCTGGAGAGCCGTTGCTAGATTTGAACTGCCAAACCCGTGGGCCACAGTCCAGGACTCAACCACTACACCACCAGGGCTCAGCCAATTATGGTGTCCTTTTTAAAACAGAACTTTCTAAGTAAAAGAGAGTGTGGGGCATGTTCTAAAAATAGCATAAATTAAGTAGTTTTAAAGAATAGAAATATATTGTCTAAATTTTGATGGACAGAAATCTTATTATCAGGAATATGGGTTCTAAGGAAAGGTCTTTTCTTGTCACTATCCTCTGGCTTGTTGCTTATCCCAAACAGCCTGTTCTCTCTGGGTATATGTGTCTCCCGATCTACTGTCCCTTTTTAGAAGACACCAGATGGAAGGGATTAGGTTTAGAACCCAGAGTAGTCAGTCTTATGTAGATAAGAACAATCTTACTTTCACACAGGGTCACATTTAAAACTAAAGGAGTGTGCACCTCAAAATAATATTTCTGAGAACACAATTCTGTCCATAACTGGGGTTTGAGTAACAGGAACCTGGTTCTTGAGTTCTCATTGCTGCCATAAGGGAAGCAGCTGTGAAAGTAGATAGGCACAACATAGCAAAATCACACACAAGGAGCAGATTTTAATACTATTTATTTCTAACATCAGCGTGTGATTCCATGATGCTTGGAGGGACTCATTCTATGGACTGTCCCAAATAGCTGTCCTTACAATGAGATGCTTTGACCTTTATAAAAAGTTTGGAGAATCAGGCACCCCCAATATTGAGGAAAACAAGAAGGTAAGCACCCTTTCATGGGGAATAGAGGCCTGTGGCTTCAGTGTGACCTTCTCTAAGAAAAAGTTCTTAGAAAATAAAATCATATTTTATATCTGAACCCATGCTCTATTTCCTACTCCTCTCTCTCTCTCTCTCTCTCTCTCTCACTCTCACTCTCCTCTCTCTCTCTCTCTCAACACATATGGCAGTTGGTGTCTTCTCTCTAGCAGATATGAAACAAATTCCAAATCAGAAAAACCTTTGGGGCAGAAACCCGACTGTGCTGGGAGGGAGGCTTTTCTTGCAGGAGGCCTGCAGCTCCCCTCGGAGACCAGAACAGCAGGGGCAGCACATTTGATGGGAGTGGAAAAGAAAGGGGATGATGGGACAGAGAGTGGCAAAGCCAACTCCTGGGGCCTAGTCTCCCACTGTCCAGCCAATTGACCTCAGGCAGATCATTCAAAGCACCTGGGGAGTTTGCAAAACAGACTGGCAAGGGTTGGGTTTGATGATATCCACGGTCTCTTCTAGGCCTACATCCTGTGATCTTTCAATCTTTTTTTAGGCTTTTTGAAATAATCTCATTGATGTGCAGACCTGTAGGGGGTTTTAGGGATTAATCAGTATCCTTTTCATTCTGGAACCATTCCAGCAAAACTCAGAGAAAAGAAGCAAAAAAATTCCAATCAGCTTGTGCAATTGGGAGCTTATGTAACTTACATGTTTCAGGAACAATTATTAAACCCAGCTATATATTTTTAGAATTTATGCATGCAGGAGAGAAAATATCAAGACACTGAAGCTTTAAGATGAGTAATATTTATGTTTTTCTTATTTTTTCTTTCTTTTTCTCAGCGAACATCATTTTCCATTGATCTTTTTCCTTCACATTTCTTGGTTCTTATGTTTAATTAAAACTAATTCTCCAACTGGTAGTATGTATGTTTTCATATGATTTGCTCTTTTCAATATGCATAATGACTTCATAAAGAAAATAATGAGATATAATGTTCTATATTTAACAAAACAAGAAAATGAAATTCAGTTCAAATAAAGGAACAAACAGTATGAAGTTATGCAACTTTTAAAAGGAAGAACTGGAATTTGAATTCAGTTCTTTCTGATCTATGATCCCATATGTCTGCAAATAGTAAAGCAGAACATGTTAACTAGCATGCAAGTTGAAGTGCATCTCCTCCTGTTCCATAAACTTATGAAATCACTTTGATAGCTTAGAAGGGAGAAATAATAAAATGTTTCCCTCTCTTCCCCATCACACTTAAAATAAACAAAGCCTTTCTATTGTGGGAAAAACTGGAATGCTGATATGACATGGAAATATGTTACTTAGTTTGCTTGATAAAATCGAGTGAAGTGCTTGCTTCTGTAGACATTAAATTCAGCAAAAGGCTCCATAGAATGATTCCCAGAAGAAGCATGCAGGGTAGTTCCTTAGATGACAGTCTAGGACATCTTTTATTCTAAAAGGAAGTGTGTAAGCTATATTTACGTGATATAATAATTCTCCTTCTCTTATCATGAAGTGTCCTGTTCTCTTGCACATACTTAGAGAAAGTATGTGTGTTACTCCAAACAAGATTTAGGAAGAGGGACATTGGTGAATGCTAAAATTATTCAATTCCATCGGTGGAAGAGTAACCAGCAATGACACAAGAAATGGGTTAAGTTTCCATCCAATGTTACCTCTAATGAAATCTCAACTGAGATGAGTATTTTCATTTGTTTCTTAGAATGCCATGTTAATCATGAGTAAGAGTGATAGAAACCAACTTTTGCCTGTTCTGGTTTCAGATAGCTTATTTCAAAAGAATACTTAAAATTCAGGGGTGGAGGGGGCGGGGGCACATGGCTAGTCTTCTTAGTTCTCATCAACAAAAACAGTGATATGTGAGAGAGTGTTTTCCAGAATGTATTCCTTCTCTTTTTTCTTTTGTTATTATTTTAATTTTTAATTTATTTATGCTTTTTTGGACATTTTTTGTTGTCATTGTGTTGCTTTCTTATATTGTTTCATCTTGTTTTTTGTACATATTATTATCTCTGTAAGTCTAACTATGTAAGATAGGCTGATGGACAGTATGGAGGAGAAAACAATGGGACTGATGACTCCAGGGGGTCAATGGGAGATGGCCAAGTGGGGGAAGGTGGTGGTGGTGTCCATTTCAGGGGCAAGTGAACAAGTAATCCGAAAATCAGCGGCAAGGTGTGTGTAAGAGGCCTGATAGAGACTGATCAAGAGTAACGTAACAGAGAAAAATTACTGAAACCCAAATGAAGGCTGAGCAAGATAGTGGGAAAAGAGGAAAGTAAAAGGAAATAAAAGGAAAGAACTTGGAGGCAAAGGACACGCACAGAGGTCTACATCCAGACATGAACATAGGTAAATATATTTATATATGATGATGGGGAAATAGATCTACATGCATATATTTATGAGGTTAGCATTAAGGCAACAGATGGACATTGGACCTCCACTCAAGCACCTCCTCAATGCAAGAATACTTTGTTCTATTAAATTGGCATTCCTTGATGCTCACCTTTTGGACAAAGTCACTGAAGACAAATGTGTGCACAAGCAAAAGTGTCAAAGAAAGCTGACAGGGCCAGGCTATCAAAGATATAGTGTTTGGGGTCTTAAAGTCCTGAAAGTAAACAAGTGGCCATCTAGCTCAGAAGCACCAAAGTCCACATGGAAGAAGTACACCAGTCTGTGTGACCACAAGGGTTCAATGGGATCAGCAGTCAGCAAAGAACAAAAATCATACCATTGCGTGCCCACCTTCCTGATATATTCCTTCTCTTATTAAGATAGAAGAATTGGTAAACATCTGGGTCTCTAAGATTGTCTTCAGGATTACAATTTGCTGAAAACTATGTGCAAACTTCCTTATTTAGAGGGATTTATTTTCTTCCAGAAGATATTTTATTACATTCATCAGATTTCTCTGAAGTTTTTGGTTCCCTTTGGACTGTTCTTTAAAGTCATTCGTTGATGGATAACAAGGGCCAGGCATAGTCTGAACAGTGAGACCTTTGGAGCCAAAGGGAACTCACACTGGACAAAATGTGCCATTCGGCACATTGCCATTTCCAAAGCAGGTCTGACTGTTGCCTTCCTCATAGGTCCTCCTCATGAAGTTGAGAACAGTTTAAAGGGCCCGAGTGAAAGGACCATAGGTTTGTGGTCACTGGGGTCACTGAAGGAATCAAACACTTCCATTCTGGAAACTACCATTGCCCACATCTCTTTTCCAGCACTATGCTCATGTTCTTCCTGACATACAAGAAGAAAAAAAGAATCAAGACATCTGTGAAAGCACACAACAGGGGCTCAAAACATCTTAAAGTCTGTTGCAGTATCTTTCTTATGGTATCACTAACAAATCTAAAAATTAACTCACTGCATCGAGTCAATATCTATGCATTGTGGTCTATTGGGCAGGATAGAACTGCCCCAGTTCCTTTCTAAGACTGCACGTCTCCCTGGGAATAGAAAGCCCCTTCAGGGGAGTAGAAAGTCCCAGCTTCCTCTCCCAGAGCAGCTAATGGTTTGAGGATTGTAGCCAAAGGCAGAACCACTACACCACCATGACTCAGATTGCTAATTCAGAGGTTATAAACTCTCTAAGCCTTAGTTTCCTCTGATAATAAGAGATGAAAAGTTGCTTCCTTCCTCAGATGGGGATATGTGAAATAGTACAAGAATTATTTTGTTTTGGTAGCTAAAGAAAGATAAAGTAGTTGAATTCACTCATCAGTCTCCATCCTGATGAAACTATGCTGAAATAACAAGTTGATCTTTTCCCTTTTTTTTGTTTGCATCACTGCCCTATGGTGGTATGGGAGCTACCCAGCGCTGCTCCTGAGAGCTGCCACTGGATTTGAACAGCTAAGCCCATAGGCCACAGTCCCGCAGTCCACCACTTACGCCACCAGGGCTCAGCCCAATCTTTTCCTTTTAAAATACAAACTCACAACGAGAAATAGAAACAATAACAATGACATTTCAAAACCTGGAGAGCAGATGGATATTAAATAATTGATGGGCCCTCCCAAAGATGAATTCAAAAGTGGCAGTTGTTAAAGCCAGGAGGACTCAGTTCATTTTACCCTGTAGAAACCACAGCTGTCTTAAGAGTTCGGTAGTATTCTTGATGAGTGTAGATATAGGGATTTAGAAAAAAACACTAGGTAAGATATGTTTACTAATCAGTTCTCAACCTAGATCATTCCATCTCCAAGGAGTGATGGAAATATAGACGTGAAATGGTTGAGTGTGCCAGAGACCCACATAAGCTTTTGTCATTTAATGTGGACAGTGGAGATTTATATCTGTGATACACACTGGAGTCTCATAGGGCAAGCAATTGTCTAGCCTAAAACACCAATAGTACTCCTCTCATTGAAGAACAGGGATTCAGATTCCTCTCAATTTAAATCTCTTAATTTGCACAGAAAGTCATACCATCTGAAGTCTTGATAATTTGAGCTGAAAAGAAAATAAGCAATGGCCTTTTATACCAGACAATAGCAAGCACCAAGGTGCTAGTGACCTTTAAAACTCCTAGCTATATTTTCTGACCTCAATATTAGACTTTCAGCCAATATGCTGCCCTGCAGGCAAGAAGTGAAGATATTTCTCTGGAAAATATGACTAGTTCCTAGAGAAAATTCTCAATGTGCTGACATAGATGATTCCTCAGTGAAAGAGTCTAACTAGATTACCCTCAGTGAACATTACTGTTGATGATTTCACCTTTATGTTCTGAGTTCAAAGATGTGTCTTAGTCTGCACTCATAAATTTAAGGAGACAGAAAATGATAGCCAGGAGAGAGGCCAGAACAAAGAAACAAAAGCAGATGTAGTACGTGCAAAAAGAGATGATACAGGTACACTTAAACTTCAAAAGTATCCAAATCTCAGAAAAGATAAGAAAAACACAAAATCCAGGTTTTCCAGAGGAATACAGAATCCACTAAGCAAGAAAAGGATGATGATTATAATAATATAATCATTCATGGATAGAACGTGAGTTTTGGAAAGTGGCAATGATAACAGAAGAATCCAAAATTAAAAAAAAATAAACCAAGATAGAAACAAAAACAATAATAAAAGAAGATTCATTCAAGAGAACTTCATAAAAGTTCCAGAAAGAATAAGGGAAGAAACCAGACAAGTATGCAATGAAGTGAAATTATTTGGTATGGCTCTTCTATCTATGTTTTAGGTACCATTGATTCACCTATAACCCATTGGGACCCCGTGTACAACACAATGATACATCCAGGTTGGTACCATTCTCAAAATGGGCATTATGTTTGAATCCATTTTTGCAGCCATCAACAAGTGTAGGATATCATCTTGTTGAGGGATATCCTCTTTTTCATTGACCCTCATTTTACCGAGCATGCTGTCCTTTGCCATGACTGTCCTTTCCTGATAAAATGTGCAATTTCCATGCTATGAAATATAGACATTTTTCTTTCTAAGGAGGATTCTGGCTGTACTTTTCCCAGGAAAAATCAGTTTATTGTTTTCAGAAGCCCATGGTATTTCCATATTCTTCTCCAGCACTACAATACATTACATTTATTCTTCTTCAGTATTCCTTATTCAATGTTCAACATATATATATATATATTAGTATTCAAAGTAGCGTCAATGCTTTTCAATACTATAAAAAATTATCATGTAACAGATTTATACAATAATGAAAAGTCAATAGTACAGAAGGTGCCAGCAAATTTATTCTTTGGTTTCTTGACTTCTGCTTCATGGTCATTCATTGTGGCTCCAAGCAAGACAAACCCTTGACAACTTCAATCTTCTCTCCATTATAATATTGCTTATTGGTTTGGTTGTGAAGTTTTTTTTTTATCTTTCTTTAAATTGAATCCTAATTCATACTGAAAGCTATAATGTTTTATGTACATCAGCAAGTGCTTCAAGTCCTCATTTTAAACAAGCAGTTGTATTCTCTATATATCACAGGTTGCTAGTAATTTCAATCATAATATCACATTTTCCTTCATATAGTCCAGCTTCTCTGATTATTTTTATCATCATTCAGATTCCATATATAGGGTGACAGGAAACAGCTGTGACACACACCTTCCTTGATTTTAAACATTGCATAAAACCCTTGCTCCCTTTGAACAGCTTCCCTTGAACCATGTAGAGGTTCTGAATGAGTATAAAGGAAAGCTCTGGAGTCCCCATTCTTCTCAAGGCTAGCCATAGTTCACTAGGGTCCCCACAATCAATCAACTTTGTGTAGCAAATAAGACACAAATAAACAGCTTTCTCGTAGTCTTTGCTTTCAGGGAACATCCATTGACATCAGCAATCATATCCTTTTTACAATATCCTCTTCTGAAACTGGCCTGAACTTTTGACAGTTCATCATCAATGTATTACTGCAACCATTGTTGAAAGAGCTTAAATAAAAATGTTCCATGCATGTGATATTAATGATACTGCTTACTTATTTTGGGTAAGTAGAACATTCTGCTGAGTCACCTTTACTTATAATGGGTACATATATGAATCTCTTAGAATAAGTTAGCCATGCATAGGTCTTCCAAATTTCTTCATATACATAAGTGTTTCTAGTGTTTCTAATGAAGTCCTTATTGAAACATTTCATATTCCATCATTCCTGATGTGTTTCATCGCTTATACCTTCAAGGAAGTTTGGATTTCTTCTGTCTGTAATATTGACTCTTGATCCTATGCTTCATCTTCAAATGGCTGAATGTTAAATAGTTAATTTTTGGTACAATGACTCTGTGAATTATGTTTATCTTCTTTTGGTGCTTCCTACATCGTTTAATAGTTTGTCCTTAGAACCTTGCAATATTGCAACTCAAGGCTTGATTTTTTTCTTCAGCTCATTTCATGTAGTGTTGCGCTCATTCTTCCTTTTGGATTTGCTAATGCTAGGTCTTTGCACATTTTATTATACTACTCAATTTATGTTCTGTCTAGAATCTGTGCAACCACCATTAAGTAACTAATTGTGAGTAGACAAATAATGTGTAGATCACTCTAATTTAGATATTTGTAAAATTCTATTATTCCTTTGATTATATAAGTGAATCATGTCAGGAGCAGGGACATAGAACCCCGTGGAAAGCAGGGAATAAGAGCTTCAGTGGAGGATATGTGAGATTCATGCCAGAATGGCATAGGAAACCGAGGCAGAGGAGGCCTCAGCACTGTGACCAGAAAACAGTTCGAGAGCACCTCACCAAAATCATGGGACAGAGTCATGAGTCAAAACTGTGATCTTTTTGATCCACAGAATAATCCAAGCTGAAGATCTATGGACAAAAGTCTGCTTTGCAAATAGTGTGGTCTTTGGGGCTGTGTCAGCACTAAAGGAGCTCCATAATACTTGGCACAGTGAGGCAGAGGTCAGATGACCAGTAACTGAAGAACAGAGAGATGTTGGGCATCAAAAAACAGTCTCCCAAGGTGTAAGACCATGCACAAGAGCACTGCATCCTTAATGTTTTCTGATCCAGACTTATGTTCACCTGTTAACTTCTCTTAAGAAAACACTTAGTTGGGAGAATGGCTCATGAGTTGTGTGCATACCTATTTCAGGGAACTATCTAATCCACCAGAAAATAGTGTCACACGAAGGGCAGATAGTGTCAAAATAATGGATTTTGGAGAGTGGAGGCATGCATGAAATCTGTTTCAAAGGAATCACCCACAGGCAAATCTAGAGCTATAGTCTCGTTCTCCTTTGTCTAGTCAGAGAATATCAGATGTGGTCCGCAGGCGATTTGCTCAAAATTCAATAAAACACAACTCAAGAACAATTGTCAAAGCTGAGAAAATTGAGTTGCCAGATTAAAAGAGCATTGTGACTGAAGAAAGCCAATGGACAGCATGACAGAACTTGCTTTGACTCTCAGAGCATATCAGCAAGCCCTAAGCTTTCAAATTGGTAATGGAGAAATTTTCTACTAAAGGTTAAGATCAAAATGGAAGTAAATCTTTTAGAATGAAGCAGATCTTTTAGAATGAACCTTCTAAAACACTGGCTAAAGAAAATAAAGAAGACTTAAATTATTGAAAAATGAAGAAAAAAATCTGTTTTCTTGGGTTGCTAAACTTAATATCCTGAAGATGTCAACCCTAGTCGAAGCAGTCTATAGATTCAAGGCAATCCAAATCAAATTTCCAAGGACATCTTTACAGAAGGAACAGGACAATATTTTTTTAAGAAAACCCTTCAACTTTATGCTGAATGTCTTGAGACCAAAAATAGAGGAAGCAATGTTGAAGGAGAAAAACAAAGTAGAAGGGCTGGCATTTCCTAGTTTTCCAATATATTGCCCATCAACAGTAATGAAAACAACCTTGTGTTGGTAGAACAAGGCACTCATAGATCATTAAAATAAAATGGAAAGAATAGAAGTAGAACTAAACATTTCCAACTTAGTTTTACAAGGAGGTAAATTCATTTAATGGATAAAGAAGACTCTCTTCAATAAATAATGTTTGATAAATTGGATTTTCAAATGCAGAAAAGTGAAACAATTCATGCAGCATACCTTATGCACGTGTGTGTGTATGCATGGGCACATGGGCACACAGAGAAAGAGAGAGAGAGATCCCAAAATGCAATCACAATGCTTCAGGGATCTAAGTGTAAGTACTAAAGTCAGAGAATTATTAGAAAAAACTGTAGGGAAAGCATTGTAAGTCTTGGCTTTCAAAATTAATTAGCAAATATAGTTACAAAAGAACAACATCAAAATGCAAAAAATTAAATATGTAATCACATAATTAAGCAACTTTTCTCATTAAAATATTTTACCTAAATAGTGAAAACAAAATCTACTAATTGAGAGAATATATTTGGAAACCGCACATCTGATAAGAAAGCATAGAAAATGTTGGCAACAACCAAAAAGTAAATATGTGAAGCATGAAATGAGGAGAGGACTTGGACAGGCATTCCACCCTAGAGCACATTCAGCTCCCACAGATGAAAAGCTCGGGATCATGAGCCAGCAGAGAGCTACACATCTCTACTACAGTGTGATACCAATTCAGTATCGATCATAATAAGCTACAGGAGAATTATAGAACATTTCATTGTGCTCATGCTAATGTCTTATGTGGATCAAAAGGCAGTCATGTGAGCAGGACACGGGAACACTGCAGAGAGTGAAATCAGGAAAGGGGGATGCAAAGTTGTGTCATGCCACTATCCTTATTCAGTCTGCAAGCTGAGCACATAAGCACAGAAACTAGGTTAGATGAATAAGAATGTGGCATCGAGTTTGGAAGAAAGCCTATAGACAACCTGAGAAGTGAAGGTGACATAACCTTGCTTGTTGAAAGTGAGGAGGACTTGAAGTACTTGCTGACGAAGATCAAAGACTCCAGCCTCTGTACAGCTTGCAACTCAATTTCAAGAAGACCCAAATCCTCACAACTGGATCGATTATTGATCTCACAATAAAAGGAGAAATATTCAAGCTGTCAAGAGTTCTGTCTTGTTTAGAAACACAGTCAGTGCTCATGGATGCAGCAACCGGGAAATCACATGATGCAAAGCATTGGGTAAATCTGCTGCACAAGACTTCTTTATAGTATTGAAAAGCATAGATGCTACTTTGAGAGATAAGATGAGTCTGACTCAATTCATGCATGGTATTTTCAATCAACTCATAAGTATGCTATTGTCAGATACACCATAAAGAACACCAAAGTGTTCTTTTGAATTGTGATGCTGGAGAAATATATTGAAATGTGGAAGAAGTATAGCCATAAAGCTCTGTAGAGGTGAATTTGTTGGGAGTTTGTTTCACGTACTTTAGTCATGTTGTCAGTAGAGATGAGTCAAGGAAGAAGGACATCATGATGGGTAATGTAGAGGAGCACCAAAATAGAGAAAGGTCCTTGAAAAGATACAATGTCACAGGGGCAGCATCAATGGGTTCAAATATAAGAATTATTGTGGGGGTGTGCAGGACCAAGCAGTGCTACCCTCTCTTAACCTTGGGCTTACTTTGAGATGGAATCTCCACAATTGTACCTAACAGCAATATACACATAGCCTTCATCAGATGCCAATTCATAGTGTGCTTATAGAGTAGAATAGCACTGTATGCATGAGTTTTTGAAACTGTAGCACTTTAAGGGAGTAGAAAGTCCAGCCCAGTCTTTCTCCCTCAGATTTACTGGTGATATCAAACTGCTGAACTTGCAGATTACCACTGAGCACATAAGCACGATGTCACTGAGGCTCAGAGTATATTGCCTACAAGTTTTAAACCTTAAATCTTATACCTATGAGAAGGGTTTGTTCTCAAATGTACTTCAGATTTTCTTATCTGGATTCTTTATACTATCCATTTTCTCAAGAAACAGTTTGTTGCTTTCAAAGTAGATTCCAAATATTATAGTCTGAAATGTCACAATATCCCAGTCAATGAAAGTTAAATCAATGTGTTTGACAGTATGACACTTTGTGTATGGTTAAAAATGGCAAATTTAATATTTTGTGTGGTGAGAGAATAAGAAATGTGCATAAGGAAATAATGAGGTAATACCAAGTGTGACCATATCGTAAGACCCATCGTTCAATAGTCTCATAGAGAATACTTAAAAATACCTATGAGTACTTCACTACATCATATGTGAAATACTTTATCTCATTTAATGCTACCTACTTTCTATTTTATCAGTTATCATATTTATGCATAGAAAATACAATATTTTTATTAAGCACATTCATTGAATATTTTTATGTGCAGGGATCTGAGTTATCTGATTTTAAGATATCATATTATTTTGTAAATGGGTAAACTTATTTTCAAAATGGCAAAGTAATGTGCTCATAGTTATAGTTAATGTAGAATATAACCAGTCTAAAACTCATCCTTTGGAAACCTATATCCTAAGTTCCATACTTTATGGATATTCGCTTTGCTATAATTAATTCTTTAAACTTAACATTAGGAAGAACAAATGAGTACTCAGAGAACTTTGATATCTCAAATAAGAAAGTACAAAAATGATTACACAGAATATACACAGGGATATCACCAAAATAATTGGGGAATATTCACAATAGAATTTTAATATAAACATAAACCTTTGTGTCTCTTCTATTTTTCTCTTCTATGAGATCTCTTACCTATTTTCTATAGTGCATTGATGAATAGTATATATTTTAAGACATAGAGAATTTACTCAATATATCTACTTTATTAAAAAGGGGAGTAACATGTGTTTCAGTTCTGGTGGCGGGGTGGTTGTGGGAGGTCTGATAGGGTTTGATTAAGACTAATGTAACAGAGAGGAAATGTGAAAACCCAAATGGAGTTTGATCATGATGGTGGGGTAGGAGGGGGTATAGTGAAATAGAGAAAAGAACTAGAGAGTAAGAGGCATTTATAGAGTTTAAATACAGGTATGTACATAGGTGCATATATTCATAGGATGATGGAGAAATAGATCAACATGGATATACTTATAGACTTAGAATTAGGACAGCAGATGGGCATTAGACCTCCAATAGATACTGCCTCAGTGCAAAAAACATTTTTCTCTATTAATTTGGTAATCCATGATGCACACCTCCCTGACACTATTATAGAAAACAAAGGTGTGCATAATCAAATGTGGTGAAGAAAGCTGATGGTGCCTGGGTATCAAAACATGCAGCATCTGGTGTCTTAAAGGCTTGAAAGTAAATAAGTGGCCATCCAGTTCAGAAGCAAAAAAGCCCACAAGGAAGAAGCATACCAGCTTATGCAGCCAAGAGATACCAATGGGATCAATTATTAGTTTTCAATAATTAATAATCATAACATTATATGCTTACTTTCCTGATATGATTGCTGATGACAAATATGTGCATAAACAAATGTGGTGAAGAAAGCTGATGGTGCCCAGTTATCAAAAGATGTGCATTGTGGTCCTAAAGACTTGAAGGTGAATAAGTGGCCATCTAGCTAAGAAGCAAGCCCACATGGAAGAAGCACAACAACCTGTGTCACCACCAGGTGTCAAAGTATCAGGTATCAAGCTTCAAAGACCTAAAAATTATATCACTATAAATGAGGGAGAGGTCAGATTGGGGATTCAAAGCCTATCAATAAAAGAAGTGACATCCTCTTACAGAGGGGTTGTAGAGAGGAGATGAGCCAGTCTAGGTACAGTGTAGTAGGAATGAAATGTGCAACTTTCCTCTGGTTCTCAAATGCTTCCTCCCACTGACTATCATTATCCCAATTCTGCCAGACATATTCGGTTAGACCAGGGGATGTACATTGGAGTTGGAAAGGTGGGAATTTAGGATAGATAATCCCTTGAGACTTGTGGGGAGTGGTGACCCTGGGAAGGTGGAGAAAGGGGGAACTAAATTCAGGGATCTACATGTGACTTCCTCTCTGGGGTGTGGACAATGGGGGTGGTGGTGAGTGAAGTGGCACATTGGACAGTACGATATGATGAGGTAGTAACAATTTGTAAATTACTAGGAGTTCATGGGGGAGGAGAAGAGGGAAGGGGAAATATGGGGAGTTGGAATTTAAAAAAATAAAGAACTAAAGGAAAGAGGGAAAGAGGAGCTTATGCTGGGTGGGTTCAAGTAGAAAATGTTTGTAGATGAATGTGGCAACATGTGTACAAGTATGCTTAATATGAATGATGTATTGAATGTTATAAGAGCTTTAAGAATCCCCAATAAAATCTATATTTAAAAAAGGAATGAGTGATTAATGTATATTTTGAGCTCAAGGGACAAAATCTCCCCCTTGAGTTTCTCAAAACTGCTTAGAGAAAATGGCTGACAGAAAGGTTGGCTCTGGCTTGATGCTGTCAGAAGCTTAATCCCATGTTTTGTATCAATAGAGTAGTTAAGAATAATCCTTATGGATTAAAATAAGCTAAATAAAGATTGAACTTGGCTAAAGAATCTGACTCTATTTGTTTATATCTTTTTATTCTGATTATTATTGTTGATATAAGGATTGATAGATATGACTTGGGAAGTATGAAAATAGAGAGTTTGCAAGCCTTGCCTTCAAACATTAAAATTTGAATTTTTAAATGGGTTAGGACACACCTGCAAAGAGGGTTCTCAACAGATATGCTCTACAGTGCTTTGGATTCCTCAGTACATTTGCAGCCTAAGAAACTTGTCTAGGGGTCTTTTGGCAGATTGAAGCAAAAGGAACTCTTTGAATTTCTGAATCTAATGTTTTTTGTCAAAAGCTGGAAAAATCTGGTACTATGAAGACAATTCCTCTCTAGAAGTGAAGTTTAAATGGAGCCTGCGGGGAGGCTGAAATGTTTGCTAGGTGACCTGATGGATCTTCTTGTTGAGTGGAAGTGGGAGAAATGAACTAATAAAGAAATTGGCTGAGTCTCACCACTGACCCACATGGACCTAGTTTACAGGATCTGGAGAAGCAGATGCGAAGGTGTTGACTGGTCTGAAGTTCATGATCTAACACAAGGGTCCTAGTCTTGTTGAGAATTTGTGACAAATCCATGGTCTAAAGGTGAGGTGACCAATGGGCAGGCACCCTGTGAGGCAGTCCACATCAAGTTGACCGGAGCCCAACAAAATGAAGAGAAGATTTTTGAGCCTTTGACCTCATGCATATGGCTGCAGACTTTATGGACGGCCTGCCCTGGTTTGACTTTGCTTATACATGTGAACGTCATAAAATTCCAACCGAGATAAAGATTCTTTACATCAAGTAATATGATTTTCTCCTTAGAGACAACCCAGTTAGGTATAGGATATTTAGGTATAGGATATTTTTGTTGCTGCTGTTCAATTGTAGAATGCTATGTTCAAATAAATGCGGCACATATTGAATTATATTTTAGTTTTATCCAATTATGTGCAAATATGATTTCATCATTGCATGAAAATTGTATATGGCTAAAGAGTTGTGTGAAAGTGTCAAGTTGACAGGGGTGGTCTGTAGTAGTTACTTAATCTGTTGTCAATTTGAGGCTTAATAGTGAAGGGCTTGAGTTTAATCTGTCAATTAAGTCCCAGTTTTATGACTTCATTTGGCATTTGGCGATGCCACAGAGATAAGTAGCTCACTGTCGGTGGACACAGACTCACATTCTGAGAGACATTCAAGCTCATATGACACAAGGTGCTATGCTAGTGGCCTGAGCTGGAGGAGTCATATAGAGACCCCTGCTGCACTGAGATGTTTACACCTCCACTAGATCTACAAGGCTTCCCAGCCACTGGCCTGTAATTTTCCTGCATTCAGTGACATTTCACACTTTTTGTGAGTTTGAAGAGCATTTTATAGATTCACATAAGACATGAGGGCTAATATTGGACTTATGAACTTGATCTGGACTGACCTCGGACATTTGCTCAATATTTTAATTGCTCTTGTATATAATAAGGCTCCTTCAACAATAAGTACGTTGTTGAACAACATCAGTAATATCACCTGCAAGTGAAATTTTGCTAGATCTTTCAATAAAAATTCTAGCAGTACATGGACAGTTAGCCGTTGAAATTCAAGTCAAATTCAGAAGAAAACATAGAAAGAGGGAAAAAAAAAAGAAAGAAAGAGGGAAGATGCCATTGCTGATTATAGATGAATCTTGACTCGAAACAAAAAGCAAAACAAAAATATCAGAAAAACGTTTACTTGTATTTTATACCGTGAAGATTTCTAATTATGTGAAGTACAACAAAACACGGATAACATTAAGGAAATTGGGAACTCTGGAACAGTGAATTGTATTCATGCAGCCCCTGTACATGGATCCAAAGTTGACTAATAAGCCCTACTCCCAAACAGCAGCGATAGCAACAACAACAAAATGACATTGCATGGTTTAAAATCAAGAAAGGTGTGCATTGAGATTGCATCTCTCACCATATTTATTTATGTTCTATGCTTAGGATATAAACTGAGAAGTTGGGTTATAAAATACAGCATAAGGGTTGGGAGAAATGTATTAATTACCTATAATATGTAGATGCCACAGGTTTGCATGCTGGAAGTGAGAAGGGCATGTGGGCTTTGGCATGAATCAAGATTCAGGATAAAGAAAACCTGAATCCTCACAATTAGACCAATATACATCATCATGTGAAATGGAGAAAATGTTAAATGTTTCAAGGATTTTGTATTGCTTGAATTCATAATCAACGCTCATGGAATTAACAGTTAAGAAATCAGACCTCTTATTACATAGGTCAACTCACAACACAAGACTTCTTAAAGTGTGACAGAGCAAAGATGCCACTCTGAGAATTAAGGTGCACCTTAGTCAAGCCATGGTATTCCCAGTGACCTCGTACATATGCAAACTGAACAATGGATAGAGTGTTGAAGAATGGATATATTGAATTATGGCATTTGTGAAGAATATTGTAAGTTCTCCAGGCTGACAGAAGAATAGGCAAGTCTGTCTTGGAGAATATACAGTCAGAATTCACCTGAAAACTAAGGATAAAAAGTCTTCATCTCAACTACTTTGCACAGGTTATGAGGAGGTACCAGTCTCTGGGAAAGACATCATGCTTGGTAAAGTAGAAGATTGGCAAAAAAGAGAAAGACCTCAGTGAGATGGATGAATCAGTCACTGTAGAGAGGAACCAGGACCAGGCAGTGCTTCCATCTATTATATATTTCTGTGAATCTGAACTGATGCTATGAAATCTCACAACAAGTAGCAGCGAACTAGATGACTGGGTATGAGCATAAAAATAAGGTATGGTTAATTTTGTCATTTCACTGGTTATAAATTGAGCCATCTAAGAAAGAGCAATGAGAAATCTCATACTAAGCTAGAAAGTGTATCCCTCGTTCCCCCAAATTCCCATGCTTAGAGACAGAACTCTGAAGACAGAAGATTGGAGAGCAATGACAGAAGACCAAAACTAAGAGCTTGAGTGCAATATAGTGATGGACTTCCTTGTCCCTGGTGTAATGAAAGCTGTGTGTTTCTGGAGATGTTTAAAGGAGTTGATAATACATGCCACACCAGGGTATGGTCCAAGGAGACACACAGCTGATAGGCCAAGTCTTAGAGAGAAGTAGGTGTGCCTGTGGCAAAACTGAGAAGTTCTGTGTGTGAGTGTACTGCATGCTTAACATTCTGATCTTAAATTACAACCTGGTAGCTTGTCTAATATACCCCTTAATCAGGATTATTGTCTTTGAGCTCTGTTTGGCCATTTTTAATGAATTATTTCTAAAGCCAGCAGAGAATAAAAGACCAAGTGAGGTACAGTTGTCAGAATACGATAAAGAAGATTGGAGTATATAGGCATGTTTGATTTCTACCTCACAATAATCATTCTTTGACAGGTGTAGAGTTACATTCAAACTGGAGGAGATCAGAGTTCAGTCATGCCCCCCATACCAATTTCTCATACTATTACTGTACCTGATAAGAAAATCTGCTTTAAAAGTGCACTTCATCAGAACACTAATAACTAAAACAATGAGCACTTAATCCCAAAGAGGTTGTCCAGAATCCACTTATTACTTTTAAGAAGATTTTTATATGAAGTCAATAACTTTTTCTGCCAAATAGGCAGATGCATTATATTTTCTAGTGTAATGGAATGGTCCCTAGTTCCAAGACTGTCATGTGGTTGATAGCTATAAAGTCTACATACACACACAAACCACAATACTTCAGAAAGAACAAATTTTGGAAGGGAGTCAAATTTAAAAGTCGCCAGCATTAGTTGTTTTCTGTTAATACTCCTTGTGCCTGAGGGTAGGCTGCTTTGCAGAAAGGCATAGGTCAACTAAAACTCATTTTAAAATCGTGACCTCTTCTGTTGACTAGAACCAGAGAACAGAACTCAGGGCACCCATGATCCTTAAAAACTGAAAGAAATTTTTGCGAGAAATGAAACAAAGAAGACTATCGACAAATCCATCTAAACTCTGGCTAAGTCAGAGCCTGGAACCACACAGAATGAAATTTACTTGAACCTTGGAGGCTAGCATCACCAAACCGAACTATGAAGTGCCACCTACTACCAATGTGTGTAGTTTGAGAAATAATTCCAATCTAAAATAAAAACAAAAATGTTCACACCCATCAAATGTATCTAACAGAATATAGGGCCTCAGCAGTCTTATCTATTACAAAGTTCAGGAACACAATGTCAAACTACTTGACTACCCAAAATCATTCAAACTATTCAACATAGTTAGATGAAGAGCCAAGAAAATATGACCCAAAACAAATGGAAAAATAAAGTCAACAAAAGACATATTTTCAACAAAACAGGGATTGAAATTACCAAACAAAAACTGTATAGAATCTATATGTAGCAGTTACATAATCTGTCAATTTGTCAATGGGTGGAATCTAGTCTGTGAATCTGATCCTACCCAATGAGACCTCTCTGTGGGCGTGGACTTCCTTGTGGATGCACTGAGGATTCTGGGAACTCCCGTTTTCCTCTCTGAAGGTGGGATTTATTCTCTTCCTGGGAGACATCCCCCATGTGTCAACCCACATGGATCTATGCTTATAGAACGAGAGCCCTGGAGCTGTAGGAACCAAGTGGGTCCATGCCACCAATGAGATGCTTCCACCACCATTGGATAGACAACACTTGCCAACCACTGGCCTGTGATTGTTCTGCATTCAGCAATATTGCCTGTGTTGCATGAATCTGACAAGGAGTTAATAGACTAGTTTTGGGCATGTGGGATAATAGCAGAATTGTGGACTTGATGTGAACCAAGATGGGATGTTTCCTTAATATATAATTACTCTTTGATGTAAAGTTCTGTCACACTCCTATGTGTGTCTCTGTAGCTGTTTCTCTAGTCAACCCAAAACAACTCACTATATAATCAAGCTCAATAATGTATAAGAAAGCATGAATGTAGTAAACTGAAAGAAACCACAAGAGGCAAAAGCAAATAATAAAATAAAATAGTTTAGGGGGTTATAAAGAAAGTAATAATCACACTGAAGAAGTTTGCCAAAAAAGTATTTTATATTTAAGGCAAATATCACTGAAGAAAGATGTTTTGATCATTGTTGCTTTTACTGAATATATGTATTGGTTTTTAAAATTTTCATTGTTACAAATATGGTATTAAAGCTTCTACTATGATTGTGATATTATGCTTTCCTCTTAATCTGCTATTATTTGCCTAATATATTTTGAAGCACTGCTATCTGATGCATACACACTTATTGTTATTACATTTTCTTATGATTTATACTTTATAATTATATATTAGCTCATTGTATCAGGTACCATACTTTGTCTTGAAGTTTGTGTATTGAGTCTCTGAGGAAACTTGTCCCATAAAAATTTACAGAGCAGAAACCTACAGGGGTTCTCCTCTGTCCCATAGGCTCATCACCATTTGCTATCAACTAGATGACAGTAAATAGAGTATAGGCTTAACTAGAGTTATAGTTTCCTTCACAGGTCAATCTACTGTTTGACTGCAAATAGAACCATGAGAGTGGATTCCCTTTCAGACTTGAAGAGTGACACAAGGCTGTTGGCTTCGGGGCTGCTATTCAATGAGCAAATACTCATGCAGATGACTAAGTATTCCAGTGCCTATTCGATGGGGATACTTAGTTTATTCTTACTAAATAAATGCCAAAAACAACAAGATGCATGAAAATTGATTGGACACCTAGATAATGCACTTTACTTTTTTTTTTTTTTCAGGAGAGAGCATGGATACAGTCCCCCACTACCACATATCAGGCAGTCAAGTTTTCAACATTTGGAGAAATCACAGGGTCAGAACATCCAGAGTGCTATGGATAACCACGCCCTGGGAAAACCACCTTCGTGGTCATGAAATCTCCCCTGCCAGGAAAGTATAATGCATTTTACATTTGACGATAAATGCTCTTGAAAGCTGGCAGCATTAAAAAAAGTAATGGATCAAAAACCACATTTTCAGTTAAGAAACTGTGGAAGGATGTAAAGTTACAAATTTTCCACTTACAGCTTTTATTTTCATTCATATATATATATATATATATATATCCTTTAATATAGATAGATAAGTAAAATTGTATTGCTACAAATTGATAGGGGAAAATTTACCAATATTTTCTTTGGTTAATTTATTTAGTTAACTAAAAATGTAAAAACGTGAAGCAATTATATTTTAACAAAACCTTCGCCTAGGACCGTACACTTCTGATGGCATTGTTTCTGTCTCTCTCAAATCCTTTCCTGGAGAACTCTGTGCCCCTCACTGTACACCAGGTCCAAAGTGCAGTGTTAGCATGCTCCATGCAATAAAATTAAGCACCTTTAAGAGGTTCTTGGTGTTTGAGAAACTAAAAGAGTCAGAACGGGCAAAAGAAAGACTGAAGGTGGATAGGTGAGGTTTCCCAATGAGGGAGAGTCTATACTCAAAGAAAGAGCAGGCATTATGGAGTTGGAAAAATATTTGTCAGTGCAACTTTCTGATCATTTCACTTTTCAGATTTCTTAAAACTTTTGTTTAATAAGCCTCTATGATTGGTTTGCATCCTTTAAGAAAATCTGTCAAGAATATCTCTTTAAAATAGCAGCCTCATCAATAAAATTGTAACAAAATAAAATAGAAAATTACCATAAACTGATCACTCTCTTGTATTTAACTGAACAGTAGATCCCCTCAGATGCCACAATTTTGATCGCATATTTTTAAAAAGCCATCTTGATAAGTCTGAGAGAATGTATCTCCAGTAAGCCACTGTTTGCAGAAAAATATTTAAGCATGTTTCCTTTGGAATAAGTATGGGGTTGTTTAAACTGAAACCATAATAGCCTTACCATTTAAATCACAGATATGCGTGTATACACTAACACATATCTTTGCATTTGCAAATGTATTTCTTAATAGGCATATAATTTTTATGTATATGTAGCTATATATTGCTACTACTTGCACTTTTTATTTCCAGAGTTTTCTTGGAGTTTAAAAACCAAAGTATAGATACACTGATCTCAATTAATTTATCTAAAATGATTCTTTCCATCACTTAACAGTATTGGTCTATAATCCTCAAAGTATCACTATTCCCTATTGCATCATTTCTTTAGGTAAATTAACTTCTTTATGGACCCATAAACATGACTAATACTGACTCCATGGCCTGTGTTATATATGGTTGTCTTCCATCTGGGAGTCATTCTCTTCTCCATGCCAATTCAAATGAAAGTCACTATGAAAAGCGCAAGATCTGTCTCATCCCTGGTACCCTACTAGTTTCATTTTCATCGATTTTTCTTTCATTTAAATTCTCATATCAGCTTGATTTTATAGCATGCAATTTAGTCATTGCCACTCCCCTTTTAACATTACGATTGCATGGATTTTCATTTTTATTTATATTTTCATTAAAAGATCATTTCATTTGGAGCTCTTGCAACTTTCATAGGAATCCATACATCATTTTATCAAGTGTGCTTGCACATGTGTTGTCATCCTTATTTTCTAAGCATTTAATTTCTAGGAAATCCTTAATATCAGCTCTGCAGTTTCTCCCTCCCTGGTCTCCTCTTTGACCCCTTGATAACTTATAAATAATTATTTTCATATCTTATATTGACTGCTGTCTCTCTTCCCCCATGGTTTCTGTTGTTTATTTCCTGGGGTTGAGTTGGGGGTGCTGTGGTAATGTGGTTATGTGTAGAGCATTACAGTCTGTTTCCTCTTCCTCCACCCCACTCCCCACCTTCCTCCTACTCTCCTGGTATTACTACTTTCATTCCTGTTCTTATGTTCTCTTTGTTGTGAGATCATATCTCTTATCCTTACCTGTGTACATGTTCCTGTCTAATCGGCAGTGAAAGACTGGACTGGGTTATGTTCGTAGAAGTTTAGGAAGCCTCAAATAAACAGAGGAATATTGTGTTTTCATTGGTGCTATACTGTGCCCTGAAGGACTCGTCCTTTTCTTGTGATCCTTTTGTGATGAGATGTACCATGTCTAAAGATGAGTTATGGTTCTTTGCCATGACAACCACCCCCACTGGTTCTCAACAATATGGTTTTCTTGCTTGTTTGCCTATTTGTTTATTTGGGATCTTCTGATACCTGTTACCCAATCCCCACGACACCCCATGATACAGACTGGTGTGTTTCTCCTATGGGGACATGTAGCTTCTACACAGATGCTTAATTAAAACTTTAAGGATTGTTGTTTCTAGGTGGTTGCTTGTTTAAAACTTTAAGACTCCAGACATTATACATATTGATAGACAGACACCATCAGCTCTCTCATCACATTTGCTTATGCCTCCATTTTTTTTTTTCAGTTATTGTGTAGGGAGAGTGAGCATCACAGAATGCAAAGTTCTTAGAACAAAATGTTCTTGCATTGACAGAGGGCGTTAGCAGAGGCTTGAAGTCCATCCACTACCTCAGTGTATTGTCATATAAATATATGTAAACATGCCAAGATATATATATTTTTAGAAATCAATGCATTTACACATGTACACACTTCAACTTATACCTGAATTCATACCTATATTTCCAAGATCATTTCTGTTTCTTTTTTCTTTCCTCCTACCCCACCATCATGCTTGCTCTTCTTCAGCAGGTTAGTAATTTTCTCAACTAGATTGCTGTTGCTCCAACACCAGGATCTCTATGCTCTTTACATTGCTGATTTTAATTCCCTATTTCCATGTCTATGGCACTGTCGTTTCACTGCTCCCTTCCCCCGCCGCTTTCTCCCCTATCAAGTTTCTCTGGAACCATCAGTCCTGTTGCTTTCTCTTCTAGCTAGCTTCCCATGCCTATCTTATATAAATAGGCAAGCCAACAATTACCAACACCAAAAAAAGAAAACAAAGATTTGAATAAAAATAGAAAAGAAAAACAAAGAACTAGCAAACAAACAAAGAAGCATCCATAATTCCAGGTCTGTCATCTGACTTTTATGACTCTCTCCCTAGTGGAAATTCCATGAGATGTCCCTCCAAGTGTGAAGTTGTTTCAGAAGTTGATCTCTACAAATTTCCAGATGAGTTTCAAAACCTTGTGTTGCTTTTCTACCTGCTATATTTTGCTTCCTTTAATATCCAATTTCATTCCTGGTGCCAATGAATTCTGCTTATAATGTTACCTATAAGGAAATACTCAGAGGCTCATTGAAGAAAAAAGAAGTAGAAGATATTTTTGTACTCTTGCATCCCCGTCATTTGATGTTGACAATTTCTAGAGAAATTACGTTTATCTAGCTTCCTCTTATGATAGTCCAATACTCAGCTATTGATCGTCTATCACATTTCTCATTGTCTTTGTTCACTTGGAACATTTTGAGCCTCTATTGAATTTCATAATTTGAAGCCTTTATTGAATTTCATAATTTTGCATATTTTTGCATGTCAATTCTTTTTCCCTAACAAAATTAAAGTCAAACACAGAATCAAAGTCTGCATTTTATGCCTTTGATGATTACCTGTAACAAGTAGCATAGTTTTCACAGGAAGAATACACTCAGTATGCTGTTCAATGATGATACATTTGGACCTACTCAATAAACCATGGTGAGAATTATGTTTTATAATATATGAGGTGGCATGCAGTTGGAATTGACTTCACAGAAACAAATTTGGTTTGTTTGTTGAGGAGGCATTACACGTTTTATGTTAATAATACAGCTTGACATTGCTATCTCTTGCAATCTTATCTTGCATAAGGTCACAGCAAAGAAAACACATAATTTCTTTCTAGGCTCAAGTTCATCATACAATCATGAATAAGTAGTGAAATGTGTAACTATCTCATAGGGATTTTTATTTTTCAACACCTGCTCAAGAATCGTGCCATAAAGAGAAAGAAGGTAGATTGTTTCCAGAGAAAACCTTTGCTTTCTGAGACATAGAATGAGGCCATGCTGGCCATAGAAACTGTCTTTGTAGCCCTGTAGATGATGACACATCCAGCCAGAAGTATCTGCCTTAAAGACAGCTCTGACCTGAGGCCTCTGCTGAAGAGGAACTGTAGCTTGCTCGCATCGTCACGGTGTTTGCCTTTTTTTGTGTCTTTTCAAATATCAAGATGATTTGTCAGTGTGTTGCCTGGATTGTGTGTCAGAAGGCACCTCATTACTGGTCGGCTTGGAGATGAGAAGGAAGTGAGGGAGGCTGACACGGTTTGCATTAATTACATAGCTATCTGTTGTTCTTGCAGTCATTCAAGCATATAATAACTTAAGTAGAGTTTCAGTGAGTTAGAAGCTTATGTCTCTTGTAATGTTTTAGTGAGCTGACTCCCTATTATAGCACATTCAATTCTCCTGTGTAAAATCTTAACAAAGAGCAATCAGTAGCCACAGAACTTTGTTTTCTGCTACCATCTGATGCCTCTATGATATTTTCAGTTGACATATACAACAAGAAAGGAAGTCACTGATTGTGCCTTTGTTTAACATGTCTAATCATTTTATGTCCAGATATTACATGATTTTTTCTTTTTTCCCAAAGAGATATTCAATTTCACAACATGAGAAAGTAGGTATAGCAAAGAGGTACAACAAACCTAATAAGGGGTATTAATAAAAGTTTTCAAAAGTAATACACAATTCTTTCATAGAAAGTATCTAGTAGTTGCTCAAAAATTACTAGCTTACCAATATTCGAATATAGAAAATGTTACTCTTTTGATTCAGAAAAATATTGAGTTGCATAGAATGTACCAATAATTACTACACACATGCTATTCTTAATAACAATAAAATCAATGCATTTGATCAATTTGTAAACAAAATCCTTTACATTTTGAAAATGATCATTTAGTTTCTTGCATTGAGATTATAGTCTAATTCATTACTAGAAGAGAGTTGTAAAAGAATTATAACTCTGAAAATGAGAAGGTATAAGGAAGGAGGTCTCCAGTGTTAATATTACTACACATAGTAATATTACTGAAGAGGAGTATTACTGGACATAGTAATAGTGTTACAAGACATTTGTATTTTACTATTGTACCAGATAATCTAAAAGTGTTTATTAGGTAAAAGTTCATACTGATTAAGTAACCCATCTAGCCATCTATTTTCTATGGTTCTAAAATTGAGGAACAGTTTCTCTATTGTCTGTATTTAAATTAAATTTATTGGGCTGAGCCGCTGTGGGGTAGTGGTTGTGCACGGGACTGTGGCCCACTGGGGTGGAGATTCGATTCCAGCTGCACAGAGCAAAGGCTGGGCCTCTTGCTCCCACAACCTGAAGGCAGTGATGCACCCCCCAAAAAATTACACTTATTATATTTAAATTACATTTATTATATTATTTCCATCACTTCTTTATCTGTTTGTCATACTCAGTTGCCACACTGCTGTGATGCTGAAGCTTTGCAACTAATATTTCAAATATCCACAGGGTCACCAGAGGTGAACAGGATTCAGCAGAGCTTCCACGCTGATATTGACTAGAATCAGAACACTGTCAGACATGGCAAGCATCATGAAGTTCAGCAGAAATGTTTCAGCTGCAGTGTTGGCAGGTGAGCTCCTCAGGTGTGAAAGCACTCAGAACATGATTGAGGAGGAGAGGAGCTGTCCTCTCAAAGCAGAGCCAATCACAATGATGGGATGGAGATGATTCAATAGGAAGAAACTGCTAGAACTTTTATTAATAATTATGATTTTGAATGTAGTTCTTAAACATAGAATGAACTGCAGAAAGAATGTATCCCAATGAACTGAAATGGATTGGATTCCACTGTACTGTATCAGGCAATCATGATTTTATACCCTGAGAATGAAAAGATGAAGAGGAAAAGTATCATATTAATTGCCTCAAAGGACATTTCAAGATCTATTTTGAGGTGTAATACACTTGGTAGGGTGGTACCTAAAGAAATAGAAGGGAATTCAACTAATATGACTATTATTAAACATATGCATCATTACTAAAGCTACTGATGTGGAAATTGGATCATTTTACTAACTTTCTCCATCTGAAATAGACTAAATATGTAGTAAAGATGTATAGATAATTATTAGTTATTGAAATTTGAAAGTTTTAAATGAAAGGACAGAAGAGTAGATGAAGAATAGGGCATTGGTGGAAGAAAAGAAGCTGGCGATCACATGACACAATTTTGCAAGACTATTAACTTGTTCATCACAAATACCTTGTTCTCACCAATCATGATTTAATAAGTGGGGGTTCTTTGGAGGGACTATGCACAAATCAAATTGATTAGATGTGTGAGAATAGTCCATGGAGAAGCTCAACATCAACAGCTAAAGCAAGGCTGATGGCAGAATTGACCATTAATTGTTAACTTTTAAGACGCAATTGAGTTGATCCCTGGTGGCGCAGTGGTTGTGTGCAGGATTGTAGCCCACAGGGTTGATGGTTCAAGTCTAGTAGCATGTCTTCAGCAGCAAGGCTGGGCTTCTTACTCCCACCAGTGCAGTGATGTGAAAATAAAATTTTAAAAAATATGCAATTGAAGCTGGAAAGAAGTCAAGCAAGTTCTCAGGGCTAAATAAGACCTTAAGTATGCGCCTCCTGGATGTTGTGGACATCTCCAGAGACTATTTTACTCAATGAATATTAATGGCAGAAGAAATGATGTGCTGTGGAATTACATAAACATGTCCTACATGAAGAAAGCCAGAGATCATTATAAGGAAAGACAAATTCAAAGTGGATGTCAGAAGACACTCTGAAAGTTGCTCTTAGTCATAATGTAATTAAGGCAAGTGGAAGAAATGATGAAGTCAAAGAGCTGAACAGAGTTTCTCCAAAGGCAAATAAAAAAGACAAAGCAAAATATTGTAATAAAATGTGCAAAGATCCAGAGTTGTAGCATCAAAAAATAATGGCATCCTCAGCATATCTTAAGCTAAAGGAAAAAAAATCTGAAGAAAAATTCAAATCTCGAGTAGCAACAATGAATGATTTATATGCAAAATAATGAAGTTGCAAGAGGATGGAAGGAATAGAGAGTCACTTTATCAAAATACCTGGAAGACATGCTACCATAGCAAGAGGTGGCATATGTGAGAACACAAAGTACAAGCTGAGCTGAAGGCATTAGCAAAAGAAAAAGATGTCCCAGGAACTGACATAATACCAATTAAAATATTTCAATCATCTGATAATACACTGTACACACTACAATCAGAAAGACAGCTACCTGGCGAATTATCAGTAAGAAATGTATGCTTGTAATAATTCCAAAGAAAGGCAATGTAACAATATGGAACAAATTATCATGTGCAAGTAAAATTTTGCTGAACATAACTCAACAGCAATTGCAGCAGTTCCTCAACATAGACCAGCCAGAAATTCAGAAGAAGACATGGAATAGGATTTCTAATGTCAGATGGCTCTTGGCTCTGAGAAGGGAATGCCAGAAAATATGTACTTATGTTTGATTGTGTTTGGAAAAGCAATTGGCTATGAGGATCAGAGTAAACTAGGCAAAGCTTTGAGAAGAATGAGAATCCCAAAACATTTTTTTGTGTTCATGGGAAATTTGTACATGGATCCAGAAACAGTTGTGTGAGCAAAACAAAGGACGAATGCATGTTTTTTTTTAAAAAAAAAAGTTTAAGTATGTGTATGTCAAGACTGTTTGACTTCTCATATGTTTAGTCAATCTCTATTCTGATAAAATAATTTGAGAATCTGTAATATATGAAGAAAATGCAATATCAAGATTTGTGGGAATCATAAATATTCTGCAAGATGCTGATAACCTTGCTTGTTGAAAGTGAGGACTTGCAGAATTTCTTGATGAAGATTATGTATTATATGAAGAATATGTATTCTATGAAGAATGTCTATTATAACTTAGTGTGTAGAACAGTAATTCTCACAACTTTAACAAATTATAGTACCATCATAAGTGGAGAAATAATTAAAATTTTCAAGGATCTCATTTTCCTTTGATCTACAATCAATGTTCATATAAACAGCCATCAAGGAACCAAATGACCCATTGATTTGGAAAATCTGCTCTACTACATTTCTTTATTGTATTGACTAGCAAGACTGTTAGTCTGAGGACTAAGGTATGCTTGATCCAAGCCATGGTATTTTCAATTGTCTCAGTTGCTGTGAAAATCAGACATTGAATAAGGAAAGAAGAAAAATAATTGGTTGATTTGAATTGTAGTGCTGATGGAGAACATTAAGAGGACTGTGTGCATAGGGGCCACATCTGTCTTCCTTACTGGTGTATGATAGAGCGCAGATATACCATCAGACCCCATTCTTCTTGGCCTATTCTGACACCCACCGTTTGTCTCATGTTACAATACGTCTACTTTGCATTTGCTAATTGTTTTCAATGCCAACATAGAATTCAGAGGAAGCATTCAAAATTAAGGGTCTTTACTAGGGAAGTCAATAGGTCAGGGTCAGCAGAGAGCTAGGTTACAGTCACTGGTCCACAACCAACACTTTCTCTTGTCCTCAGGCTCCCAGGCACATGACCCATTGGCCTGTCCTGAGCCAGGAAGTCATCCATTTATTACTCTATCTCACAGTTCCCTAGGCTAGTGCCGCAGGAGGCAAAACTGAAAAAAAAAAAACACAGCCATCAAGCCAATGTCAACTCAGAGCTACCCGATTTGACGAGGTAGGACAGGCCCTGTGGGATTCTGGAATTGAAACTCATTATGGGAGTAGAAACAACAAAGAGCCACTAAAGGTTTTGGACTGCTAAATGTGTGGTTAGCAGTCCCACTTATCTAGCTATCCATAGTCTCAGGGCTGCTCCTTTGAACCTTTGGGCTACACACTGAAGTGTCTCTGATGTAACCAGCCTTCACTGCCTCAGACAGCAACCTTGGACTCACTCTAAGAAAGGGATCTTCAAAAAGTCCCAAAACAAACAAACAAAAAGCATGGTTTTGTTCTCATCCTTCACTAAGTTCAGGACTTAATCCCACCTTAATTTTGTAGTACGTGACTACCTCAAAATAAACTTACTGCCTCGGTTGTAGAGTACAGTATTATATCATTTAAGAAATTATGGCTAGAAAGACAATATTATATTTCACCATGGATTAACCAACCAAAATAAAACAAAAGAAAAAAGCTTACTGCCATCAGATCAAGACTGACTCGTTCAGAGTGACTGTGAGTTTTGTTGACTGTAACTGCTTTCAGAAATAGAAAGCCCCATCTTTCTCCTGTAGAACATCTGGTGATTTCAACTGCCAACCATGAGGATTATAGTCCAACAGGTTACCACCACCAGGACTCCTGGATATTGAGTTGGAGTGGGGGGTAAATTCAGTACCAGGTGTGAAAAGTGACTCAATAGCTCAGTAAGGGAGGAGGGCTCAGTAGATAGTGGGAGTGCTGGGTAAGGTGGAGTCTCACAAGTGAAGAAAGCGAAGTGAGATAGAGAAAATTTGTTCAGACTGGGATATGACAGGTAAACTTCTAAATATATGCCTGAATCAAGAAACATTTATTAAGGGTCTACTGTATGCTACAAACTGTGATGAGAACTGTGAGGATGAAAGATAAGCATAGCTCAAATTGCAGCCCAACTTTTGGAAGATAAAATGCTAATTTAGCTATTGCATTTATGTCCCCCAATGCATCCCCCAAATATATGAGGCAGCTTATAAGCTAATGTGATCAAATAAAACAAATGAAGAAATGAAGAACTCTGGGGGCAGAAGGAGCTAATTTAAAAATATTTAAACCCTCCAGAGCCAGAAGGAGGGATATATGAAAACCGTGGAGGAGTTGGAATCAACAGTTCCAAGTCTGGATGTTTTATGAACATTTAATTGAATTATTCGCATATGGTTATGTTGGGGCACATTTGTCAAGATTTCAGCAATTACTGGGTTTTGTGAGCCTACCCAGTTACAAAGTATAAAAACTAGCTCTGTCTGATTCTGAACAGAGCAGAATATCAGCAATTATGAACAGAGCAGAATATCAGCAAGTGGAAGCATCCCATTCAATCATGTTGCCAGAGTTAAAATCACACTGCCTGCTTTAACTTTAGGAAGGTTTTTGACATAGTAATGATACTGAGTGCTATATGTCTTATTTCTCACTTGGAACTTCAACATTAGACTTCCTTGGGTACTTGCTGGGAATACAAAATCTAAGGTCCAAGCAATGACCAAGGACCTTAAAACCTGCACTTTCATAAAATCTCCAGGTGATTTACAAAATTATCTAGCAATACCACTGAATTAACTATGACTTCCTTCTTTCCACAGGGAATAGAGTAGAAGTGAGATCAGATAATTTCAATGGAAAGTTTTATGATGTTTGTTATAACCATCGGGGCTGTCATTTTGGTTATCTTGTCTGTAGAGGTGCTTTTTAGTTTCTATACCATCATTTGGTCAACGACTTGAGACAGGTTCTCAATTGTAAGGATAATTATAACTGATCAGCTTTCCTTGGGCTGGATATCATCCTATCACTGACAGCATTATGCTTCAGAATGTTCTTTTTGATGGTGAATGTTCTTTTGGGTGACACCCCATTACCAAATTGTCATTATTAGCATAGTAAAGCATGATCTTCTGATTGAAAATGACGAATACCAACCAGTTCATTTCAGCCCACTGTTTTCTTAGATATTGCTATTTACATGTTCCAATGCTTTTTTGAAGATTTCTAATTTTGCGATACTCATGCTTCATACTTTCAAGTTGTTTATGGATATTTCTTCTGTTTCTTCTCATTTTGAGCCATACTACAGGACCATGAAGGATCTGAAAGCTTTGATCTATCCCAGTCACTGAGATCAACTCTCCTTGAAGGAGGTAGCTCATCACCTTTGCTTTTTGTGTTCCCTTCCAACAGGAGGCGCTCATTTCTTGACATCCATTGAAGGTTCCACTGCTATTGATGGGATTTAAAGAGGCTATTCTTTCAGAAGTGACCCAACTCTTCCCTCTTCTTAGTTTGTATCCTCCAAAAGCTCACTTAAACCAGTCCAGCATGATTGATCATGCTGGTATTTGAAATAAAGTTGGTAATGATTCCACCATTAAACAAACATGAGGCAACAGGATGACAATGTGACAGGGTAATGGTGGATTCTTTCTCAGTGCTAACATTATGTCCATAAGACTGGAAGGAAGCAGATTTAACAGGACTACTGCTTAAATTTGCATCAACTACCAAAGCCAAATATGAAAAAACCCTAAGATTTCTACCAATTTATTCAGTACAAAATTAAGCACACAGGAAGTAAAGGTACATTGGTAACTACTGGTGATTGGGTTGCAAAAGATAGAGACAAGGAGGTAGTGTCAGGGCTGAGCCCTGGTGGTGTAAGTGGTAGAATGCTGAACTGCAGTCAGCGGGCTTGGCGGTTCAAATCCAGTGGTGGCACTCAGGAGCAGTGCTGGGTAGCTCCCATAACCACCAGAGGGCATTGATGCCCACCCCCTTCTCAAAACAAAACAAAACAAAAGAAAAGAATAAAGAGGTAGTGTCAACCATGAAATTGACTGGTCTGGTGATAGAGTACAGGAGAGAGCATTATAGAATTGTGCAACACAGACCCCTTATTTATTGCAAATATCCCTTTTCAAAAACAAAACAAGGGCCTGAGCCCCAGTGGTGTAAGTGGTTGAGTGCAGGAGTGTGGCCCGCGTGTTTGGTGGTTCAAATCCAGCTGGCGGCTCTCAGGAGCAGCACCGAGTACCGCCCATGACCACCAGAGGCAGTAATGCCCCCACCCCCTCACACAAACAAACAAACAAAAACAAAACAAAATAGCAGGAGGAGATCCATAATGATATCCATTCCAGAGAAAGGCAAGCACAGAGAATGTGGAAATAACTGAACAATACCAATAATATCACATGAAAGAAACATTTTGCTGGAGTACCCTCAAGAATTACTGAAGCATGGCATGGGCATGGGTCTCTAGCCAGATACAGAAGAGGACATGGAATAAGGGATATCATATCATAACTGACACCAGATAAGCCATGGCTCAAAGTAGAGGATACCATAAAAGTGTTTACTCGTGCTTTATTGATTCTTCAAAAGCATTAAACTCTGTAAATCATAACCAACCATAGATAGTATTGAGAATAATGGATTTTACATAACACAGTAATGTTCTCATGTGGGATCAGTACATGGTTCCAGACAGTCATTTGAATAAAGCAAGAGAATACTACTACATCATTACATCTAAGCAAAGGTATCCTCTTAGAAGACATATTCATTCTGTATGCTAAGCAAATAATCAGAGAAGTTGGAGTATATAAAGAAGAATGTAGCATCAAGATTGGAGTAAAGCCTATTAATGAAATCCATATGCAGTTGACACAACCTTTCTTGTTGAAAGTGAAGGAGACTTTAAGCACTTGCTGATGAAGATGAAAGATTTCAGCCTTCAGTGTGACTTTCAATCGACTGGACAGAAAACCAAAATCCCCCAAACTGGACCAATCTGTAGCATCATGATAATCAGAGAACAGACTGACATTGTCAAAGATATCATCTATCAATTGTATCCACAATTCATTATTATGAAAGAAGCAGTTAAGAGATCAAATACTCAATTGTTGAAATGCACAAGTGTGGGCTGAGGTGTGCTTAACTGAAGCCATGGTGCCTTCAGTTTCCTCTTATGCATGTGAACCTTGGGTATTGAATAAAGAAGACTGAAGAAGAAACTCTGCCTTTGAATTTCAATGCTGGTAAAGAACATTGAAAGCATCATGGGCTCCCAAAAGAACAAACAACTTTCTCTTGAAAGAACTAAAGCCAGGATCCTCTTTAGCAGCAGGGATGGTGCGCTTCAGCTCAAGTGCTTTGGCCATGTTGTCAAGATAATCCAATCCCTGTAGACATACATAATGTTTGGTAAAGAGTAGCAGGGACAAAGTGGAAGCCACTTAATGAGATGAATTGACACAATGGCTGCAGCAATAGGCTCAAACATGGCAATAGCTGTAAGGATGGCCCAAGGTTGGTGGGTATTCCTTTGTGCTATGCATCAGGTGGCTGTGAGTTGAAGCTGACTAGCACCTGCGTACAGGCAGACTTCTATGAAAGAAACAAATGGGGATCAAATCAAGTATAACTGTATTTTGTCACTCCTTGTGTTATTGAAAGGGGTATTTCGTGTGTATAACTGATCCGTTTTGCAAAATTCTATCACCAAACCCATATTTTCCAAGTATTAACCTTCTTTTTTATTTTCTCTTTCTTCTTTGCAATGACCAATTATTATCAATAAATCTTGATGGTACGTTTGATCAATTTCTGACTAAATACATTGATATCATTCTTTGATTTCTTCATAGTTGGTTTTAACAGTGAATGAGTTTGAATAATGGAATTAACTGTCTCTTCATTGGTGTATAAGTATTTCATTATCACATAGCATTATATGTCCAGATAGATCTTAAAATGCTCATTTTGATGAAGTTGATTTCAGTCCTTTTTGCAGTTGTCATCCCTTGTATAAGAAACCAGAGAACTTTCTCACTGAAAGATGCCAAGACTAGTTTCTTTCATCTCACTAAGGCTTACGTCTTTGCTTTGCAAACATCCCATTAAATTTATGATTTCCAAGTTTTGATAGTCATAGTTCATACATTTCATATTCTGATTGGTAATGGATAAATTTTTTAATTTTCCTTAACAATTCGAGCTGTGCCTCCTCAGCTAATGTAAATCACAAAAGTTTTATTGCAACCATTTATTGAAGATGACTTTCCTTTGAGGTTGTAGCCCTTTTGCAAAGTGACCAGATTTTGAGTGGGAAACCATTGACCAGGGGTTGGAGAATGGTTCTTGCTTAAAAATTTGGTCTATATGGAGCAACAAAAATTTTCATAGAATGCAAAATAGTCTTGTAATACATTTATTTTAATTTTAAAATGCCGCAGAACATTATTAAATTGTTAAAAAGCGGGACACCTGGTCACCTTACTGCTTGGAGGGGGGTGTCTTTTTTTTTGGTGATTTCCAATCTGAGGAGCGTGTCATCTGGGATTTCCTCAAGCTATGTGATCCTGCTATCGGTAAGATTTTTAGGTTCTCAGCTCTCCAAGTTGGAATGCTTTTACTCCTGTTTCCTAGAAATATTTTACTCTGAAAGCCCTACTATAATCTGTTCATCGTGGATGATTGTACAATTTTTAAAAATGCCTACAGTGGTCCTACTAGCATCACCAGCACATGCAAATCACCACAGTGTGAATAAAGAAAGAAGCAAGAAAGACATGGGAGTGGAGAAGAACATGTGGGACTAGGAATATCATTTCTAATACCCAGTGGATCTTGGTTGAATGCAGAGAATACTAGAAAAGCGTTACTCATATCTTCTTGATTACACCAAGGCATTTGACTGTGTAATGATAACAAACTCTGTATAACATTGTATACAATGGACTTCTAGAATAACAAACTATATTCATAGCTAAAGTCTTAGTTGTGTAGTGTTTACCTGTTGGGAGTAAATTATGGGGACTTTGAATACAATATCAGGAGGTACAAGGTACTGGAGCAGGGCATTATTCTTGATGAACTAGGGGATCTGAGAGAAAATGGAAGATTTTCAGAAAGTTATATTGACCCACTGACTCAATAATATTTTTAATATAGATTTTTATTGGGGGCTCATACAACATTTAATAACATCACTTGTACTAAGCATATTTGTACACATGTTGCCACATTCATCTACATTATCTACCTGAACTCCTCCAGCATAAGCTCCTCTTCCTCTCTTTCCTCTAGATCTTTATTTTTTTAAACTCCAACTCCCCATATTTCCCCTCCCCCTTCTCCTCACCCTTGAACTTCCAATAACTTACAAATTATTATTTCCTCTTCATATGTTACACTGTCTGATGTGTCACTTCACTCACCACCACCCCTCAACCCAGAGAGGAGGTCACATGTAGACCCAAGAAATTTGTTCTCCCTTTCTACTCCACCATCCCTCCACCCTCGCAGTGTCACCACTCCCCACTAGTCTAAAGGGTTTATCTATCCTAAATTTCCACTTTTTCAACTCCAATGTGCATCCCCTGGTCTAGCCAAATCTGTCTGGCAGAATTGGGATAATGATAGTCAGTGAGAGTGGGCATTTGAGAATATTTCATTGCTACAACACTGCACCTAGACTAGCTCTTCTCCTTGCTACAACCCCTGTGTAAGAGGTTGTCTCTTCACTTATTGATGGGAATTGGGTCCCCAATCTGAACTCCTCCTCACTTATAATGATATGTTTTTTTAGGTCTTTGATGCTTGATCCCTTTGACACCTCATGGTCATACAGACTGTTGTGCTTCTTCCATGTGGACTTGCTTTTTAGGTAGATGCTCACTTTTTCACTTTCATGTCTTTAAAACCATAGACACACATCTTTTGATAGCCAAGCACCATCAGCTTTCTTCAGCACTTTTACTTAGGCACATATTTGTCATCAGCGATCATATCAGGAAAGTGAGCATATAATGTTATGATTATTAGTTCTTGAAACCTGATCATTGGTCCCTTTGGTATCTCTTGGTACTGATAACAAATTTAAATATAGGGGAGATGGAGAGAGTAGTACAATCTCAGGTAGCATATTATTCAATTGAACACAGAGCCACTTTGAATTAGAACCCTCCTGCTAGCATTGAACAAATGTAAGCTGAGTAGTAAATATAGCAAACTAGATAATGGACCTCATATCTAAGTTCAGTGTGACATTGATATGTACAAAATGAAGTTGACAATTGTGTCACAAATCATCTAATCCCAATAAATGAGTTGAGAAGTTGAATGATCACAAAAGTTTTTTCTCCATAAAGAGTCTAAATGAATTTTCCATCTAAAACCCTCTAAGAGGAAATGTTTGAAGAGGAAAAGTCAGTTAGACTTATTGGTGATTGCAGCAAGCATTTGAAGAAGCAGTGAAGATCCGTTTTATCAAAATGTGTTATTAAAATTAAGGTTCCTCGATGGCATAGTAGCACAGAAGTTAAAACAGTCAGCTATTCACCAAAACATTGGCACTATCGTTTGACTCTTTGTGAGCAATAGATATGTGCTATATCCTGTGTAAAGACTTAGAGAAGCTGAGCTATTGGCCAATTTTAGACAGTTCTGTGGAGTCAATGTCAGAGGTTCCCAAACTTATATGGTCTACTGTCTTCTTAAAAAAAAAATTCCTCATGACCTCTCTAGCAATGAAAACCTTTTGTACTCCAGCCCAGAATTCAGGATAAAATGTAGGTTTCTGGTCTTACAATGTCCTTAGATCATCCCACACACCATCGGGGGACAGTGGCGCCCACTTTGGGATGAATCAGAATGGACTCCACAGCAGAGGAGCGAGTTAACAAAACAGAGCAGGAGAAAACATGATCCCACTCATTTTGAGTCCAAACCCAAACCAGAAAACTCAATGCCACCAAGCTAATACTATCTCACAGTGATCCCAGAGAACAGGGTAGAACTGCCCCTTGAGTTTCTGAGACAGTCACTCTTTATACAGAAGAAGAAAGAAAAAGCCTTGTCTTTCTTTGAAGAAGCTCCTGGTGGTTTTGAAATGCGGACCTTGAGATCAGCAGCCCAGGAGTAACCATTCTGTGATAACAAAGCCTGTGAGAGTTATTAAAAAAGCAAACAAAATATATGCTGTATAATATTTATCATGATTATAAATAAAAAATCCTCAAAACATAATATAATAATAAAGCAATATCTTTATGAAAGGCTATAACATCATAACCAAGCAGGATCTATCCTTGACATGAAAGATTCATTTTCCATTTGAAAATAAATCAATGTTTTGCACGATGGGAGCATTTATATGGTACAAAACAATAACAAGAATAACCATTTGTAAATTTTAATAGCTTTTAAAAAAGTGACAGAATTTAGCACCTATTCGTGTTAAAAAAGAAAGCATGCCAGGAACCTCTCAGAAAAAGAGAAAGCTTGCAAGCCTTAACAAAGGATGTCTACATAAAATGTACCGCCAACATCAGAATACAATGGGAACATGAGGTGAATCAGTATGGTTGATTTCTTCCAGCTTCAGGGAGACATCATCTCATATTCTTTGGGCAAGTTATCAAGTGGGGGAAAAATCTCAGCAGAAAAATATTTTGCTTGGTCCAGTCAAGGGATCAATGAAAACAGAGAACAGTCACAGAGATATGGACCGACACCTTGCCTGCAGCAATAGCTCAGTCATAACAACAGAGAATAGGATGTCTTTCACTTAGTAGTCCACTGAATTGTTATGAGTCAGAACTGACATACAGAATATAACAATGGTGACAATAAAATTTTGGGACCAGATTTGTTTAGAAAATTTCTTCTTTGTCATTTTAAAATAAAAAAAAAAAGAGTAAGGACCCCCCATGACTTTGTGATTTCTCTCATTTGTTTTACTTAAGCTTTGATAGAGGTTCTCAATATTATTGCTCTGACCAAAGGACAGGTTTTGTTTTTGTTGATATTCCTCTAGTGATAAACTACTTCAGTTTTTTGTTTGTTTGTTTGCACATAGATTTTGTTGTTTTGTTGTATCTTCCTTTTCTTTCTCTACATTTAAGGAGGAAGCTTAGATGGTTGATTTGGGATTTTCCTTCTTTTTTAATGTATACATTTGAAGTTACAGATTTCTTTCTAATGACTGCAACAAAATATGCTGCTGCTGCTGCTGCTGCTGCTGGTAGCTGTCTTCAGGTTCAGGATGACTCATGACCCCAGGCAGAAAAAAATGAAACATTTCCTCATCTGCAGCAGCCTCCCCCATGTTCTGTTTGAGCCCAAACCTGCAACCCTGTGTCCATCTATCTGCTGATCAGGGAGATTCATCCTCGTCACCTCCTTGCCAAGTTCTCATTCTATCCTAGGAACTAGTTTCTCCTGACAACATCCCCAAAGCACATGAGACACAATTACACCATCCTCCATCCTAAGGATCATTCTGACTGTACATCCTCCAAGACCGGTTTCTTTGCCCTGATGGCAGCACGTAATATTTTCAATATTCTTTGCCGATACTATAATTCAAATGGATCCATTTTTCTTCAGTCTTCCTTATTCATTGTACATTTTTCACATGTGTAGGAAGTGATTGATGTCCCTTAGTCCTCAAAGTGATGTGCATGTTCCTTAGTCCTCAAACTTGAATGATGTCTAATGCAGCAGAATTGTTGAGCACAATGTGTCCTTTGATGTCCCGACTACAGCTTCCATAAGCATTGACCATGCTTCCAAGCAAGGTGAAATCTCTGACAACCTCAATTCTCTTCAACTTCAACTTCTCTCCATTTTTGATGATGTTCTCTGACAAATCCAACTATGAGCATTTTGGTTTTCTTTATATCTAGTTCTAATCCACACATAAACCTGTGCTCCTTGATCTTCATCACCAAATATTTCAGCTCCTCATCTGCATATCAAAAGTTAATATCTTCCAATCTGGACTCCTTATTTTTCTTCATATAGTTCAGCTTCTCTGGTTATTTGCTTACTATACTGACTAAATAAGTATGGTGAAAACCTGATGTACGGCCTTCGTGTTTTTTGTTTTTATGTAATATTTCCTTGTGCTTGAACAACTTCTTGGTCTATGCACAGATTCTACATGAACATAATTTTGTGTTCTATAAATCCCATTGTACTCAATGTTACCTGCAGTTTGCTATGTTCCACAAAGTTGAATGCCTTTTCCTTGCCAATAAAACACAAGTAAACATCTTTCTGGTATTCCCTACTTTGAGGCAATATTCATTTGACATCAGCATTGATATCCCTAGTACCATACCTTCTACTGCTTCTTATTTGAAGATTTGGCAGTTCTTTGTCAGTGTATTGTAGCAATCTTTTAATTATTTCATGCATGTGATATTAAGGATGTTGTTTTATAATTTAACACCACATTTAGTCATCTTTCTTTGAAATGACCACTAAAATGAATCTCAAGACGATTGGCCAGTTAACTTTCTCAAATTTCTTTGCAGAGAATATTTAAAGTGTTTCAACTTTATCAGCTTGCTGAAACATTTCAATTGATATCCTATCAATTCCTGACCCTTGATTTTGAAAGTTTCTTGCATCCATTCTTGATCATATGTTCTCTTCAAATGGTTTAATATTAATGATTTCTTTTGGTATATTGACTTTGTGTATTGCTTTCATCAAAACTTAATGCTTCTGCATAATTCAATACCTTCCCCCAACAAGTCCTTTAATATTGCCACTCAAGTCTCAATTTTCCTTCAGCTCTTTGATGCTCATACATTTCATTATAATGTTTTATCTTCTTGAGCTATTCTTTGAAATTTCTATTCAACTTCTTTTCTTCCTAATTTCTTCCATTTGCTTTAGCTACTCTGCCTTCAAGAGCAAGTTTCAGTGTTTTCTAACATCCACTTTGAGCTTCTTTCATTTTGTCTTTTTAATGACATCTTGCTCTCTTCATATGTGATACTTTTGATGTCTGATGTAATCCCACAGCTCAACAGTTGTGTCATTAGTGTTCATTCTCTGCATACAATCTGCTCTTGAAATGTTCTCAGAATTTAGGGGAATATATTTAAGGTCTCATTTCGACTCCTGCACAATTCTTTGAATATTATAATTGAACCTGATTCATTTTGATAAAGCTATTTTTATTTCCATGTAGTTTTCACTCTACATATAGATATACATACATACATACATACACATAGACATACACATACATATACACACAGGAAATATAAAATTTCTCTTCAGATATTTTCTTTATTGCATGTATTGCTGCACATTTCTTGTTTAATCTTCCAATAGTAAAGGATTTTTCTGGATATTTTTAGGGTATTGATTTCTATTTTAATTCTCCTGCAAGCTGGGTGCACAACAGAAGAACTTCCATTGTTTTAATTTTGTTAACTTGTGTTTTATGACTCATAATATATTCTTTTGGTAAGTGTTCCATGTGATTTTGAAAACAATTTGAATTCCTATTGTTAGCTGAAATAATCTACAAATCTGATTATAACCAGATTGATTGCATTGCTCAGTTCTATATGCTTATTACCTATCTGATATTTCATTTTGACTTAGTTTACATTATATTGATGACAATGGGTATATTCACAGTATGCTTATTTTTCATTTGTGTGTATCTTCTTTGATTAATTATTTATTCAGAGTTTTTAATCCTTTTTATTGAATTACACATTTTATTATTGAGTGAATTTTTTCATATATATTTCAGATAGATATTCTTTATCAAAGACAGATTTTCAAATCATTTCTAGCATGCTGTTTTAAATTCATGTATTTTGTTAATTTTATGGTTGATATAAGAATTTTTGCCTTTGGAAGATATTATTTTTTCAGAAATCCTTTAAATTCTGACTTTTTATGTATATTACTTATTTTCCTGCAGACTACCAGAAAAGTATCAGGGAAATAAATTTGAACTTTATAGTCTTAAAAATATCCATCACCTTCATTACTGAACATGATCAAAGATTTTATGGAATTTTGATCAAAAGTGGGAAATGTATAACAGAGACTCAAATATATATGGAACAGAACTTCTGTCTTCCTGGTGTCTTAATGAAGCTCTGCAAATACTTTCCTGTGATAATATTTAAACCTTAAATTAAAATTATTCCACATAGACTTCCTAATTTTAAAAAATAATTTAACTTAATGAATCAAAAATGTTCACCTTGAGAGGTAGGTTCTGTTAAGAACTATTATATGATTTCAAAGTGACAATCGTAACCAGGAGTATTAGAAAGGAGTCTTAATGGATCGTGCTATTATGTTAATAAAGAGGAAACTCAGGAAAGAGGCTGAGAATGGATACACAAATCAAATACTATAATCAGTGTCACTGCATTGTACACATAGAAATATTTGAATTGACACATGCCCTTGCTGTGTATATTCTCATCAATAACACAAAACAAAAGCGTGGCACACTGGATGAATGTTTGAATTGTGATAAGAGATGTAAGAAACCCCCATAAATGTAAGAAAAAAAGAGTCAAAAATAAATAAAAGGAAAAAGCAAAACAAGGTATAATTAATTGCATTGAAATCTCACTCATTCATATTTTCCTTTATGTATATTGTGCTTTTCATATTCTACATTAGAAATTCCTACCTAAGGGAAAAATGTATTTTTTTTTCTTTTAGAGGTTTTAGTTTGGGCTTTTAAATTATGGATAGTGCTTATTTTGTGTATTCTATCAGAAAAGTATTTAGGTCATAGATTGATTTATCCATTCATCTATTAATACATGTGTCTTGGGTTCTGGAGATTTTTTTTGAAACAAAATCTTCATATAAAGTTCATTTTCAGTTTAACAAACATCAATTGATTTGGCTTCCAGTTTCAGCTTAGAAAACTGAGACATAAAAGACTTAGAATGAGTACTTCTGACCTTATAAAATCAATGACTTTTCTTAGATATATCAGAGAATTAAGATTGCAGGGTAAGTCATCACCCTGAAATCTAGAGAGACAGGTGGATACAGAGAATCACAGCCAAGATCAACTTGAAGCAAAAGCTGTTGGAGTCAGTAAGTGATAGGAACACTTTACAATTGACTTTGACAAATTACTCCGTGGTGAGTGTGAACTAGCTTGATAGTTAAAATGCCACGAGTGCCTAGTTTTAGAAGAGACTTCTCATGATTTTTTTCTTCCCTCTAGGACCGCCATCAGGTTCTTGTGGGAAAGAATGGAAAAATGATTCTCTATTCTTGGTGCTCAATCAAAATAAAACCCACTGACATTGTGTTGATTCCAACTCATATTGATGTTGTAGGACAGGGTAGAACTACCCTTTTCTGTTTCCAATGCCGCAAATCTTTATGGGTTCAGAGAGTCTTATCTATCTCCCGGGGAGCTAGGTCGAATCAAAGTACCCATTTCAGTTATCAACCCACTGCATAAACCACCAGACCCTCAGAACTCTATTTCACTGAGGATAGAGAGAGAAAAAAGGAATGCTAAAAATAATTGCACACTGAAGGTCTGCCTTCAAGGGCAACAAAGTAGGGGGAGGAAGAGTGATCATGGACATGCAGCCAACTTTAGTCTTCCTTTTGGACCTACAGGAAAATCCTGTTGGTTTAGAGCCAGTGTTCAATAACTGGTGACCCCAGGTTGTAGAGTCTGACTGTACTCCCTAAGCATGTTTTGTGCACTACGGCCACCAAGAAACATGTTGTCAAGTTTTCTTCCAGCAAACTTCTGGTAGGTTTTAACAGGCACATGTTAGTTAGTTGTCTCATGTTAAATCTTTTGAACCAACCAAGTACTTTTGTCTAGTCTAAGGGCAGAAAAAAGAGTACAGAGAGAATATGGGCTAATAAATGCTTGTGCATACCCAAAACAGAAACAAATAAACAAAAAGATGGTAAACTGAGATTTAGTCATAAGACTACAGAATATGAGAACACTGATCATTTTCAATATGAGTAGCCGGGATCTAGGACATGAATGAATGGATGGGTGAAGAAAAGAATGAGTGAATTTATGAATGAGTGAATACAATAAGGTAAAAATGGATTTTCATCCCACCTTAAAGTGACTGAATGGGTCATCAGTTTATTCTCTCCTAGGCACCTTCAGACACAAACCTATACCTCTTCACAAACTGATCATGGGTCCAATCATCAAAAGAGGAGACAAAGCACAAGGCAAACTTTGTCTCTTTCTATAAGAACCAGTGATATAAGGAATTCACATCTCCACAGTTCTCCTTCATTGAGCAGACATATTAAATGTGAGGATATTTAAAATTAGTTATAATTTACATCTTATTAGTTGCAGTGAAAACATATCTATTATCAAAAGCAGAATTAAATGATCATCAAGTTAATTAGCTACTTTGTTGTTCTCATTGTGTTTATTGTTTCAATTGTATTTAAATCGGGCAAATTAGCAAAAAATAAAGCTCAATCTGTACAGAAATTAATATATTCATTTTGTCCATTATGTGTGCATATCTCCAAGCTGATGTCATTTAAAACAAACTAACAAAATCAACAACAACAAAACAAACAAAGACAAAGCAACAGGGCAATGAGCTGTTCTTTCAGTGTTTGCAGCCTTTGAATTGGAAGGTACAATCTTCTCTTAGTGGAGATAAAATCCAAAGAAATGCTTGCTCAAGCCCCTTCTTTTTTAGAAGGGGGAGCATCACTGCTCTCTGGTCAAGCCCATTCTTGAGAACTTTGTCCTGCCATGCAGAAAGTAAGTCATGGGGTCAAGACCATTAAGGTTGTACTCACTTAATGTGTGAGAGTCATAGTGCCATAGTGGGCTTAACATTGGGCTGTTAACTGCAAGACTAGTGGTTTGATCTCACCAATCAACTCTGTGGAAGAAAGAGGAGACTCTTTGACCCCGGAAAGTTGACCACTTTGGAATCCCACTAGAGCTGATCTACCATGTGCAATAGCAATGTTATGATTTCGAATACAAGTCTATGGCAATGATGTTCACTAATAAACAATAGGGAATAATGAGTGGAGTAGTCCTTAGAACAAGCTGTGGGTTGCGACCCTTTCGGGGGTCAGACAACCCATTCACTGGGGTTGGCTAATTCATCCTGCATGTCAGATTTTACATTACAAATCATAACAGTAGCAAAATTATAGTTATGAAGTAGCAATGAAAATAAATGATTGGGGATCATCACAACATGAAAACTGTTATTAGAGGGTCAAGGCCGAGGGAGTTTGAGAACCACTGCCTTAGAAGGAGAGGTAAATAAAGTAGCCATGAAGTCATTTATTACCCATGGTGTCCCTAGAGGACAGAATAGAACTATCCCTGTGGGTTTTTGAGACTGTAACTGTTTATCAATAATGAAATCTGACAGAGAATACCAGAAATATTTTTACTTGTATTTTACTGATCATGCCCTGGGTTTTGAGTTTTAGAATCTATCAATCTATGTATAGCTTTAAGAAGAATGAGAATTTCAGAACATTTCATTTTGCTCATGCAGAACTTGTATTTGGATCAACAAGCAATTGTGTGAACACAACCAGGAAATAAAATCAGCAAAGTTGTGCAACAGGATTATATTCTCTATCCGTATGTATTCATTCGGTATCCTGAACAAATGATCAAAAAATATGGACTATAGAAAAAATAATTTGGCATAAGGATTGTAGCGAAGGTTATTAACAGGCCACAAGATGTGTATGACACAACCTGCCTTGATGAAAGTGAAGAGGACTTGAAACACTTGCTGATGAAGTCAAGGATTGATGCTTTCCCTATTGACTGCAATGGAAAGAAAGCAAACCAATATTTTCACAAGTGCACTGATATGTAACATCAAGATAAATGGGGGAAAGATTGAATTTGTCCAGGATCCATAACCAATGCTCATGGAAGCAGCTGTCAAGAGATTAAATGATAAATCATATAAGGTAAATCTGCTGCACAATACCTCTTTAGAGTATTGAAGAGCATGGCTGTTCTTGGAATACTAAGCTTTGCCTGATCAAACTATGATAGTTCTTGTTGCCTCATTTACTTGTGACAGTTGGACATTGAATAAAGGAGACCAAAAAGAACCGGTGCATTTGCATTTTGGAACTGGAGCAGAAGATTGAAAGTACTGTGCTTTGTTAAAGGGACAAATTGTTATGTTTTAGAAGAAATATGGCCAGAGTGCTCTTTCTAGGAAAGGATGGTGAGACTTCATCTAACAGACTTTAGACACTTTGTCAGGAGAGACCAGACTCCGCAGAAGGACACCGTGCTTGGTAAAGTAGGAGGGAATGAAGAACAGGAAGGCCTTCAAGAAGATGAGTTTTTACAGTGACTGCAGCAATGGTCTGAAGCAGAATAAACATTACGAGGAGGCACAGGCCTGGGTGACTAATATTTTATTTTATTCACTCTTGTTTTAAATGGGAAGAGATCAATATTCATAGCTTTGATCGTCATTCACAAGGTTTTAAGACCCTGCTTATTACTTACCAATATAGGATGCATAAGGCTTTCTTTTCTCCCAAGTGACCTTGATGTTCCCCAAGGTAGTGCTTCCATAAGGCCTCGGTTCCAGGCCTAGAAAATCATTCACTCAAGGTATGTAGTTATGACAAAGAGACTTACATAACTCTGAGCCTGCATGTTTTCAATACCCTATATTTATGGGTATGTTTGCAACCCATGTATGTGAATACATATAAAGAAGTATTATCTGTCAAATCTATAGACATTCATGGGTTTAGTAAAATTCTTACCACACCTGTTAAGGTTCATGTCAATGTATGTATCCACTCATAGAGCACTTTTATCATCATTATTATTGCAGGAATCTTGGTGGTGTAGTGGGTTACCAGTTGAGTGGCTAACTACAAGGTCATCAGTTCAAACTCACCAGCTGCTATGAGTGAGAAAGATGAGGGTTTCCATTGCTCTAAATATTTACAGACTCTGAAACACAAGAGACAGTTCTACCATGTCCTACAGGGTTTCCCTGATCAGTCAGACTTGATTCAGTGGCGTTGAATTTGGTTTCATTTTTAGGTAATTGAATTCTGCACAATTCTGTTAGGAACATGGGTGTGCATAGATCCACCTGTGTCATGGCTCTCGATGGAACATATATATTCTATTTCCAACCTCATATACCATTTTTCATAGTGCTTACACCGTTTTATGCTCCTATCCATAACTTACAAGAGTTCATTCTATTTCTCCATAACTTCACAAGCATTTTTCACTTTCCATTTATCTGAATTTTGCTATTAATGCTGGGATGACAGAAAAATCCCCATTTTAATACTTACCTGGCAGGGGAGATACCATGATCATGAGGGTGGTTTTCCCAGGGCAAGGCGTATCCCTTGCACTGCAGATGTGCTGATCCTTGCTTTTTCCCCAAATGTCGGAAACTCGACTGCATCATTTAGAGTAGTGGGGGACTGCATTGAAGCTCTCCCCTGGTTAAAAGAAGAAGAAGAAGAAGAGGAAGAAGAGGAAGAAGAAGAAGAAGAAGAAGAAGAAGAAGAAGAAGAAGAAGAAGAAGAAGAAGAAGAAGAAGAAGAAGAAGAAGAAGAAACACACAAGAAATCTCCATTTTGTTTTAATTTGCCTCACACAAATGATGAATGAAGGTGCCCTGGTGGCACAGTGATTGTGATTGCAAATGGCAAGGTCAGCTGTTCAGAATCACCTGCCACTACTCAGGAGAAGGAGAAAGATAGCGCTTGCTACTCCCAGAGAAGTTTGTAGTCTTGGACACTCACTATACAGTTCTCGCTCCTATAGGGTTGTTGGCAATAGGCAATAACTCAAGGCAGTAAGAATGGCAGATGATTATGAGCATTCATATTCCATAGTTTGCCTTCTTTGGTGAAAGGTCTACATATGTCCTCTGCCCATTTCTCAACTGGATTTTCTTTTGTTGTTGATGTGCTGGAAATGTGAATACATTTTAGAAATTAGAGTCCATAATTTTTCATTTTACATTTAGTTATTGAATCACCTTGAGTTTATTTTTGTATAAGAAAACAGAGATTTATTAGCTTATTTCATTTTCTTTTTCTTTCAAAGGATATGCTGTTTGGGCGATTTAAAAAAAATACAAACAAACATATATCTATCCCACATTTACTATTTCAGCCTTTTATCAAAGATTAATCATTCATATGTACATGCATTTACTTTGGGGTTCTCAATTAAAATTTTGAAAAGGTTGCATTTTATCAGGTATTTGTACAATTTACCATTCCTTTATCTCACATCCACTGTTTTTATTCAGTTTGGTCAGTGGATGAACTTTATTCTTTCCTTTCAAGCTCAAGTTTCAAAAAATATCATCCAGACCTGTTTCATTTGTTTTCTTTTTTCTTCATTGTAGATGGTCTGGTTAGTGTGTCTATATAGTCCATCATTTTGCTGAAAGTCTTCTTCTTTTTTTTCCCTCTTAAAGATAATTTTACTAAGGATTCTTACACCTTTTATATGCTTGATACAATGGACATTTGTACATATGTTGCCATCATTATTTTATAAGCATTCACTTACTATTTGAACCCTTCTTATCAGCTCCTTTTCCTTTCATCCCATCCCCCTCCCACCCCTCCCTTGATAAATTATAGATTATTGCTATCATATCTTAACAATGACTTCTGTCTCCCTTCTCTCATGGTTTCTGTTGTTCGACACCCTGGGGAGAAGAATGTGGAGTGATGTGGTTATTTAATGATCACTGTGACTGATTCTCCCTAGAAGTCTTCTTAAACACTGCTGGTGCTTCCAAGCATTTTAAGATGAAGACCAATCAAATGTCCACGATATCTTCTTTACTTTTTAAAATTAACTTTTTTCTTAATCAATTGACTTCTATTTCCTTCTCTTATTTCTCTACTTCTATACTTGGACTTAGGGAAACCTTGTTGCAAAGTCGTTAAGCATAGGGGCTGCTAATCAAATGGTCACTCATTCAAGGTCTTGAGGTATTACCAGGAGAAACAATGGTTGCAGTCTAATTTGTCAAGATTGTCAGCTAGGGAAGTTATAATGGGAGGTTTTACCCTGTCCTAAGTGGTCAGCATCAACTCATGATGATGTTTTCTTCGGTGCCTTGACGACTTGCTGAGCTCTGACCATCTCTTTTATACCTCTGTTTTTCTTAAATCAAACAAACTCTTCTTTCTCTTCTTGCTTTATTCACCACATTTTCTCTATTGATTGCTTTATGAATCTGATATCTTTGCACAGATTGACTGAAGTATGTTTTCCTTTGCCAAAAACCAATCTACAGTATTCCCATTTGTGTGGTTAACCTTTGCTGATAATATAATTGCACCAATTTTTATGCTCCAAACCAGAGAAGAGAAATTTAGATATCTTGAGGATGATTATGCAATGACTGCACATATTAGTTTATATTTTAGTAAGTCTAGATTTTAGAAGAAAAAATATCATTGACAAACAGTAAATACACATGGGGGAATCCAGACCTAGGGAGCTAAATACGTAATGGATTTGTGTAAAAGTCTTAATAGTTAGTACTGAAAATGTGAACTAGATCAAATTGTACAATTTAGTTAACTTTAGGCATACTCTACAAACTTATAAAGCACTTATAAAATATGTTCATTTTTTTTTCTGGGGGAACCAGTCATTTTTTGTCAATCTTTCAAACTGGCTGTATGGATCTTAAGGAAGAAGTTTAAAATTTCTGAAGTACTTACAGTATGGTTTGACTAATGATCCCTACTCTCCTATTTCTTTTGACTTCCAGGAGGGTGAAGGTCATTCTTTCCCCGATTCACTGTTTCCACTCTGTCCTTGTTTGCAAACAGTAGTTAATAGCTAAAATGCACTCCATATTGCTTTGCCCTGTATAGCATCTCCCATACTAGCAGTATCGAAAAAGGGTTTTTTTCTTTAAATAATACAGTAACCAAGTTAAATAATAAATAATATCCCAGAGTGCAGGGGGGGGGGAGTGAATGCTGTGTACAAAGAAGGAAAAAGTGGCCATTCTATATGATTTGAAGAGAAGTTAGGAGTCTATGAGGCAGAGGTCCCAGGAAGATCTTATATCATGGGAACAACTGCTCTCTGTTTCAAGCTTTCTGGAATCATCCTATTTTTATGTAGGCAGTTTTTAAATGTAACCTTAAGATGATGAGGCTTTCAGAAAACATGGTAATTTGCAAACAAAGCAACATATTTCCACTCTTGGTTAAAAAATGAAGGACACCCATCTTAACCATAGCTTTTAAGTATGAAAAATATGTTTGCGAATGATGTGACCATAAATTATGAGCAAGAAGACTCTTTGGATAAATGGACTTAGAGTAAACCAAATGGATTGTATGAAAAACTTGGAGACTCAATCTTGAGATTCTTATGAAGAAAACACAATTGTTGAAAACCATGCCCAACGTTTCTACTAGCTTAGGCTGTTATGCTAATCTAATTTATCTCTTCATTTCAATTTCTATAGAGCAAAATTCCATTCATTCTGCATATTTTTTCAATGTGAAGTCTCCTCTGTAACAATGCTTTCAACCACAGTAACTGTGCTCTTACACTTGTTCATATTACTATTCTTGAGAAGTTACTATCTTGGTTCTGTGTGTTCTCATGTTACCTACAAGCTGAAGATTCAACACTCCAGTGTCCTTCATTTACTGTGATCTTGCAATGATTTTCAAAGAATAAAGACATAATTTTGAGACCACACAGACTTCTGATCCTTTAAGTAACAAGGTTATGAAGCCCAGAGAAGGGAATAGAAATATTGACCACCATATCTATTTTTATATTTTGAAAGGACATGTGCATTGCCAGGTGCATTGCCTGGTTATTGAAATGTGCATCTCCATGTGTGCTGGAGCTGGTTAGACAAAAGCTAATGAAGGCAGGGTTATATTCCTGATTCCAAGATTGTGCAAAGAAAACAGTCAAAGAGACAACCCCTTGAATAGTCTATGTGAAATATCTTGGACATACTTGGAATGGGTGTTTTAGCACTTCCTTATTTAAGACAGACTGCCAGAATGTGTCTCTGCCTCTTGATAGATTCTGGCAGAGAGAGGGGGGAGTCCGATACCAATAAACACCAAGGAGAAATAATATAAACCTTAAAAGATAATGGCCACATTAAGCAAACTATTATTATACTTTAAATTTGGATACACAATAGTAAAGTGTTTTATCACAGAAGTTTGTCTGAAGGTAGTTAAAAAGTTCATGGCAAATGAAATTAAGACATTATAATGAAGTTTTATCATAACAAATTTCAGTCCCTCATAGTGTGAGAGTCAATCAAAAGTATTACAATAAGTTATGGAAACATAAGCAAAGATATCAGTATGAAGCTTTTCTTTCTTAATACCACCACATATAGGTTTATACATTTATAATGGCAGTGTTTCCACTTATCTGACCCTTCCTTGAGAAAATACATGCTGTTTGATTAAGAACAAGTCAGAATAGCAGTGTTGGCATCCTTCGGTCACCCAATATGTTTCTTTTAAATGTGTGTTGAGTTTGGGGAACAAAAGAAAGCCTGAAGGGACAAGATAAGGACTATAGGGTGCATGAGTAAGGCTGCTCAATGAAATTGTCAGACAACAGCTCCTACTAGCCTTGAAAAATGAGCAAGTACATCTTTGTGATTGAAAAAAAAAATCTTCATGCACCTATCCTGTTCTTTATCTCGACAATGTAGATTTAAATTTTCCTAATATGGCCACACAATCATCCTGCATCTTTAGAGAAAATATATTCAATTATCCCTTGGAAATATCCTGGAAACAATCACCATCTCCTTCTGAGTAGACTCTCTGGCTGGAATTTAACAGAGACAGCAGATGCTCTGCGAGAGAAAGACCAAGATTTCTATTGCCATAAAGCGTCAACCTTCTCAGGAAATGCTTCCGTGTCTCACCCAAGCCCTCCCTCTCACTCTGAGTTACTCATGTTCATGCAGATCCCTTCTGAGGCTACTTTAAGCGCAACATTTTTGGAAGCACCTAAAGTAGCTTGACGAAGGCAAGTGTGTTCCTGAGAGAAATTGTCTGCAGCCATCCACTGACTTCAGAGACATATAAAATGACATTTTGTTTTTAAAAAAAAAACAGGCCATGCCTTTGGTTTCTGCTACTGTCACTTGAGAGAGAGAGAGAGAGAGAGAGAGAGAGAGAGAGAGAGAGAGAGAGAGAGAGAGAGAGACCTTGAGCATGGTGCTTCTTCCTCTTTAGTCCCAGAAATTCTCTCTTTTGGCTTCTGGCATGGCTCATTCTTAGAGCCAGGGAAGTGGCAAAACTAGCCATCCCCTTCACTTGTGCATTTGCTCCCATATTTGCCCAGTCCCACACAATCATCTGGTGTGAGTTATAGAGACAGAGATAGAAAAGTCATATGAAGAAAAGTTCCTTCACCACATTGGAGGATAAGTGTCTTTCAGATATGTGTTAAACAGCCAGGAAGTCAGGAGCCTAAGCTCTCTTAAATGTTATGGGTTCCATGAGTTCCAGGCATAGCAAACTCTCAGGACGACCCCCATTGGCATCAATTGATAGGTCAACTTATTTCTTACCTCTAAACCTGGGCTATAAATCCAGTTCTATTTCCTCACCCATAAGAACAATGATTAAAAATTGGCTGGCCTAACCATTTAAGGTTTTATATAGATCACCAAGTTAGGTTATATAAAATTGCTTTGAATGAATCCTAGATAGCCAACTGATAATATATCATTTTATCAAGAATATAAACAAATAATTATGAGTTGAGATGACTTCAGTGAATGTTACTAAGGATTAAATTGGGAGAAGGAAAGAGTGCAGTGTGGTACAAAATAAAAAATAAAAAAGATCAGGAACAAATGTCTGGAGGTCAAACTAATTATGCAAGCGAGCAGCACTTAGAAGAAAGGGATTATAATCGGCCCTGAAGTTAAGAATGCTGTGCTGAGAGGGAGGTTATGGAGAAGACTTATCCATTGACTCTCTTACCCCTGCCAGCACTGGAATACAGCCTAGGCAGACATAGAAAGGGACAGCTGGGTCCCTTTAGAACGCTGGCTCACTATTACTTAGTACAGCAATAACTCTGAATCTTTTATCTGTCCTACTTATTCAATTCTGCTCTATTCAGAAAAAAATGCAGAAGAGATTTTCCATTCTTGAATAGGTGTTTTTTCAAAGACTTAAACCTATAGCAGAAGAGTTATAATGATTTCCCAAATCCACTCTGGGCTTTTCCATCAGTATTCTTTTTTTTTCCTCACATAAATGATGACCAATTCAAATAGAAGCAGTTTAAAAGTCCCCACACACTGGAAAAAGTCTGCGTGCAGCTTGAACATATAACCTATCATAATTTATTTTAAAATAAAAGGGGGAAAGCTACAAAGTTTCCATATATATCAACTGTCACAGCAATGAGATTGCTCTGTGTACAATGACCACTGATATTCTCTGAAAGAAATTCAGTTTTTCCTTGATGAAAGAGACTAGAAAATGTGAATATGCATGTATGTGTATCTTTAAATGTATGTGCGAAATAATAGGGAGAAGAGACAAGTGAAAGACCAATGATTTCTAGGAAGTATAGAAAATTTCCATTTGTACAAAAATAACACATGAATGCTTTGCTGCGAACCCGGGCCAGCACATGAGAAAGTACTTACTAAATGTAAGAGGCAGCCTAGCCTAGCAGGAGGGTCTGATCTTCCTTTTCCTTATTTATGAAGTCCCTAGAGTAGTTTTCTACTCCGTTGTCTTGCTGAAAGGATTATTTTGAAACTCAAGAGAGATAACTCATAGAGCCATTTGTCAACCTATAGTAGCCATTCAGCTTTTAGACATTGTTTTTGTGGAGTATATTTTCCTTCATAATTTTTGAGTAACTGTAGGGACTCTGCTAATGTTATGAAAGCTGCATGCTGATTGGGGAGCATGCATGTGTTCCTAGGCTGTCATTGGCTTTCATGAGTCATATATTAAGTAGCATGCAAAGTAAGGAGCCAGATAGTATTAGCTGAAGCCATGCAGAGGCTCCCGTGGTGTCAGATCTCCTATATGGGCAAAATATTGCTTAATGCAGAAAACATCAAAAGAAGGTGGCAGAAATATACAGTCCCATCATCAAAAGAATTAGTCAACATTCAACCCTTTCAAGAGAGAGAAAATAATTGTACTGAAGGAAAAAGTTTAAGATGCCCTGAAGGCAGAAGCAAAAACAAAACAAAACAAAACAATCCATTGCTCTAGGAATTAACAGAATACCAGTTGAAATGGTTCCACAAGTTGATGAAACCACAAGAAGCACTCATTCACCTAGGCCAAGACATTTGAATACAGCAACCTGACCTTATAACTATAAAATGAAGTGGCCCAACAGAATATGGAAACAATCAGCTAATATAATCACATCTGTGCAGTTTTTCTAAAAAGCAGTCCACAATGGTGTGGCAGTGCATTGACAGGAATCGGCCAAAATTCAAGGAAAAAATTCAAAACACATCTCATTGCCTTCAAGTCTCTGCTGACTTGGTGATTACTTATGGGGTCCGTAGGCTGTAACTGTTTACAAGAGTAGAATGCCCAGGCTTTCTCCCACAGAGCTGTTTCAAACTGCCAACTCTTAGGATCACAGCCCCATGGGCAAGCACTCCACCTCCAGGGCTCCCAAAGGAGCCATACATTGAAGGATCTCATCACTGGCTTCAGATAGAGCTGGGCTCAAAAAAGAGACTATCAGAAAGATATTTACTTTTCATTTACTGACTATGCAAAGATATTTGACTGTATGGATCATTAAAAACAAAAAAGAACAAACCAAACAAAAAATACTCTAAACCATGGCTAGCATACAGAAGGATGAGAATCCCATTCACTTTACTGTCCTCACATGGAACTTGTTCACAGACTAAGACGCCGTCTTACCAACAGAACAAGGGAAAGCGGAGTGGTGGAAAATGGTGCAATACATGGGTTTGGGTTGCCTCTTTTCACCATGCTTATTCAGTCTGTATACTGAACAGATAACTGAGAATCTGTGCTACTGAAGAAGAACTTGGGATCAAGACGAGAGGAAGGCTCATCAATAAGCTTCAACATGCTGAACTGACGATCTTTGTTGGTGGCTGAGCATTTTGACCACTGTACCACCACGAATCGCTTCTAGATGACATTGAAACAATTTTAAGTGGTGCTTTTTGTCAACCCTTGCAGATGCCAGATTTGGCTTAGCAGACTTGCCAACAGAATCCAAGTATTGAAAGAAGAAAGAGGGACAGAATTCTCATGAAGACAAGGCATTCTTGGAGTTCAGTGTTCAGGGCTCCCTCACATGGTGTCCTCCCACCTCACGTGGTGGTCTCCCAGGCTTGTAGTCATGATTTTTTCCCCACTGTTTGGTCTCTTGGCCAGTTATTATGAAATAGTTACAGTAGAAACAGATACTAGAGGTTCTCTTGGGTCTTATGAGGATGCTGCACATTCCTGGTCTGCAGCATGTTAGTCCATTTTCCATCATTTCGCTTCGCTACACACCTTCCTCTGGAACTTTCCTTCTAAGGACAAATTCAGTTTCCAATGTCAGAAATATCCTGCGTGAAGGCCTCAGGACTGGAGAACAAGATGCGGATGATCTTCAAAGAAAAAATAGATCAAGAGCCAACATTTACTGAGAATGTATTGCTTTCCCTGCCCTGTGTTAAGTTATTTACATAATGACTCAAAAAACTCACTGCAAACTGGTTGCTTCTGGCTCAGAGTGACCCTGTAGGATAGGACGCAACTGCTTCTGTGTGTTTTCCAGACTGTGATTGTTTGCAAATGCAGAAAATCTCACCTGTCTGCCTCAGAGTGGCCGGTGGATCCCATCCATTGCCTTTGAGATTGCCGATAGGAGACCAATAGTTGGCCTCCGTGTGCTACCCTATGTACACTCTCAAGTGGCTTCTACCATCCAACCTGTTGAAGATTCAACAAAGGGAGGGTCTCTATTCACAATGATGGCATTTCTTACCGACTTCTGCCAAGATGCTGAGGAATTAGTTAAAGGATATGATACCATAGCTTCTAATGAGAATTTCCCTATACTGGTGTGTAGAAACAAAAGTAAAATTCACACTCCAGCACTATAAACACAAAATTGTGTTGCCTTTCACGACAGACTGTTCATTCCACTAGGGATATTAAAATGTCAGTGAAAGGTAAGATTGTAGCTACTTCAGATGCAATTTCAGATTTCTGTAAATGAATGTCTTCTTTAGGATACTTCAAAGATGGGAAAGAGAAAATAAGAATGTGTGCCTGTTTGGGAATAGAGATATACAGATACATATGTACAATACTTTCCTTCTCTCTCTGGGACATGAGGCATGGAGAAAGGGTGTGGGAACAGAGGAAGATTCATTGTGTAGACAGTGGATGGGTCATACTTCAAAGTGGAGTGTTCCGGGAGGTGCCTCTTCAAACTTCATTTCTCAATTAAATGGGGATAGGAGAATTATAGGCATTAATCCTCTTTGAGCTAAGACAGGGATTAAAACAAAAACATGTTTCACCTAGTCAGTTACCCTAGGAATCCATGAGACCTGAGCTGCTCAGATCAAATTTATTTTGAGAGCTCACTGAAGTATTTAAGCTTCCCTTGATTAGATGTTATAACGATCAGACAGAGAAGTACAATAAGCTAAACTTTGCTAAGGGCTTGAGGACATTACCTACTGGGTTTATTCTCAGGCATGTGGCAATTTCATTAATTTATTCATTTTAATTTGGAAAATTATTTGCTCTAGAAAAAAGAGTTACATGCGGACTAATGTTCCATTTGTTTTTCGTGTTCTTTAAATGCTAATGATGTGTATTAGTTTAGAGGGCCTGCCCTCTCACTGATTCCCTCTCCTGTGATATAGTATATAATTACAATGGCAATTGATCTTTGACCGAAATGTTGGCAAAATGGAATGGAAGTTGCTTTTCATGGGCCAAGGTTACAGTTAAGGACAAGGAGAGCTTTGTCCCGGCTTTTGGATTGGCTGACTGAGCTCTGTCTAACCTCTGCTATTGATTGCTTGCCTTTGAGAGTCATTGCCTTCACACACCTGGAGACCAGTGATGAGATAGTGCAACAAGGCTGTGTCGTGAGATGCTGGTTAGACAATAGCTGAGGGAGAGCTGACTGAAGAGTCAAGCTTGTCTGTGTGATTTGATGATGAAGACTTCAGACCAAGAGGTTCAAGGAAAGCTATCATTACAAAGAACGGTGGCGCTTCTCAATAAGGAACAGAATGAGATCCATGGGTGAGAAGGCTAAACTCTAGTTTGTTCTTAGACTTCTCTGAGCCTCTGCCTCCTTTGCACAGAAAGGGAATGAATGAGCCACCAAGGGGCTGGGGGTGGGGTGGGAAACACACAGAGGATCTGTGTAGTATACAACTGAAAAACAACCTGAAAGAGCCTAGAGATACTTTTTCTTATTTTGAGTCAATTCCAAGGAAAGGTAAATGTCATCATTACAGCATCAGGTTTCAAAAACTCTGTGAAAGAGTGGGATTGACAAATAATTGGTTCCCATGTTAAAGTTGTGTTGAAGTCCCCTTGGGTAACACAAATCCGCCCATTGAGTCAGCAAAATTTTCTTCATGAAGATTGAAATGTTACCAGTCATTTACACCTAAGGGTAATTGATGCTTTTCATCAATTCCTCTCTTGTACCCCAGTGATTTAGAATAACCTTTGGACGTGCTGAGTGACTAAAAGGAGAATGTCCAACAGATTGGGGAATGGAAATTAACTGGATTGTATTGATCAGAAGCACTTCTGGAAAGAAACCAATTAGTAGTTCAGTAGATAGATACCTGGAACTTTCATTGACCTTACATGAACTTTATTGAGCAGTTTCATTGGGGTAATCCATACATTTCCTGGAATATTAATATGTCTAAATAGATCACACATCATGAAGAAGAGGAAGTCACAGTGGAAAGAGATTGTGTCCTGTTTCATTTGGCCATGTGCTTCTTTAGAAGATGCACTGTAACCATGTAAACTAAACATATAGGGGTGAAGTTAAACAAAAATATAATTGCTAACAGTATAACTTTTAACAATACTGTCTTCTCTGCAAGAACACCACTATTCTGACTAGATAAGCATCCAAATCTGTCCAAATATTTCAGATGAACAGTCCAATCTTCCTAAGAACTATTTAGTTTCATAGGGCAGCTGAGAAGCCAAAAGCAGTATTTGTCTCTGGACTATAAGACAAAATCTTTGTCTTTCGAATCATACCCAAAACATACATTATAACAGAGAATGTTGCTGAACTTAGAATATAAACCTCCAACCCCAGATGCACATAATGGCCTTCAACTGTCTTCTCTCCCTAAGTAACTTTAGAAAAACTACCTTTTCCCAGTATTTTGCTGATTTTGCCTCTTTCTCTATTGAAGAAGAGCTTGAAAACTGAGCTGAAGGTCACTTCAGATTTTCCAAATCAATGATTCATTTAGCAATGTAGTCATGGCTTAGAAATGCAGCTGCATACCTGACAATGAAAGGAAATCGGAGATTTCAGCAGCCGCAACGGGATCAGAATGAGCAGCCCACATGAGTCAAGAGCCTGATCCAGGATTTGGAAAGACATGCTACTGAACATTGAGTAAGCCAGTTTCGTTTGATTAGACAATGAATGCTTACTTAAGATTATTTGTGCTAATGCTCCCCGGGATTTAAGTAGGTTAGACCTGAGTTCCCAACTCCCACTCATCTGTTTTCCAACAAAAACCCTCACGTAACAGGAGATTAACTATAATTCATTTAAAACGTAAAAACTAGTCAGGAAAAGCATTTCTAAACTTTCTACAACTCTCCAGTCCTCCTCAAAGAGTCCTTTTGCTATAAAAATACATTGCTTTCTAAGTATAGAAGCATGGACTTTAAGAAGTGTGTGTATCATACTCCTTTCTATAGTAGCCATATCAAAAAGTGCTCCTGGGGAATGATAGAGGAAATTAAAAATTTGTGGGTGTGTTAGAAATAGATAAACAATTCAGTTGCATATCATTCTTTAACTACAACATATAGGTGATAACTCTCAACATTTGACATGAAACATTTTGTAGGAGATATCATTTTACATAGTGGCTAATGTCAGTTTAGGCTTGAAATATTCTCTAGGAATAGTGGCACAGAAATGGCAGCAATCATCAGTGATACTGATATTAATAGCATAAGTAATAATTTTATAATTCTCTCTGCCATAGACAAATGTGTGTAAAAGTAATAACCTGAGATGAGAATACATGATTTTTAGGAAACCAAAATATAGTGTTGATAAGACACTTAATCAAGTATTGCTGCTATAAATTTGTTTCTAAAATATACTAACCAAGACTGCACTACATTTTAGATAATAGATGCCATCTTAAATCTATCTGCTAATGGTCACAGGCAAAATTTGAGGCTATTCTTCTCATACAGAGGTATAAAGACTAGGAAACCCTATGTAGCATTGGTATGAGTCAGGATGAACTTGGTGGCAATGCATTTGATTGCCCGCATATGAAGGGACACCCTCCGAATGGATTCTTTTCAAAGCTATGTATTTAAATTATCTACAAAACAACCTCATACCCTTCAAAGGACTTTCCATTACACTGAATAAATCTGTCAAGTCTGTGATTCTATTCTTGGAAACATTATTGGTACTCACTGTTTGGATGACTTACAGCACCTCCCTTTTTTTTTTTCTTCACCTCGTGTATGTCATCAAATCACTGTGATTTCATGTACCTCTTCATTCATGGGAACAAAAAGAAGTTCCACAGATCGAGTTCAGGTGAGTCAGGTGTGTGGGGGAAAAGAGGTATTCCATTTCATTACCAAAAACTGCGACAATAAGATTATTGTGTGTGCATTGTAGTGGTGGCAAAAGCAGTGCCCAATCTGCCACAAATCAGGCCTTTTGTGTAACATAGTCCTTTCAGAACCTCTACATAGAAAGCTTGATTGTCTTACTTAGTGGAACGGACTCCAAACATGCCATCCCCCAAAATACATCATAAAAACAAATGAGCATCATCTTGATCTTTGATTTCACTTGATGAGCTTTTTCTGTGTGAGGTACTGATGGCTTCTTCTACTGCTTGATTCACGTTTGCTTTTGAGGTCATAAGAATAGCAGCATGTCTTCTCAACAGTAGTGACGTGGAGGTGGTGGCAACATCTGGGTCACTTCAGTGCTGTTCTTTCAGAGCATAGCATGTTTCCACTCACAACACTTTTTCCAAGACACAGTTTCACACTGACCCTTCTCATTCCCAAATCTTCCATCAAAATTCACACCAAGTTCCAAAATAGTCCAGACCAATGTCCCCATCTTTTCACTGGTCTATAATCAGTTTTCAAATACAAGTACTTAAATGTGGGGAAGTTGATGGACTTCCAGAAGAGACTTGTCACCATTCGACATTTCACCATTTTTGAAATGAGAAGAAAATTCATATACTTAAGTTTTCCCCCTACTTGTCTTTGTAAGCTGTGTTTTATATCACAACAGTTTCTGAAGCATTTTGTTTTCCAAACCAGAAACAAATTTTCACAGTTGCACACTGTCCTCTTAAATCAGAGAGAGATTTAATGAGACTTGAATTAAATGAGACTTGAATTAAACTGAGAGAACTTTTTCTGGTGACACCACTAACTCAGAGCAAGGGGTTCCATGCTTGCCTAGTAGGATACAAGGTGTACTATCAAAGCTTTATCTGTTTTTGGGAGAGTAACCCCTCATTTATACATATATGAGGGGGCTTCAAAAAGTTCATGGAAATTTTTCATTCTCTTTTCATTTCTTTCTTCCATGAACATTTTTGAAGTCCCTGTCACACATGTTTGTATGTGTGCATGTGTGCGTGAGAGAGAGAGAGAGAGAGAGAGAGAGAGAGAGAGAGAGAGAGAGACTCTGAAGCACCATATTGCTTGACTTTGAGTCAGAATCAACTTAATGGCACCAGTTTTTATCTTTGTTATATACACACACCATATATACATAAACAAATGCACATATGTTGGCTTTTTATGCATGCCATTGATTCTATTTTGTCTCATAGCCACCATATACAACAAAGTATAGATATAAAACATAGTGAAATATTCAAGGACTGCTCGTGGCATTAGGCTGCTAGCCGAGAGGTCAATAGTTCAAAACCACCGATCACTCCTCAAGAGAATGAGCAGACTTTCAAGTCCCATAAAGAGTCTTGGAACCTTCTGAGCCCCGGTGACCTAGTGGTTGAGTGCGGGACTGCGGCCCATTGGCATGGCGGTTCAAATCCAAAAGCAGCTTTCCAGGAGCAAGGCTGGGTAGCGCCTACGACCACCAGAGGGCAGTGATACCTCCCAAAAAAAACGAGACTTGGAACCCCACAGAGGCTGTTCTACCCTGTCCTATAGTGTTGCTCAGAGTTGACATGGTGGTGAGTTTGAGATTTAATTATTATCTTAACCAAACTCTGGCCTGAATAGTTCTAGAACAAATGGCATCTGTGTCAAGGCATAACAAAAAGTATCTAGGATGTAAGCCCTTCCATGATTTTGTGTGTGGGATCTTTCATGGAGCACATCTTCCCTGCCTTTGCTACTTGATACTTTTATCTTCCAAGGTTCTGGGGTGCCATATTACATAGTGGTGCCAGTCAATCCTGCCACATGGTCTTACTGCAGTCATTTGCTACTCTTAACATTCTTCTTATCCTTCCTAGACATAAGACGAATTCAAAAAAAATCCTATATTTCTTTAAAAATTCTATCCTTTAAAGAGGTTTGGACCTTGTTTCACCATGAAGGATTATGGGTCTTAAGTGTAGCACTATATGTGGTCTTCTGCAACATTCAACAGGAATCTGGAATACTATACATAAAATCTATTTATAGTTTGATTGGGGAGCAGGGAATGGATACATGTAATAGAAAACAATATGGGCTGAGCCCCAGTGTTTTAGTGGTTGAGTGTGAGACTGCATCCCGCTGGGTTGGTGGTTCAAATCCAGCAGCAGCTCTCCAGAAGCAAGGCTGCTCCAGGAGCAGCTCTCCAGAGGGCAGTGATGTCAAAGAAAGAAAGAAAGAAAGAAAGAAAGAAAGAAAGAAAGAAAGAAAGAAAGAAAGAAAGAAAACAATATAAGGCAATATATGGTTATACCCTAATAAATATGGATTACAAAATTAAGAATCATGGAGTATCAGAAGAGTGGCCAAATAATTCAAGAAAATAAAGTATGGCCAAATAATTCAGGAAAGTTTCTCAGAGGGACTTTACTATGATCCCTATCTTATGGAATTTGTTCTTTTGCTCTGTATATCTATAGATGTCTCCAGGTTCTAGGGACCCTGAAGGCCTGGTGCCATCCTGGGTTTGAATGGGCTGCAACCCACAAGGTCAGTGGCTTGATACTACCAGTGGCTCTATGGGAGAAAGACAAGGCTTCCTATTCCCCCAAAGACTCACAGTCTCAGAAGCTCACAGGGGCAGTTCTTCCCTGCCTGGAAGGGTCGCCGTGAATCAGACTTGACTTGGTAGCAGTTAACTTGCTTTGAGTTTGTTTACTATGTTCTCACATAAACCAGTTCCATGTAAACAGTCACCTTGAAGTTGGATGTGTCTATGTTCCACAGATAGCAGATACGCCTCAGGTCAGACAGTTCAAGAACACTTAAACAAGTCTGTGAACAGAGTCATACAGGTTCTGCTTTGTACTTTGGGACTTGGTGATCAGTGTTCAGCAAAGGAAAGAATGAAATTCACGTTAAAGATGGAGAGTTAATCCATAAGCACACATGAGAAGATGTTGGTACTAAGATTCCAGTTTATTCCAAACAAAATGTACTTTAGCATGTTTTTCCTCCTGAGATTTCTCAGTGGTACACTTATCTTCATGTCCTTCAGCCAAACCAAACTCCCTAGCAAAAAGTTAATTCTGACTCATAGTGACCCTGTAAAAGAGAGTAGAACTATGTCTATGGGTCTCAGAAACTAATTCTGTAGAATTTTGTGGTTTTTTGTGTTTTACATAAAAGCTGAGTCCTGGAGGTGGCATGGTGTGTGGGGTTTGACCTAAAGAAGAGTGTCTATCTATCCAAGGGAATGTGTGGGTCACTTAAATTATGAAAGCTAGGACAGCTCAGAAGGTTATAGTGACAGCTTTATGAGGATTCTCAAGGTGGCAATTTGACTTTTTTCCCTGGTCTAAAGACATGGTATAATAACAGGAATTTATTGCAAAAAAAATGCTAAGGAAATTGAAAACAACATTGACAATAAGGCCAGCAATATTGTGCAGAAGAATGTTTTCAATCAAATCCATGCACCTTCTTATCCTTCAAGGGCAGCAAGGACAGTCCTATGGAAAGTTTTATGTGGGATCTTATCTGATCCACTCTATGGTCCTAATTCTTATATTCCCCAAATTCAAAAACTTGAAGGGAAAATAGTTTGAACTACTTCAGGGCAGAGCATCTCTCTCCACAAGCCTCATGGAACCACACGAGGACAGCCAGGGCCCCTTGAGGATATAAAAAGTTTTGTTCTCTTGCACTGCAAATCAAAGAACACAGAATTCTCCAGGGGAAGATTTGAGAGATGTGTTACTGGAAAGAGTCTAAATTTCTGTCAGTAGATGACTGAATAAAAAATCCTCTGGTATATATACACAAAGGAATATTTTTGCATCCCTTAAAAATAGCCATGCAATCATGGAATACTTCAAGACTTGGAGAGATCTGGAAAACATTATGGTGAGATTAAATACTTCAAGACATGAAGAGATCTGGAACACATTATGCTGAGGGCATGGAGCCACTGCTGAGGGAAGAAGCTACAAATGAATATAAGCTCAGACGTTTGGGGGATCCAGTCTTTTGACTGGGGATGGTTGTTGAGGGGGTCAGACAGCCTGATAGGGAACCAAACTAGTATCAATGAACCATACTCAAGGTAAGTATTTTGAAGGTCACTTTGCTGGAGGATGCCTTACCTCAGTTGGATTCAGATGATCAAGGGAGGGGCCTGGGATATTGTTTACTGAGTGACTGGCATGCAAATCTATTATGAGGTACTCCTTGACAGGTACCCCTCACAGCAGACAGACCTATCCAAGGAATGAATGATGCTGATGGGAATAAACACGCAGGAGAGGGGAAATGGAGAAAGCATGTCTGCTGGTAGGAAAAGAGGGAAGACTACAGAAGGATGGCTGAAAATATGTCTGGGGACATGAGTGGGGAGTGTTTTGGATGGTATGCACCAAATGGGTCACATTGACTGATATTTCTGGGTGCATCTTGGGAACCCAAGCTAACTGCCATGGAATGCTGGCTCACTGAATTCTGTATCAGCAAGGCACGTGGGAGGTTCCATAATGAGATCCCATGTGGAAACTCCACTGAGTGAACTGGACTTTTCCTCAAATTCACTGGTAACTTGAGGATTTAAGTCAGAAAATACAAACCAAAATTGTTGAACTGTTGATAAGTGGACAGACATGGTGATGATACAGCAACGCCCTAGACCATTGGATGGCAATCTGAGGTTCACAAGCCACATGTGGCTCTTTGGGTATGATTGTGCAGCTCTGAAGTGACATTGAAACATTTGAAGGATATTTTAGATCATGGAGATTTCATTTGTTTGGTAAAACATATTTAAGACTCAAGTGATTTTTAATGTCGTTAGGGAGGACAGATTTGGCTCTTTGGTTTCAAGAGTTTGCCTACCCCTGCCCTAGGTAATATGTTGTATTAAGATAGGTATGATTTGGACAAACTTGTGACAGACATTCTGTTTCATTTTTTGTTTGTTCATATTAGGGTGTATCTCAGAGGTGTTATGTAATTGGGGGAACACCCTCTTTAAGTGGTCTTTTTTGGAGGGCATCACTGCCCTCTGGTCATCATGAGAGCTACCCAGCTTTACTCCTGCAGAGCCACTGCTGGATTTGAACCGCTGAATCCTAGATCATCACCGGGGCTCAGCCCTAAGTTGTGTTATGAAGGAGACAATGTCAGGGAGTCCAGGAAGAAAAAAGATATACTTGGAAGTGGATTGTGGAAGTAATTGTACAATTCTTCTTGATGAGATTGAACTATGGAATGATGCAATATATGTTTTAACTCCCAGTTAATAATATTAAAAAAAATACATAGTCTTTTGATGGTTGCCAGTGGTTGGAAGGAAGGGAAGGGAAAGGAAAGGATGAAGAGAATATTGGTATATGAAAAAAGGGAGAGACTGGGGGACAAGAGAGAGAGCAAAGACAAGGAAAGCCATTGGGAGGTCTGGTAAACTTAATTTGTTGAATGCAAAATGATGATCTAACATGATGTACTTTTTTACTTACGTATTATTGGCAAGTACAATAGAAAAGCACAAAGAAAACGAAGAAGTACCATATGTTAGGGTCCTTCAATCTTAGATGTAATCTCCTTTACTTAACTTAGTAGCACTGATGATTTCTAACTAGATAAATGATGAGTAGGAATGGACATTTGAATTCGGAATCAGTTCAGACATGGTTGCACGTGGTTTATCAGATGTCCTGTTCCAGTAGATCATCTCTGGAACAAAGATGAGTCAGTAGATCATCTCAACTCACAACAGCTCCTCAAGCGTCAGAGGAGAGTTGCTCTCTAATTTTTATGGCTGGCTTTTAGGGAGCGAACTCTCAGGCTTTCCTTCCATGAAAATTCTGAGTGGGTTTGAACCTCCAAACTCTGGGTTATGAGCTAAGCACATCAACTATCCTCTGTCACCAGAGACTCCATGCCTGACCTAGGAATGTCGATAGAAAATAGAGGGATATATTCTAAGGGGCATAAACAAGTTCATGGACAAATGGAACAAAATGATCCTGGAATTTTTGCCTGAACATTTGTAAGCCTTTCTTGAAAACTATTGTAAAGATTTCAAATAATTTGTCAAGTCCCTGTCTTCCAGAACTTTGCATGCTTTACATACATTTGAAGGGGAGGGGGAGCAAAACTGCGAAAAGATGCCACTACCACCAGCACCAACGCATGTCAAGTTCTCTAATGAGCACCCTTTTATGCACACTGGCCTACATGCTGCCCATGTCTAGAACTCAGGGTTCCAAACTAATGCTCCCGTGCACTTTCTGGTGCTATTTCTTCAAGACTCATACTGTTCCTACCAGTTTTCATTGTTACCATATCAAACTTTTTTATATCCAGATATTTAATATTCCTTTCAGTTTTTTTTTTTTGAGAAAGTCATATTCTCACTCCCTCCTGAGATGACGGAGGATTTCACAAACACTCTCTCAGAGCAACCCTCTGAGAAGGGCAGACGAGCTCTCTCCACCACCCCCTTTGGAGGTTAGCAAATAGAAAGTTACCTTTAATTCATCCTGGTGTCCTTTGAATAACTGTTTTGTTATTTCAATAAAGGTCAGGAGGCTTAATGCACAGAGAAAGTTTGCTCAATTTTTTTCTACTTCTTAAAAATGAACACAAAAGTAAACCCTGTTCACAGGCAGCTATTAGATACAGAATCTCCCGGACTAAGGTGAATTGTGGTTTTCAATCAAGAATCAAAATGAGAATATTCCCTGGGAGGGATATGGTCCTCCCCACTTTTGGCCTTAACCAGGAGAAATGGGGCCCTCAGTCATGAGATCAAGCGTACCAAACACCACATCCTAGACCCTCAATGTAGCCTTATTTCAAGGCTGCTTCCTCGGGTTTGAGTCATCACCAGCATTTTTTATGACAACAAAAATGGTGCAGACCTTGTAGAGAAAAGACACTCTGTAGCAAATATTTTTTTTGATGCACAGGTATATCATTGTCAGGATGTCGATGTGATTTAATTGCTTTGCTTTGATTATTTTCTTTTTTAATTTTTTAAGGTGAACCTGTGGGTTTTCATCATGAGCTAGACAAAGCAATTTTCTATTATAAAAAGGCCACCATTTCTTCTTGCAGGAAGGATATTTAAGCTTTATTCATATTCATTTTCAGAATTCTAAGGGGGGACTCAGATACTCTTCCACTCCCTTCCATATGTTGCTAGACATTTTCTCATTCCCGAATTCAAGTCACTGTTGGGGACATGATATTTACCCTCTCTTCAAATCTGGTCTGTTAGCAGATGTCTTGTGTCTCAGGCCAGTTGAGACATTTCTCTATTATAACAATAAATAATTAACTTTACTGACTTATGACGGGAGCCACTATGCAATGCCAACAACAATAATATACACACCAACAGCAGTAAACACTTATTGATCAATTTCTAAATGCCAGGCCATGCTTAAAATGTTTGGCAAGCATTGTCTCAATTAGTCATCAAAAAAAGAAAAAAAAACCTTACACCTTCAGAGTTAGTTTAAACCCTCTTTTGACATTTAACAATCTGATAGAAACAGAGGGGAAGCCAGGGACATCACTCAAGGCCATGCAGGTTGTCGGTACACTGTAATTTGTAGTTTGATTCTCACCCACCGTCTTTTTGTCAGGGCTAGAGAATATGTCCTAAGAAGATGCAGCTCTGCCAGAAGCATCCCTTTCTGCTGGCATCTTTCAAAGGGACTCTAGTCAACTGATGATCACATATTTATCAAGGAAATATGCTCCAGAATTATAAAATTTACCTTTCTTTTACAGGTACTTTCTGTAGTTTATGCATGTGGAAATATCACACAGTTCGCTTTACTTTCTAAGTGAAAATACAAAAACAATGTGCGGCAGTCATGTGCTTATGTTAATTTTATGATTGAAATGTAGGGGTGGAGTCTAGCCTGTTAATCTGGAGATAGCCATTGAGTAGCTGATGAGGCCTCTGTGTGGGCATGGCTTTCTCCTGAGACTTCTGGGAAATGAGAAGCTATCTTCCCCAATTGTTGGGAGTTAGTCTCAGAGGCAATGAGTCATGGACAAGACAAGATGGCAGCGTCTGAGAAGCTGCAGGAGCCGGCGGAGAGGCCATACAGTTTTGCCCTGATGAAGACAGACCTCTGAAACTAGAACGGCATGCTGTTGATGGACCCTGAGTCCTGGAAGCAAGGAGCCACGTGGAGACCTCCTGTCAGTGCCAGAATTCTGCACCCACTTACCTGTGACTTCGTGAGTCGGAAGGACACTTTGTAGACTGATTTCGGGCGTATGGGTTAATAACGGACTTAAGACTTTGTACTGGACTGGATTGGGATGCCTTCTTAGTGTCACATTCCTTTTGTATATAAACCCTTTCCTAATATCTATATGCATGTCTTTGAAATTTGTTCCTCTTGTCTACCCAGACTGACACATAATGAAAGAGAAGGGCAGTTCGGCAGTTATCAACCTACGTGTAAATCTGAGTGTTAATCATGATCTGATGCTTCTTTGGGTTAGCTTAGAAAATGACTATGAATTAGTTATTGCTTTTAGGTAACTGATTTAATGTTGTAATTTTAGTAATTTATGTAGCTTAATGTAAATCCTGGGATGCTCTGAAGGAAACGGACTTGGGTCTTAAAATGTTGACTGGAATCAGGGAGAAGAAGGGGCAAGGAGTACAGTTTTGGATTATTAGTTTGGTCACAAACTCTCAAACTATGGAATTCTAACCCGATTTTCAGTTTTGGTTCTCTAGAGCTCCAAGCACAGATCAAAGGCTTTTTCTGGGATTCATTTTTAATAGATTACTTGTTAAAAAAAAATAAAAACCCCTGTGCTCCTGGGTCTCCCAAGCGAGGACTGCCCTATGATCTGACCCCAAAGTCTTATCCACTACACAGGGAGCCATGTGTGATCAGCGTGCAGACCAGCTCGCAGAGAAGAATGCTGTTGGCCACATCAATAGAGACTTGCCACTGTATCGGTGCCTCCATCGTCAGGACTTGGAAAGTCACCAAAATGGACACCATCTCTCCTGGCACCTGGATTGGCACTTTTAAGGAATTTTCACTCAAGATCCTTTTTGGTAGAGTTCCGCTTTCTCCCTCCTGCTGGTGAGAAGGAATTGCGTAATTTGGGGATAAGCTAGAATTCTGAGATTACTGGGCTTCCCTTTTACTTTTTTAAGTATATGAATGAAAAATTATTCATCCTTGGCAATGTTTGACTCGCTGAACTCTGTCATATAATTTTGAATAAGTGTCCATCATTCACAAAACAAACAAACAAAAAAAATAGGACTCCATGACCATATATGAAGGTCTTCTTTAGCAGCACTTGTATTGTTCACTGCATTCAATATCTTACCACTTAGCTTTTTTAAAGTTTTAAAGGCTGCTGAGTGTATCAAAGAATTTTTAAATTGGATAATTAGGAAAGCTACACACTGAAATGCGGCCAACAATAATTCTCTTTTAACTGTATTCCTTCTATGCAATTGATAAACTGTCAGAGTGATCAACAATAAATTGTGAACAGCAAAAATAGGTGAATCTGTATGTGGGATGTGCACGTACACGTGCGCGCGTGCATGTGTGTGTGCACGCAGCCATCAAGAAAACAAGAGCTAGTTCAATTATTATAAATCAGAAGTCAAAAGCTGAAGCTACAGATAGACAGGAAAAATGAAGAAAAATTGGGGAGGAGGAGATAGTTATATTCAGGGACTTCCTTTAGAATAATATTTTGTTAAAGTACTTATGTCCCAGTTGAAGCTGGCCTGCAGGTCACCACATAGAAAGGGATCATCTCAGAGAAGTCCAATCCTCACAGAGGCTCATTAGAAGAAAGACTTGGAAATATGCTTAAAAATCAACGAAAATTCTACAGAGAACAGCTGTATGAGGACATGCATGCAATCACTATGAGTAGAAATGGATCAATGGAAACTCATGTACTCGACTGGTATCTTCCTCTAGACAGGAAACCTCTTTCTATCAGGATTTTTAAAATGGGTATTTTCTTTTTAATTGATGGACTCTCATAGGCTGGAGTTTATCTTAGTCCTCACATCCTCTGGAAAGGTTTTCTTGACCCTCTCCTACCTATGTAAATACCCCTCCCTCCTCTATGCTACCCATGTGCCTTATAGTTTTCCAGCTGAGCCGTTGATAACACTGCATTTCAGCTGTCTACTTTCACATTTGTTAAACTACTTGCACTGGTAATTCATATACTGTAAATCCCCAACCATAGTCTTTCCTTTTTACTCTTGGTTTTCTAGTGTTTACTCCAATATACAGTATATTCTCAATAACTATTTCTGTTCCCAATTTGGGAGATGAAACCAACACTGTTTATCTTTGAGTTAGCAACCTACCCAAATCACATAGCATTTTTATTTGTGGGGTTCATAGGGAAAAGAAAAACTAAACAGGACACCACCAAGCTTGGGATATTTCTCTGTGTCTGTTTTTATCTATTTACTATAGGTTGTTAAAATATAGCATTTTTTTCAGCCTTTACCAAATAAAGTTGACTTTAAGCCATTGCTCCCAGGGCCTCATGAAATTCTTGATGCTTGTGTATACTGCTGGCCCATCTGCTAGTGAGTTTGTCCAACCGTATGACTGCACTGTGCTGTTTGCATCTTTGCCTCACTGTCTGGGTGGTGAATCACTTCCTGATTCCCATTGGGAAGTTTCCCCATTTGCAGCTCTCTCCCCAACAACTGCTTCTGGACCCTTCTTCTGCTGTAATTTGAAGACCTCAGAAGTCCAGAACTGTGGGGGATTGTGGCTTCCATGATGCCAAACTTGACTGAGAATGGTGCTGAAACACATTCAAAGCATGTTGTCTTTACATGACCATAGTACAGAATCTTTTCTTCATAGATGTTCCAGTGAATTTGAAGCAATGATGCAAGGCTCTCAGCCACCATCCGCTCTCACTCTCTCCCCACTACACATCCATCTGCTCACAAGTGACAGTGCCATGGAGACAGCAGAAAGGAAATCTGAACGGTGTATTCCTGGGACTTACACACACAAACACACACACATATACACACATAGAGTGAGAGAGAGACAGAGAAACAGAGAGATCCACTGACATTTTAAAAACTATTAAGAAAAGCAGCACAAATGTATTTTCTATAGATTAAATTTTCAATACATGAATATCAATATTTTTCATTAAATATGAAAGTTTCAGTGGAGGTAGTGTTGTCATTTTCCTGAATGAATACAATCTATCCAATGTATAAGTGCACACCTTAGTGTATATGGTATAATGTACTGGGCTCTTCATTGGGTTGCTCATTAAAAAGTCAGCATTTGGAAACCAGTGGCCGCTCCATTCATCCCTGGGAGAAAGATGGCGCTTTCTGTTTCCTTCACAACTTCCATACTCACGAAGAATCCTATTCAGTGCACATTCAAGGGTAGCTCTACTCAGTGAATTCTTCACAACTGCTTATGCAGGTCTTCAAAGGAATTATCAGTAGTTGCTCTTAACTGCTGTAGCAGCGGCTTTGACAGTGATTCTAAGTACAGCAAAGTATAAAACATTGTTGGTTCCCATGCTGCTTTTACAATTGCTGCCTCACTGTGTGCATCATTGTAGCCACAGTGTCAGTCAATCTCATTGAAGGTCTTTCTACTCATTGCTGACCCTTTATTTGATCAAGCATAATATCCTTTTTTAGAACTAGTCTCTCGGGTAACAAGTTGAAAGTACATTGTTTATAGTCTCACCAGCCTAACTTATAAGGAGTGTTCTTACAGCACTTCCTCCAAGAAAGATGAGTCTGTTCTTCTGGACGACCATAGCACATTCAACAATCTTAGCACCTCACTAAGTGCCTTGATTCTTCCCCGGTCTTTCTTGTTCATCATCCAACTGTCATAACCATAGGAGGCCATTTAAAATACTGTGATTGGCTCAGGCTCATTTCAGTACTCAGAGTAAGATCTTAGCTCTTTACCACTGAAAGAAATAACACAGAGACCACATATGGCTGCAGAAAAGGTAAAATAATATAATTTCATATCTGCCTGAGAATAATTCTTAGAGGCAGAGATTGAACATGTCTCCTCCTTCCAGCCTTCTTTAATCTCCTTTTGATACCATCCTCCCTTGCAGAGCACTCTACCTCTCTGTCGGGTTCAAGGCCTTCATAGAATTCAGAGACAGGATTCATGACTACAGAGGTTTTTCTGAGAAGCAACTGTGTTGATACAATTCTTTTTTTTACAGCATATCTTCTTCTTAGCTTTGCTGGCAGTTTGTCTTCTTGTGATCCTCAGTCTCTCAGTCCTGGGGGTCTCTTGGCTTTTGTTCTGCTTCAGCAAGTGTTACAAAGCTCCTTTCCCACTGATAAATTCTCAAAGGCCCCACAGTCCAAAAGTCACCCTCCTGCCCATTCCTAGTCCTATCTGCTAGGAAGCCTGCTGGTCAATGGGGTTATTTCTTCATGATGTCTGGTATCTCTGCAGAGATCATGGGTGGACAAGCATGACTCCTTCTTCAGCATGTGATGGGAGTCTTTTTTCCCATTTCTAAAAAGGCTCATCTAATACCCAGGGAAAGAACAAAACTGACCAATCCTTTGTTGGAGTCCGTTAACCATGTATTTTCATGCTAACCCGTCATTCGGGGTAGAATGTGTGTAGAAGAACCCCAGCAAATCATTTCACTTTACCACAACACTGTGGTCTTAGACCACAGATTTGCCCAATACAATATGTCAATTCATTTTGACTGCAGCTTCCATGACAGCTAATTGTAGATACAATTTAAATGAAATCCTTGGCAAATTCAGGCTTCTATCTGTTTAACATGCTGTTGTTCAGTTCTGATGAGTTTCGACTTGTTAACATTGAATTACCATCTGCACTAAACGCTGCAGTCTTTCATCTTCAACAGTGAGTGTCTCACCTCCTTGATGCATTTAGTATCTGTGATAGTCAGGTGTCTTGTGCCAATTAGGGATCTACAGAAACATTTGGACAAAGCTTATTTCAGTTGCAGCTTGATTGGAAGGGGACTCAGATAACCACTTTGCAAAGCCAGTCTCCTGTCTCTCTTTTTTCCCTGATGATCGGACCAGCGTGCTGCCACTTGAGTTCCAACTTTGACTCCACAGTGTGCTGTACACTACCTGAAGGCTAAGCCAACCCGTGGATGTGTTCTCTTGTTCTGCATTGCTAGAGCTTGAGACTCCATAGGGGCCTGATTCTCTATGCCTTTAAAACAATCATTATCTTGGGTGCTCTTCAGCTCTTATCACAATCCATGCATTCATTGTGCCAAGCACATTTATACATTTGTTGCCATTATCATTTTTTCTTTTTTAAATCATTCTATTGGGGGTTCGTACAACTCTTAGTGCAATTTCTCTATTGTGTCGAGCACATTCACATTTGTTGCCCTCATCATTTTCAGAACATTTGCTTTCGACTTGAGGTCCTGGTATCAGTTTCTCATCTTTCCCCTCCCTCTCTGCTCCCCCTTCCCTCATGAACCCCTGATAATTTATAAATTATTACTATTTTTATGTCACTCTGTCATCTGCTGCCTGTGTTCAAAGACCCTGCTTCTCTTTCTTGAGAGAAGATTCTGTTGTCTGCTACTTTGATTTGGACCAGCAGCTAGAATGAATTGAAGGACTTCCAGCAATTATCTTCTGTTATCTTCTCTCTCCCCCGCCCCCAACACACACACACACACACACACACACACACACACACACACTCCCTCTATCCCCCAGAAATCCTTATTCTACTTGCTGTCCCCATAGGTTCATCAATGCTGGGTTTCATATACTGAGAATCAGACAAACATATAACAAAAATTCAATGGATACCCCAGATGATAGGGCACATCAAACCCCAAACAAAAAACAAACAAACACATAAATGTTGAAAAACTGATGAGTCTAATGAGCAGCTGAGGGGGATCAACTGACAAGATTGTAATTGGTCAACTCAGGGTTTTCTTTTGATTTTTTATAGTCATCTCTCCAATAAACTCTGTTTGGTAACCAGTTTCTTCTCATCCCTCTGTTATAAATCAAGGGGAGTAACCTGAGACTTACTTCCCAGGTACATTTCAGCAATGTGTCTTGGGCTCTCATGATCATCCATAGCCTTCTGCAAAGTAGATTCTCATCAGCTGTGCTCTGATACTATTCTTTCCTTAAGTTTCAGGTTTTCTGATTTACAATCCTTTGGTCACTGGTGTTATGCTTCTTCCGTGATGGCTGCATGTTGTTTAAATGGATGCCTGTTTAGAAACAAGTCTTTTAGACCCCAGATGCTATTTTATCTGATAGTTGGGCATCATCGAGTTTCTTTACCACACTTTGGCAAATGGCACTCATATCTTTTGTCTTCTCTTCCTGAGAGCAAGTGGTGATCAGGACCATGATGTAAGAATTAATTGACATCAAATTGGAGCTATGATTTTATGCAATTTTAAAACTCGATCCTGCAACTATGTTGTTTTTAGTGCTGTTTTATATGCCTTTCTGGCACTCCTTGGTAATTTATGATAGTCTTCTTGATAATCCCCTGGAATATAAAAGGCCTGCATTAATATTGTCTTTGATTGTCTCCTGATGCTAATTTTTAAAAAACACTCTTGAGAGAGGCATATTGGTGTTCTAAATTGAAATTGAACGGCCATCTTATTTTCCTGACTCTCTAACATTACCCAGAGTACTGTGAGGAATGGATTCTTTCTGCTGCTCCCCTGAAAATTTTTGCCTTCATCTTAGATGAATTTAAAATATCCTTGGTCCTCAGTTTTTATTTGTATTTGCATAAATACATTGCTGTCTCTTTTAGGTGTGTTTGAAGAAGTGATTAAGGAAAGAGTTGAGATTCACAGCAGAAGAGAGAACCTGGGAAACTCACAACTTCCTGAGAGCAGCTCTGCTTCTGTGACCAGTGCCATCTTGCCTACAATTTCTTCCTGATTTGTTATTCAACATGCAAAGATCTAAACACTGGCATCTGTGTTAGCTGGACTAGAGAGAAAACTTTGACTGTGGAAGTGAAGTTCATGTCAAACAAAGAGCCCAGGATATGCGTGATTTATATACCACTGGTTATATATTTTGGCCAAAATGAAAGACGGAAAGAACATAATCAATATTCTGTATAATTGTTGATTAGTAGAAGTGGTGGTGGTAATTATATTCCTGAGATGGCTGGGGAATTTTATTCCCCTGGAGAAGGCTGCTCAGGAGTTATTTCATCTACTACCTATATTGATACTATAAAATAAGAAGTATGGGATATAAAAACAAGAAAATCATTATTTAATCTCAGAGGTCTGTTGTTTCTTCTCCTTTCCTTTTAAATTTAGCATCAAGCAAAAGGAGGCAATGACCTCCCCTAAAAAAGAAAGTTGTCTAGGCCATGATTCACCAATATCTTGGAAAGGTCCCAAGCCTAGGAACTTACTGATGGCAACCAGGGGTAGGCTGTTTGTATCTCAAATGGCCTGTCCAAGAAAACAACATTCGAAAGCAGACCTGTATAATGTGTTGCACTAGTTCTTCTAGCATGTGCCCATGGGACCTTGGTGGCACTCTCTGGGAAGCATTGGATCACTAACCACTAAGGTTGATGATTAAAACCCACCAACCACTCCGTGAGAGATAAGCTGTCTGCTACTCTAAAGATTCCTAAAACCCCAGATATCTTACTCGGAGTCACTATTCTTTGGAAATGCCCCAGTGGCAGTAGGTGGGTATCCATGGAGCTAAATCTGAGTCTAGAGTCTGGATGTAACCTCATGGGCTCTGGACACTACATAGAGATCTTGCTATGTCTGCCTATCTCCCTCTTTCTACCCATGGTAATTCTATGCTCTGATTAAACTGTCCATCAAATCCTGTGCACTCTCTAGCTATGTGCAGATATGTGCAGAGCCCCTTCATCAGCCACTGTTTCTCAAGAGTTCTGACCATCAAGATGCCCCATGACTGCTGTCAGAACTGGCCTAGTACAGGCTTCAAGGTCATCGTCCAGGGGGGCCAGGGAAATACCTATATTTTCCATATAATTCATATGAAATTTATGTCATTTCCATCTAACAAGCATTAGTTAGATGTTCAGCATGTTAACCACCATGTTAGATGCAAATATGGATAAAATGTGTTCTATTGGGTATGATCAAACTAAACGTAAATTAATAATAGTAGCTTGTGCTCTGTTTATGTGGCTACTATGGACACACAATCTGTAAACGTTATTATATTTGATCACCTCAAACCAGCTACAAGAGGAGTCTTATCACTATCCTCAGGTTTCAGATGAGGGCATGGAGAATGAAGGAGAGTAGGTTATTGACTTGAAGACCTAAGGTTCAAGATCAAGTTGTCTTCAAAGAACAAGCACTTCACCTCCATTCCTAGCACAGATAGATAGCCTGTCTCTTCCCTGTTTTGTGAGGGCCACTCAGATGCTGTGTCTTCACAGTGTGAGCACACCACTATATGGATGGGGTACAAAATGCTGGTAAAGTTCACATATGTATTTATTATGCGTCTGGTGAATCATTGGCACACTTCCATAATGTGACTTTGTCTGATTTTCCAATTTGCTTGACAGGAGTTGGTGTCCTCATCTAGCTCTGGTTAACTCTAGAGACTGGTTAACTCTAGAGACTAGAGACTCCTCCATTAAGGACAGCATCTGTATCTCATAAAAAACAATTAATTTGCTCCCCTGCAAAGTGCATTTACCTTCTTCATCAGGTAAGTCACCAAATTCCAAAGTTTCTTGGGACAAACTTATTCAAAACAAAAAGACTCTACAATTTGTTACCTCTGAGCTCTTCTTTGCACTCCCTTCCTCTCCCCATCAAATACTAGTTTACATGGGATGTTCTGATTTTTCTTCATCCATTTTGTCTTTTGCAAAATGCCATGCAAATGGAACCATGTACCATTGAACTTTTATAGATTTTTAGATTAACCAAAATACCTTTAAATGTATCTAATGAATAACTCATAATTTTTGGAATTATATACCACTGAGTGGATATATCCCTATTTTATCTATATTAACACATTTCCTGTACATTGTGGCTGCAAATTCTTCAGATGACAACATTTTTATACTCTACACTTCAAGACAATTGCAACATATTTGTCTCATCTCTAAGATGATGGACAAAAAATTTCATTTTTACTATTGATAGTTTTTAAGAAATGCATTTTGCACATGGAAATAATTGGTACAATTCATTAATAGACTATGGAGACATCGATACGAACTTGATAAACAATCCGGCAGTCAATACAACCTTGAAACCAGAAAGATTAAATGATGCCAAACTACTATTACCAATTGATCAGAAAGGAATCACATTAGTTCCTGGATACTGTGGGTGAAAAATGTAGAACAAAACTTACAATCATAAAAAGACAAGTTTTTTTTCTTTTTGTCAGACAGAAACTGGTGAAGCTTTCCAGAAGATTGTGTTTTAGGTCTTTGGTTGATTTCACTTCTAATGGTTTAATTTCAGCAAGGAATAGACATGTGCCTAAGGAGACAATGAGAGTAGAGAGGTATACACACCTTAGAATAATCAACTGATTGAAATCAAAAGATCAGCATTTATCCAGGAGCAATGTTCAGAAGGGTTTAGAAAGCAAGGGGTATGGAAACAAGACATGGGGAAGATGTAGAGCTAGCAAACATAATTTAGGGGATTTCAATTAATTGTATGAAATGGGTATGAATTATTGACTGGAAAACTGACTTGATCTATAAATGATTCTTTAATTAACAATACATTTTTAAATTAAAATATCAGTATAGACTGATTTCAATGACTGCAAAAGTGAGGAAGGGCAATGGCAAATGCTGCTGAGGATGTACAGCCACTGAGCCTCTCATGCATGGCTGCTATGAAGGAGCAGTGTTGTCACAGCTCTCCAAAACAGTCTGACAACTTGTCGTGAAGAGAAAAATGGGACCAACATGCCACCATGAATTTATACCCATGAGTATTTATTTCAGCGAGCTACCACATTCAATCAAAGTGCAATCTGGTGCCTTTCCTACTTAAACAGTAACTTTAAAGAATGTTTTGACACAGAGACCCTAGGTCCAAAGGACGTGCTCTATTTCAGAATCTTTTTCTGATAGTGAGGTCTTTCTGAGTATTTCTGGGACTACCCATTTAAAGACCATAGCTAGAAATGTCATAATGTAATCATGGTCTTATAACGTCCACAAAATAATTGGCTGCAAATGAGATGCATATAACTCTTGAAGGTGTAATATGACTATATTAATCATGTGCTTGGCCAACTAAGGGAATTAGTCAATTTGGCATCCTCTTAGACTTCAAAAGTCTTTGTAGGCATTAAAAAGATGACTCTGGAACTGAGCATGTTCTTGAAATCAAGGACACAGGGTCTTTGCTGAAAACCTCCTAGACTCAGGAAAATGTGGGAATTTTAGAGAGGACAAGAGGAAGTGGCAGAAACCTTTCTGGCCCCCGGGAAAAGGACTGAACACTTTAGGTTTGCAGGCATTCTGGGTGAGCTAGAAGAGTTGTCTATGCAGAGTGGAAGTCTAAGTTTGCCTAATGCATGCACTACACACACTGCTTTCTTAAAAGTGGGCATCAGGTAGCATAAGATAAAGAGATCCACACAGGTCCATGTGGGAGCCAGAAACGGAAGCTCAGGAACCCATATACAGCGGCCTTCAGCTGCCAGCAAGGTTCAATGAGCCCAAGCAGTAGATTAGAAACCTCTAGAACCACACATACCCTACTCACTCCAAGTCATATGGTGATAGTCAAGCGTCAGGATAATGTGAAGATGGAAGCATGATATGCCTGGGTGATTGAGGGAAGGGTAAGTGGAAGCCTTAATTTCACACTGTTAAACTGTCAGCTGCAGACCTATTGGTAGGCAGTCTCAGTCCACAAATTGTTCCACAGGGAAAAAAGATGTGGTCATCTCCTTCAATAAAGCTGTATTGGCTTGGAAAACCAGTGAGAGCAGTCCCAGGATGCCCTTTAGTGTTGCCTTGAGTGACCTACTGAACTCAGTAGAAATGGATTTGTATTTCAGTTGACAATACTTTCTCTTTGGGACTGAGATATTGTTTCAACACTTATACTCTATGAATAGTAATAATGGTCTTCCCTTTGACAACCCATTGTTAAAATGGCATATGTCCAACACAATCAGAGATGAATTCAACACTCATTGAATGGTTGACAACAAGAGGCACACATGTCTTGTTCCTAACAGTCTAATGGCAGTCTGGAAGTTTGAAATACAGTCCATTTGCATGTGCAGTGCACATAGACTTGGACATATTAAAATGATGGTACGTAATGAAAATCCAAACATAATACTTTGCAAATAAAAACAAAACAGCATGAACAAACAAGTCTATGAATATGAAATTAATCTTTTATTCATCACCATAGTACATAGATATCCTTCATAAATACTTTAGGCTCTGCATTGAACCATCAGGTCCAGGAAGTTTTGAAAAAGCCCACCCTGTCCCATGTCATCCCATTGCCCCTGCTCCAGAGACAGGAGAAAACAAGGAGTGCAGAGTATGTAGTAATAAAAGGCCCGTTGTTAAGTTTGCTCTGATCTAAGGTGACCCTGTGTGTGTCAGAGTGTAACTCTGCTCCCCTAGGACATTCAATAGCTGACTTTGTGGGCTGTAGAATGCCAGTCCTTTCATCTGAGCTGCCTCTGGGTGAAAAAAAACCCTCTGTGATAGTTAAGTAATCTGTTGTCAATTTAAAAGGATTAGGAGCAAAGGGTGGAGTTTAGCATGTCAACCATGTCACAGCTTGAGGACCTCATTTGGAGGCACTAAGGAGATAAAGACATTCATGTTGGCAAGCCACCGGGACACAGGCTGATGGCAGCCAGTGCCGCAGAACTGGAGAAAATACGTGGAGACCCCTACCGGTGCTGAGATGCTTACAATGCCACTGGATCCACAGGACTTCCCATCAACTGGCCTGTGTTCTTCGTGCATTCAGTGTCATTACATGCACTCTGCGAGGCTGATCAGGACTTTATAGATTGGTATCAGACATATGGAAAAACATCAGGTTTAGGGACTTGATCTGGACTGGGCTGGGATGTTTTCTTAATGCATAATTACTCTTTATATAAAGCTCTTTCTTATTGATATCTGAGGGTCTATGAATGTGTTTCTCTAGTCTAAGCAGACCAGCACAAGCTCCAATCTTTTGCTTAGCAGCTGACCATGTTAACTGTCTTCACCACCCAGGGAATCAGTGTGGCCTGTCACATCCATCTCAGCATAATCCCGTGCATTACAGAGGCAAATGCTCCATGTGGTACCCTTGACTATGGTGTCTACAGAAACAGACCGTAAAACCTTTCCTCCACAGGTTAGCCGAGTGGGTTCTAAATAGCAACCTTTCAATGAGTAGCTGTATGTAAGCCCTTTCATTTCTCTCCAGGGTTTTATACTATCTTTCTTTAAAAAATATTTTAATAGTATCTTTCAAGGTAAAACTAAAGCCTTTTTTCTTACCTGTCTTCCCTGACTCAAGGTTTAACCTTGGGCAATAATGTGGAAGCTATACCTTCTCAATTCTGTGGAAATTTCTCATTTTTTAACCAAATCACAGTATTTCATATTTGTACTCCTAAATAAACCTGGCCAGTTTCTTGAGGGAAATCTTGGGTCCTCTGTTGAAATCTCTGCCACTAGGTAGAGGTTATGGCACTAGTTAACATTCAGTCGTACAAACAGCCACCTCTCGAGGGCTCTCCTATTTCTACCAGGAACTGCCACCTACATGGATCCTAGAGATTTTGCTTCTGGATGGTGAGCACATGGGAAGCCACTTCAAACCTCGGGGTGTCATTATTTTGGGACAAAGTTGAGTGGTCAGAATTACAGTGTGTCTTTTGTCCTGAGACTATACCATATTATGTGGATTGATGATTCTGATATCTGAAGTTCCATAGTTGTAGGCTTTTAGACTTCATGTGTACATCAGCATAGATACTGAATATACAATGTATTTCAGTTTGGGAAATGTAAGAAAATTCAAATGTATAATCATAAAACTCTAGGGTAGACTTGACATTCAAAACTAATAATGTTTTCAGACTCAGGAAGTCTTATTCCTAAGCATTGATTCCGAAGAAATAATCATTGGTACATAATCATTTGTTTGCCAGAATTTGCATGTATTATTTCTGAAAAAGAAATATTTCAAGAAAATGAAGTCAGAAAACAGATGACCCATTAAATTCATCACAGTGCATCTACTTGATACTCTGTAACCATAAATGTATGATGCTTTCTGAATGTTTATTGGACATGAGAAAATATGCATGATAAAGACTTCAATTTTTAGAGGAGATATACAATTTTTTGGAGAATAATCCCTATTCTGTAGAAGACTACAGAAAAATATTGCCTCTTCAGCTCACAAAAACTTAAGCCCTTTATTGACTTTTATGGATGAAGGCTTCTGGCAATTTTCTTCAAATGCCTTTAAAGATTCTGTGGTAGTTACGTAATCTAGTGCCAACTTGGGACTATGAAGAATTGAAAGGGTGTAGTCTAGTCTGTCAATTGGGCTGTTGCTTGATGACTTCATTTAGGGGTGCTATGGAGATAAATAGCTCACTGGAGATGGGATACATGCAATCTCTGCTTCACATTGCTGATGAAAAGATACCTGAAAGTATGATAGAGCAGTGGAGGAACCATGTAGAGATCCACATCAGTGCTGAGATGCTTCTGCCACCGCTGGACCCATGAGAGTTTCCATCCACTGCTCTGTAATCTTCCTGCATTCAGCATCATTATATGCACTGCATAAGTCTAATAAAGATGTACAGACTGGTAACGGACTTATGGGCTAATACCGGATTTATGAACTTAACTTAATCTGGGCTGGTATGTTCCCTTAATGTACAACTGCATTTTGATATAAAGTTCTCTCTTACACACTTATCAGTGTCTCTGGATTTGTTTCTCTGGTCTACCCGGACTAACACAGATGCTCAGGTAGAAGTACACACCTACCTCTGGCCCCCATGATCTGGTCTACCGGCTGACCAGAGAGTCATTCCCACTATCCCACTAGACAGAATAACTTCCTTCCAGTGCACTGCCTCAGGAAACAAAAGATTAAGTTAGAAACATTGACTCTAATGAATCGATCCAGAATGCTAAAGAACAAAATATTTTTCCTTTTGATATAAACATATTGATCCCATATACCATGGTTGATAGATTCAAGGATGACAATTGCGAAGATGATGCAGGACCAGGCAGGTCGGTCATTCTTTTGCACGAGGGGTCGGGATGAGTTGGAACGAACCCAACAGCACCTACCAACAACAGTTTATGTTAAGCAGTGAAGAGATGGAAAATAAAGCAAATGGGAGATGTACACTTCACGGACTAAACAACAACAACAAAAAAACAACTTTCTAACATGCTTTATAAAAAAAAAAATAGGTTGCTTTTAATATAATGAGTCTCCAGCCATCAATATTTTCCAAGGGAGGATATATGACCACTTCTCAGTGATGGTGTACTGGGGGTTTCTGAACCAAGGAGCACAGGGTGGTGGCTCTCAAATGTTAGTATGCATCATAATCCTCTGGAGGACTTTTGAAAACACAGACATCAGAGTCCACCTCAAAGACTTATTCAGAAGGTCTGTTCTAGAAACAATTGTTTTCATTTCTCTTTAGCTTGCACACGGCAAAAAGAGTGTGGGACTCTGACATCCACGAGGCACAGCCATGAGACAGAGGCCAAACCTACCTGCATCCCCATCCTCCGCATTGTCTTAGTCACGTGATCCCTCGACTTCTGCCTTCCAGCCGGTCACGCCTCTTCCTCACAGTCAGGTAGCATTGTGAGACTCCCCCTCTGTTGCGCTCCTGATCTCCTTGTCTGGATCTGTCTCTTTTGCTCTGCTCCACAACCTCTGTGCTAAAGTCTCTGCTCTTGGCTTCCACTTCTTCAGAAATTGCAAATGTGCTCTACTGGTTGCTTTTCTTCCTTGATGCTCTAGGAAATGCTCTCTTTGCTTCTGAGCTGGATCTTGCTTGTCAAAGGATGGCTTTGACGGAGTCCTGCTTTTTGGTCTTTAAGCAGATGATATCTCTAAGGGAACCAAAAATGGGGACTTACTGCACACCCTCTAGTACGTGGAGCCCAGAAGATACCCACCTTGATCCTGTCTATCACGTAGATGAAAGCTCTCCCCCAAATGGGCTTATAATCACAGATACAGAGACTAGATGTTGTAATACATTACAAGAAAGAGTATAGCTAGAAGGGCCATATTAATTGAAGACACATCTTCTATCCTAAGTTTTTTCTGATCAATAGTTTTTTTTGTTTGTTTGTTTTTTTTGGGGGGGGCATCACTGCCCTCTGGTGGCAGTGGGAGGCCCAGCCTTGCTCCTGGAGAGCTGCTGCTGGATTTGAACTGCCAAGCAAGTGGGCTGCAGTTCTGGGCTCAGCTAATCAATAGCTTTTAAATTGTACTCCCAAATGCCTGAGAGGCAGGGGAAGAAGAAAAAAAGAAGAGAATGAATCCTTCCACCTCTGCCTTTCTGCTACTCTATGAGGACCCCAGTCATTCCTGCCACAGCCGTCTACTTGCACGTTGTCTTTGAGACTTCCTTACAAGGGACTCACAGACAATGTTCCCAATTAAAGGGAGTTTATGAAGAAAGTTAATTGGCTACCACAAGACAGGTTCAATAAACAGAACGGCAACAGCAATACTTGTGTTCACCAGCTGCTAAGCCTCTCTCTCCAGTTCTTAATATGTCAGTCATGTGGTCTCCATACTTCTGGCCTCAAGGACCATGAAATATGCTTGTCACTCCTTCTCCCGGTCACTTAGTCAAGGTCCTGTTCCTCTGTTTTGTCTCAGCATTTCCCTAACTTGACCTCTGTTCTCTTCCTGCACCCTTTGTCTTCTTTCATAGTCTCCATGCCAAAGTCTCGGGTTCCCCTGATGACTGCCACTTTAAACAGAGGTCTCATCATGTGCTCTTCTACTGGTCCTGGGATTTCTCTGTGTGTCTGAGATGGCTAATACCCGGAAGAAGGAGATTTGGGTCTTAGCAGACCATACCTGCAGCAAAGGGTGTGACTTTATTCACACCCTCTACCAAGGTTAAAACATAATTCCACTTTAATCCTATCTATTAGCATAGCAGAGAACTCCTTTCAAAATGGGATTGTAGCCAGAGGCATAGGGTCCAGCACTATTGAAAGCACATAAAGAATTGCTTTTAGAAAGATCCTGTTACCTGCGTCCATCTCACATCTGCTATCAATGAGGTGGCTGCTTCTGCTACATGGCCTACCCTTGGAGGAACCAAGACTAAGGGAATGGTATCCTTCCTTCAGTTATCAGCCATGCTGAGATCACCGTGGGAGAAAGACGCCTCTCTCCAGCAATGTGCGTGCCTCCACTTGCAGAAGAGGGAGACATGGCTGAAGGAAGTAAAGACGAGCAACCTGAGCCCAAACAGAAGCTCTCGAAGGGAAAGGCCTGTTTCTGGGGCAGGGGATGCTAAAAAGACGAAGTTTCAAGCGCGTCCCTCCAGATGATTCTTGTAACATGGTTTCAAATATAATTTTTTTTTGAAGATCCTCCCAATTACACTCTACACAGCTTAGATTGCACTGACAAAGCTTTAAAAAATGATGCATTTACTCCATGCAGGCAGCAGTCTCTGGAGCCCCAAGACTCCGTGTTAGTGATGTGTCGCAGCTGGTTTCAGGGCTGCGTTGAAAGCTTCAAGCTTTGGCACGAGCGAGCATTAACTCAGCATTAAGCAGAAGCTTTGACACTGGAGATGACAAACTTGGATGGATTAAATACACATTTTGAATATCTGGACTAAAAAAAATCAAAACAAAACCAAAAGACCAGCAGCAAAGGGGAGACACAGATTTTTAAAAAGGGAGAGAACAAGAAAGAGATTTTAAAAGTGTGCCATGTAAGAGAGAGAAACAATATGGCATCACCTCGCTGACCCTCTTTCACCCTCCACGCCTAGCTCTTTCAAAGAATGTAGCACTCACATCACCCTTTTTCAACGGGAAGGGTCCTCAGAGCTTTTAGTTTATATGTGCTTTACCGAAACACTGCAAAACATTATTTGTAATATGGTAAATTCGATTCTATTGTCTTTTATTGTTTTAAAGACTCAGTCTGACCATAGACTGAATCTTGGCCCCAGGGCAGCAAAAAAAAAAATCACCATAGAGCAGCAGTTCTCAACCTGTGGGTCACCCTCAACCTGTGAGGGTGGAACAACCCTTTCACAGGGGTTTCCTGGATCACAACAGTAACGAACTTACAATTATGAACTTGCACGAAAGTAATTTTAGGATTGAGGTCTCAACATTAGGAAGGTTGAGAACCATTGTCATAGAGTGAAATTTCAGTGTGTTGTGTGTAGTCCCAAAAAGAGAATAAGTAGTAAATGTCGTTGTCTTGCTCTGCATGACATATAAGTCTTTTGCAACTGCCTTACATATATTGGATCATTTGATTCTTATCATAATCCATACATTGGATTTGGATTATGACAGTCATTGCTCCCACAAACAATAACAACAAGTCCTCAGTATCTAGATATTTAGCAGCTTGTTAATGGTTATATTGGGGATTTAAGGGAGTATCAAGGGAAAGATTTCAGTTTTGTTCTTTTTAAAATAATTTTATTAGAGGTCATTTTCTCCCTACCTCAAATAAAACCACAGGTTCCACTCCTGCAATTACCCTGGTAAATCAATACTACTTTCACTTTTCAATTTATATTCCTGCAAGAGCCTTGTGGAGGTTGTAGAAGACCTCTTTCTAGAGACAGCACACAATCTGGTAGAACAGTGGTTCTCAACCTTTCGAATGCTGTAATCCTTTAATACATTTCCTCATGTTGTGGTGACCCCTAACCATAACATTATTTCCGTTGCTACTTCATAACTGTAATAGTTCTACTCATATGAATTGTACTGTAAATATCTGATATGCAGGATGTATTTTCATTGTTACAAATTGAGCATAATTAAAGCATAGTCATTAACTACAAAATCTATGTAATTATATAGTATGAAGTATTTATTTCTAATGACAAATAAAGAAATGTTGTCTTGAAGCATGGTGTAGCATGGGTAACAGTCTTCAAGCTGGGGACTCCTATGTGGATGTATCTGCATGAGAGAGGACGACCCACCTGGAGACGGATAGAGGAGTGGTGTCTCTCTTCCTCAGGCCATCAGAAATATGTTTCCTAATGGTCATTGTTGAGTACTGTTGTTTGCCCGCCAAAGGGGTCGCAACCCACAGGTTGAGAATCACTGTGGTAGAGACTGAGAGTAGATCTATATACACCCAAGTTAACTTAGAGAGTCAT
>PVJH01000287.1:308359-365639 GCA_004026705.1 Nesogale talazaci | reverse complement strand
CATGTGGGCTTTTTTTTTCCTGTGACCCCTCTGTAGAGGGATATCCAGTTGTCTACAGATGGGCATTGGGTCTCTACTCCATGTCCTCCCTCCAATTCACTTTGAGTATGATTTTGATCTGGGTTTTAGATGTCTGGTATCTGATCCCATCAAAGCCTCATGACCACACAGGCTGGTATACTTCTTCCATGTGGGCTTTGTTGCTTCTCAGCCAGATGGCCACTTGTTTATCCTCAAGTATTTAAGACCCCAGACACTACACCTTTCAATAGTTGGACACCAAAGACTTTCTTCACCACATGTGCTTATGCACCCCTTTTGTTTGCAGCAATTGTGTCAGGAAGCTGAGCATTACAGAATGTCTGATTGTTAGAACAAAGTGTTCTTGTGTTGAGGGAGTACTTGAGTCAAGGCCCAATGTTTATCTGCAACTTTAATTATTAACATATAGATATGAGTACATAATTCTATTCCCCTGTAATTATATATTTATATTTATATATATATATATTTACATATGTGCCTGCTTATTTTTAGGCCTCTATAAATTTCCTTTGCCTCCTGGTTCTTTCCTTTTACTTTCCTCTTGTCCCACCATCATGTTCAGCCTTCATTCAGGTTTAGTAATTCCTCGTTCTTACCTTGCTCTTGATTAAGTCCCACTAGGCACCGTATGCCCTTCTCTCCATTTATTTTAGTTCACTTGTTGTTCCCTTGTCCCTGGGTTGGTTCTCCCCCCACCCCCCCTTCCTTTCTCCCATCTCCCCTTCTCTGGAACCATTGATCCCTTTCTATTCATTTCTGGATTATCCTGCCCATCTTATTTAGATAGATATGCAGATACAATAATAAGCACAAAACCCGGCAAAGTCAAATAAAACAGCAAAAAAAATCAAGACCAACAGAATAATAACAAAACAGCAACAACAACAACAAAAAACCACTGTCAAAAATCTAAAAGTCTATAAATAGTTCAAGCTCTATTTGTTGGCTGTCCGGTCTGATGGGGTGCCACCTCTGTCCCCAACATCTATTTTTGGTATTCCCCAGGGAGTCCATCACTTTGCTCCACTTGCTGCTCTGTTGCATGCCCTTAGTGTTTCTTCCCAGCATGATGGGGTCAGATTGTGCACAATTCCTGCACTATGTCTCCTGTATTGTCCCCTGCAGTGCTATGGTTTAGTGAGGGACGTTGTGTCTCATGGCAGGGTTGGCCCTATGGTCCTCTCTGTGCATTGTCTGCACTGAACAGGAATATAGTCCTTGGGGCTTGGTGGGCCAGGGTGTTCTCCCCACCCTCCCCACCCCTTTTCGTTTTTCCCATGTGCTCTAATCAGACACACCCATGTCCCCAAGCTGTAACTCCAGTGCTGTCTTCTGAAGTACATTCTTCTGAGGGGGGTGGGTGGGTGTCCACATATTTGGGATTGAGGCCATCCCTGCACACCTCTGCATTGGTTCCCTGGTACATGCCGGTATGTTGTGTTCACATCTTGGCACATAGTCATAGAAGGGGCGGGAAACAAATCATGGCCAGACAACTGTGCTCCATTGTTTGTGGTGGCACAGTTCACAATTGCAAGGAGTTGGAAACAGACATTCCATCAACAGATGAATGGATCAAAAAACTGTGGTACAGACATACAATGGAGCACTGCACATCTCTAAAAATCAGTGATGAATGCATGAAACACATTGTCATTTGGGAAGAACTGGAAGAAATTACACTACGTGAAGTAAGCCAAGCACAAAAGGATAAGTACAACGTGGGTCCACGGAGGTAAACTTAGAATGAAAGAAAAACAACAACAACATGGGGCATCCCTGGGGCGATGTCCAGCAACGATGGCAGGGGCCAAACCCAATTCAGGGATATTTTAAAGGAATGCTTATTATTTTTCCCTAATGTTTTGAAAGCCCCCAGTCCAGACTCCTGCAGCACTAGACAAGGAGGGAGATGCAGGCCTGTGGGGCAGGTTAGGCAGAGGATGTGGACCTGGCTGTAGATGCCCAGCCTTCGTAAGACAGGCAGGCAAGCCGAGGCTGTGGGGGGACAGTGGGCATGGTGAGTACATTCTGCCCCCTCCAGACTTATCTCCTTTGGTTCCACCCACTGCCATCTCCTCTGCAGCAGCTGCTACTATTCGAGCCTCCAGCCTCCAAGCCTGTGGCTCCAGCAGCCACAGTAACTGCTGCACCAAGCAGTGACGGGGAGCAGCCCCCATGGTATTTGTAGATGATGCTCACACAGTGTCCAAGTCACACAGGTTCTACTGCACGGAGCACATCCTGGACTTTAAAGGGTGAATTCTTCCAGTCTGAGATAATTTTTCAATTCCAAACCAAATTTTATTTGATTTGTGTCAAACGCTCTGAATATATGTGAACGAGACACCTTTAAGGAGGCATTTAATATGCCACTTAATGCAATCATTTTGCCAATAAGTATTATATTGATACGTTAATCTGGAAATGGAGACTTGTACGCCTTTTCCTCCATGCACATTCAGGTATGACATCAGTAGGTAAACACCACCTGGTGAGGGTACTGCCATGAAAGCCCTTTCATCTACTTTTGCTTTCCTGTTATTTACGTAGCTCAGCTTCTCTGTCAATGTACACAGAATTATCCCGTGTCTTAAATTCAGACTTTGAATAAAGAGACAACACCAAAACAAAATCCAAACATGTTGCTCTTGAGTTGATTCCAACTTATAGTGACCCCGTGGCACAGACTCAATCTGCTGCTCTGGGTTTCTAAGATGGTCACTTTCTGCAGGAGTAGATAGCCTCATCTTTCTCTTACAAGTGGCTGGTGGGAGACTCAGTTGGGCTCAACTATACCACCAGGGCTCCCGTGAATAGGCAAATTGGCTGTAAGGATTATACCTGAAGTAGGTCAACAGGGATGATCAGGACGCAGTGTAAGGAAGCTGAGCTCCAGGACAGCTGTTGTCGTTCACTGTCATTGCTCAGCCTCAACTCCAGGCACAATGGAATGAGATACCGCCCGGGTCCGCACCATTCCCATTTTGAGTTTTGCACCAGACCATTGTGGCCCACATGCTTTCTATTGCTTGATTTTCAGTAGAAGATTTTCATATCTTTCTTTCTGCCCCATCTTAGTCTGAAATCACCATTGACACCAGTCCACTGGTCAAAGAAACTCATCAAACTCCATTGGCACAATTGTGATGATTTTGCATGGGGGCTGGAAAAGCAAGCTCAGTCTCTGGCATGGAAGGAAGAAAATTTACCACGGAAATACCATCAGTGGCCTCAAGGTGCAGATCATAGGTCTGGATTGAAAACAACCACCAGGACTTAGGAGAAGATGCAGAAGAACTGATTAGTAATGTAGTAATGAACAGGATTAGTTGTTGGTGTTTCATTGTGAAAAGAGTGAAAAATTAAGGCAGTCATCATTATTGGGCACCTGATGATGTGCAGTCATGTGTAGTGCTCTATGCATTAACTGTATGGTCAATGGTTCAAACCCACCAGTTACTTTAAGGGAGAAAGATGAAGCTGCCTACTCTGGAAAAAAAAATTAATGTTCCAGAAACCCAAAGTGTCAGTTTTACTTCATTTTATGGGCTCTGCAAGAGGCGGAGTTGAATTAATAGCAGTGGGTATGTTTTTTGTTTGTTTCAATTTTTGAACTGAGCCAGACACTATGTGAGGTGTTTTACACATTTTCATAACAATGTCATTGGAAATGCTACCTATCTGTTTTATAAATGAAGTATCTATAACTCAAGGAAATTGAGGAATATCCTTTGATATTTCCAGATCAAAAGCTCATTTTAAAAACTATCACAGCAGACCCAAGAAGTAGGGAAAGAAGACACTCCAGTGTTGCAGATGTGAGACCTGAATTCAAGAGAAGTTATGATTCTGATCTAGAAAAGAGTTGTCAAACTGTTGCCCACAGACCACTAGCTATTTTTTCTTGGCCTATGATGCTCTGAAACAAAATGAAAATAGAAAAAAAATGTTATGAAGAAAATAGCACTCTGGGCAGATCAAGGCAATACAACACACAATTCCATTGTTAACCTTTTAACTACTAAAGATGAGTAAAATGACAAAATCAAAGTTGGTCACTTTAATTGAGTTTGACACCCTTGGCCAAAATGATAGGGGCACTTCCATGTCAGGCACTTGGAAGGTCTATATAACTCAGTATCTTGTGCTCAGAAATATCTTCTTGTCCGCTGAATATTATCCTAATTATCCATCATATACCTGTAGGGTATATGATGATTATCTTCAATTTACTGATATGAACTTTAGTGAACACTTCCAGGCACCTATATGAACCCCCAAAAGGTCATGTCCTGGGACTAAAATCACCAGCCCTGTGGTCATTAAGTTTCCACGGGACAAAAATGGAACCCTTTCCTAGAGGGAGCTAGCATACTTCAGAGGTAAGACTGCACATCACCTACAGTGGACAGCAAACCAGGAAAAAGAACTAGATGTAGGACGAAGTAAAAGTGACTGAAAATATTTGAATGGAATCAGTCCAAAGGATAATGAATGAAATAAGCAGGTAAGATTCAAAATCATTATGATTAATGTGGGGAAGAAGATGGAGGGAAATATAGACAATATGGATGAAGAGAGGGATTCAATAACGAATGAGGATCCATAAGGAAGAATCAAAGGGGCCACTTAGAATTTGAAACTGCAATGGCTAGAATGAACCGCTGATTAGATGGGCGAGACAGCTATCTGAGCACAGCAGGCACAGAGAGGTTCATTAGAAAACCTCCAAACTGAAGTTCAAAGGGAAAAAATGAGGATTGACTCACAATAGTATACAGTTTAACATCAGTATCTTTGGAAACCTGTAGGCAAGGGAAGACTGATTGGGGCAGGAGCAATGTCTGAAAGAATATTGGGATAGTTGCTACATACTACAGAGGTTATGAAGTATGTTACCCTCCTTTAAAGAGTGTGAGGTTTTGCTCTGGATATAGTTGTAAGAGAATGTCAGCACAACTTGGTGATAGACAATATTTGAGGATAAGTAGTCAAAGGGTGAAAAAAACAAACAAACAAAAGGTCTCTGTCCTGAGCAAGTAGGAGGAGCACTTCTATTGCTCAACATGTGGAGGACAACATGAAGCCTCCTGCCGCTGGGCAGAGGCGGGGGTCCAGACATTATTTCGGGGTATTTGGAGTTTTTATTAGATGTACAAACAGATCCCAAGCAAGCATGTGAATATGTGTTTTATGAAGAGGTTCAGACTGGAGTTATACAACTTAAAAATGTTCAGCATAAGTATTGACCAAAGAGAAGGCAAGTGTAGGCAAGAATTGAGTCTGGAGATCTCTGACATATGGGATTTGTGAGGAAAGACAGGAAATCAGCCCAGGAGATGAGAATGAGATAGGAGCAGATGTGAGAGCCTGCAGTGTCCCCAACAGAAAGGAGGACTGAAGGGAGACAAATGGCACTGCTGTGGATCAGTTACACGGAGGGCTTCACTTCCCTGATAGGAGCAGTTTGGTAGAGACAAAGGGGTAGATGTAGGACTGAGGGAGAGAGAATAGTTTTTGAGGAATTGAAGCCCTCATAAAACATTCTCTCAGAAAGTCCTGCAGGAAAGGGGAACCGAGAAAGGGAGGGTCATGGGCAGAGGAAGTCCTGTCAAGAGAAAACTTTGTAAGGATGAGAGAAATCACAGCATGTTTACATGAAGCAGTAAGTGTCAAGTAGAGATGGAAAGGACCCTGCTGGATAGAGAGGAGGGATCATCAGAAGGGTGTCCTTGATGGATGAGGAACTGCTGATGTTTGGGGAGACCATCTCCTGAAACCAAATGACTATTGGAAACTCCCTGACGTCCTGGATGAGACTCACGCTTCCCGGTACCTCCTGTTATGGACGGAGCTCACCACATGGGCATTGTGGCCACAGCTGCAATCATGGATGACTTTGAGAAGAAGTTCAAGGGCCTGGTGATCCCTGTGACAGAGGATAAATTACTGCCCTGGTGGATGCTGCAGAAAAAGATGTGAAGAATTGGGCCAGATATCCGTCTTTTACAAACCAGGATTGGGAAGTATAGGAAGCAGCTCCAGAAGATGAGGACCAGCACTCTATTTAAGCAAATGACCACTGAATTGAATGACTTGAATAATATCTCCTCTGAAATAAGTTAGACAAGACCAAGCATCCCTACAAACTTCATCAGCCTATTGAAATTTATAATCCTGATTCTGAGAGAAAGCTTTGGCCATCCAAGACAAACTCTGAACAGTAATAAGCCAGAGCATAAAAAGAAAGAAGGACGGAAGGAGGGAGGAATGGAAGGGAGAAAGGACACTTTGATACATATGTACAATGAAATACTGTGCTTCACTATAAAACAATGACAAACAGGAATCACCTCTTGACATGAAAGAACCTGAAAAATATCATGCTGAGTGAAATTATTCAGTCACTTAAGGACAAGGGACAATGATGATAAGTGAAAAAAATATTTAAATACAAGAGACATTCCTACCAAAGGGAACAGCCTTTGGGAGACTGCCATGGTAGGAGAGCAGGGGAGGAAAGAGAAGTTACTGGCTAGATGGGATGTGCGCTAGCTCTGCTGTCATGAAGGGTAGCCATGATTAATTGGGGAAAAGTAATCAAACAGTAGGTGAATGATAAACTTTTGGGGGTGGTTGATTAATAGTCTAAACTGCTAGATGCAAAGTTGAGGCCCTAAAATGTAGCCCCTTATCTAATTTACAATAAAAAAAAGTTGGGGGAAAATCAATATAAGTATAAATAAATAGACAGAAACATACTCAGTGGAAAGGGGTTCTTAGATAAAACACAATCACATTCAAATGGCTCCCTCACCCCTTCTTTTTGAAAAAGTCTTCTCCCAGTAGTATTCTAAGTATCTCTATATTCAGGAAGTGGATAGAGCTTGCAGAAAGGAGAGGTGGGGAATCAGTGGCAGTGGTAGAGAAAGCTTGAAAAGTTTGCACTTGGCATTTGTTGAGCACCCCTAGGAGACTGGACATTCTTTTATGCATTACGTCCTTTGATGCTACCCCAGCCTTGATGAGGGAGAGAGTACTCGAGGGAGACTTAGAGATGCTGGGTAACACTTCCAAGGTCATGAAACATTGAGGTGTATGATTCCAAATTCAAATTTAACCAATCTGAGTCCCAAACCTGAGCTTGTTCCACTCCTGAATAGAAATGGTTTACTATTTCCATTGTCCCTTACATTGGTCAATTTGACCAATTAACTTGGAACCATACTGGACAGTTCAGGATTTCAGGTGGGTTAAGGCATTTTCCTTGGTCTCACCAAACCTAAACCAAACCCACTGCCATCCTGGTAACTCTGACTCACAGTCCCTACAGGACAAAGAAGAATTGCTCCATAAGTTTCTGAGACTGTCAATGTTTATGGGAAAAGACAGCTTCATCTTTCTCCCATTGAATTGCTGGTGGACTTTAATGACCAAGATCTCAGTTAATTGGCTAGCACTTACCACACTACACCAGTAAGATTATCTTTAAATGCTGAACCAGCCAGGTAGGTTCAGAGATTTTTATTGGGGTCACGGTTGCTTCTATGGGATGAGTCTTCCAGTGATTTCCACTCACAGTGATCTGATGTACCGTGGAACAAAATGTTGCATGGTCCAAAAATAAAAAATAAAAAATAAAAATAAAAAAACCCAAATGAACAAACAAACAATGTTACCTGGTCCATCCTCCCCAAAGTTCCTATGTCTGAGTCCCTGCTGCAGCCTCAGCGTCAATCCATCTTGTGGAGGGGCATCCACTCTTTTGCTATCCCTCGACTTTACCAAGCATGGTGCCCTTCTCCAGGGACTGGTCTCTCCTGACCACTCAAAGTGCATGAGCGGACTTCTCGCCATCCTCAACTCTGAGGGGCATTCTATGCGGCAGATTACCCAATGCAGTGCACAGTTAGTAATGTTCCGGGATTCCCATTATTCTCAAGGCTGTCCATAGTGGGTGATGATCTGCATAGTCAACATGCCATTGGACAATCAACGAAACACAAGTAGTCATCATTCTGGTATTCTCTGCTGTCAGCCGCAATCCAGCTGCCAACAGCAATGAGATCCCTTATTCCACCACCTCTTCTGAATCTGGCCCGAACCTCTGGCAGCTCCCTGTCAATGCACTACTGAAACTGTTGTTGGATGAGGTATTTGTAGACTAGAGTAACACATTCAAGGAGGCTCATATATGCACAGGAAAGAGGTTTATATACAAGAGCATTTGAATGTTGAGAAAATATCCCAGCTTAGTGCAGATCAAGTCCATAAATCCTATATTAGCCTATATGTCTGATGCCAATCTGCAAAGTCCTTTTCAGACTCATGAAACACATGCAATGATACTGACTGTAGGACAATCACTGACCAGTGAGTAGAAAGTCTTTGGATCCAGTGGCATTGTAAACATCTCAGTGCTGGTTTCAGAGTTCTGGCTGGATCAGGTTGGTCCGTGTGGCCTCTCCAGCTCAGGGCACTAGCATCACTCCATGTGTCTTGTCGGCTGCAACGTCTCCCAGGGAGTGAGCAGAGAGTCTCTCTTGCCTCCAAGGAGGAAAATCAGGATTCTCTAGAATCCTTAGGAAAAGGTCACGCCCACACAGAGGCTTCTTTGGCTATATCCTGGCTAGCCTCCACTCCTATGCTCTCAATCCTCAAATTGACACAGATGATCTTCAGCAAAAATATTACTTGCATGTGAAGGTAATGATAATTGTTCTATAATTTCATCATTCCTCAGGTCACTTTTCTTTAGAATAGATTTAAGTCTGTTGGAATAGAGTATAGTCAGTTGGCCAAGTAGCAGTCTTCTAAATCTCTTGGCGTAGATAAGTAAGTACTTCCAGTGCTTCATCAGTTTGTTGAAACTTTTATATTGGTATCACATTAGTTCCTGGAGCTTTATTTTTGGTTAATGCTTTCATTGCAGCTTAACCTTCCTTCAGCACCTTTGATTCTTGCTGTGAATTCACGCTACCTCTTGAAATGGTTGAATGCTGACCTAGGACTTTTTGTTATAGTGTATTTGTCCTATTTTAAGTATTCTTCTGCTTTTGCATCTGCTTTTGTTGCTTCCTGTGTCTTTAAATATTTTGTCATAGATTATTTCAATATTGCAACCCAAGACTTGAGTTCATTTTTTAGTTCATTCAGTTTAAAATATGCCCAGTGTGTTCTGTATTCTTCCTTTTGAGTTTTGTAACTCCAGGTCTTTGCACTTTTCATTAGAATTTTTAATTTATCTTCCAAAATTTCATGTTCAGCTTTTCTATGTGTCTTAGCTACACTATGATCGAGTCTCTTCCTGACATCCACTATGATCTTTTCTGTCTTTCCTGTCTTTTTAAATGATGTCTCCTTTCTTCATATGTAATGTCCTTGATGCCCTCCCCCCAGCTCTTCAGGTCTTCTGTCAGTAGTGTTTAAGGCACTAAATCTGTCCTGAGATCTTCTCAAAATTCAGGTGGCAAGGCTTTTATCTTGACTTATTTTGGTTTCCATGGATTTGTATCCACTTTATTCAGTTCAACCTGCGTTTGTTTTCAAGCAACACATGCTCTGACTCTAATTTGCACTGCTGATATCGAGCTTCTCCATTGTCTCTTCTCACAGGTGTAGTCAATTTAATTTCTGTGTATTTTATCTGGAGAAGTCCATGTCTACTATCACCTTTCGTGTTGTTTAAAACAGTTACTTACTATGAATAAGTCATTGGTCTTGCAAAACTTAGCAGGCAATCTGCAAATTTGTTTTTATCACCAAGATCATATTTTCTAACTACTGTTCCTTCCTCTTTGTTTCTAATTCTTGCAATTCATTTGCCAATTGTTATCAACTTCATGTTTGATTGATTTTATACTGAAGACTTTGGCAGAATTCTTCAATTTTAGGATCTCTAGTTTTAATGGTTGGTGCATAAATTTGGGTCATAGTTGGATTTCCTTATATTCAGAGTGATTATTCTATTACTGGCAACTCGCACTTTAAGATGGATCTTGAAATGTCCATTGTGACAATGAATAAAAAGCTGTTCCTCTTAAATCTGTCCTCTGTGGCGTAGTGAACTCTTTGATTGACTGTTTCACAATGGACAATGCTAGTCCATTTCTGCTCACTGATGCTGAGAATGTCAATATTAATGAGTTCCATTTCATTTTTGGAAACTTGTAATTTCTCTAGATTTGTACTTTGTGTATTCCAAGTTCTAATGATTAATTGATGTTTGCAGCTACTTCTCACTTTGAGTTATGCCCCATCAGCAAATAAAGATTTCAAAGGTTTAACTCCATTATGCTTTACTTCATCCATGTTAATATGACCAACTCTGCTCTTGGGTCATATTTTGAGTGACTTCTGACCTGGGAGACTCGCCTTCTGGGTTTGTCTCTGACAATGTTCTGCTTCTAGCCATGAGATTTTTAGTAACATGCAATATCTCCATGCTTTTCATGAGGTTTTTATGAGTTAACTTCCCAGAAGTAGAAAGTCTATTCCTTCTTCATAGGTTATTCTTGGTCTGGAAGCTGTGCTGAAACTGTCCACTTTGATATTTAGGGGAATTATTTTCCTTCTGCAATTACAGATGCATTTTTAAAACCATTTTCAATACTAAGAAAATTTTTCTGATTTGCATCCTTATCAGTAAATTATTTTTGAATAAAGGATTCTCACATGTAACTGTTTACTTGTAAATTCTATGTTCTATGATTGTATGCCATAGAGGGCTTTAAAAACATAAGCTAAACTAGGAATCTTTAATTAAGGAGACAGGGGTGCTGTGGGGTTTTCTCACCATTCCCCACTCTGTCACTCTGTGCATCTTTGGGGGGTATTCGTTTAGGCACTAGACTCCAGGGGATGTCTCCGAAATGCAAACCAACAACACCCCACCCCCGACCCTACAGACTGCTCTAAACTGGTAAACTGTGACTGATACAGTTGCATTCAACGCATATTTTTGAAATTAAGTTCCTGCTCATTGTCCTTGAATTAATTCCAATGCCTAGCAACGCCACAGGCCAGCGTAGAGCCCCCTTTGCAGTCCCGTGATTTGCGAACATATGAATGGGAGTGTTACTTACAGTGGCTTCTGGGACACCCTCTGAACACTGCGCAGTGAGAATTAACTAGCCTTCCCACTACTCTTCTATGGAATGTGTGTCTGTCTCTCTCACGGAGCCCATCTCGTGTCATGTTTCTCACAGTAGTGCCTGTCAAAAACGGAAAGCTTACTTGTCGAAGAACTGTGTTTTTTTTGACCTTTTGGTCCTGCCCCTGTCCTGACAGCTGCCTACCTTGTCATCTACCAGCCCTGACCATGTTCTGGTTTTGTTTTTAGAATTTACTTATTCCTAGTGAGTGACCAGTAACTATGTTTGAAACTAAATGACACTCTGTGAAGTACGGGCACCTCAGATAAAATCAACGGTGCCTTTCTGCTCAGTTCTTTTTGTGCAAATAATAGAAACTCACAATTGGAATTTGGTTAAAACGAGTGTGCAAGTGCACACGACCCCTCTCCCTATGCCATCCTGGTGGCTCCCACAGCTGCGAAAGGAGAACTGAAAGTCTTTGCAGGGACGTGTGCAGGCTCACGGCACTCTCCTTCATTAAGCAGAACTTGGCGAACATCTGGGGTGGAGACGCGCTCCACCACAGAAAATGTCCTTGTTCACTCCAGATGAGTCATGTCTTCACATCTTGGCCCGGGAGAGGGTGTTCCAGGGAGCTGTGTCCTGGCATCTTCCAATCATGGACTGCTCTGTCTGTGAGTTTGGGGATGTAGCAGGGGCACCAGAGTTTCTCCAGCAGACTTGGGGCAAGTTGGCTCTTCCTTAGAGTCCCCGACACTTTTTACAGAAGCCTCAGAGTTTGGGCTATCCTACGGACTTGGTGCAAGACAGTGTGCAAGAGTCCAATGCGGCATACCTCTGCCAATTCTCTAAGAGAACTAAAGCTAGTTCTTTTAGTCCAGGCTATGATTTTCAGCTTACGATTGATGAACTTTCCATCAGTGTTTAGTCACCTCTTACAGACATCTGTTGCTACATAGAGTAGTGAATGATAAACACTAAAAACAACTTTGTTCAGTCAATTGTCCATTTTCATGCCACATACCAGATGGGTTCTCCAAGAGTTTGTCACCCCTAAATGCTATCGATCCCTTTGAGAACCAAAATGAGTCTGATGAACACATTAGGGGAGGGTATGCACTAATTACCTATGCTTTTTGAATGATCTAGTTAAAATTGTATTAGAGTGTTGTAGCAGAATGACCATCCCTTTCAGACAAAGCACATTGTATCTTTGTAACATTTGGGGCTTGTTTCTTTTTCAGTAAGATTGACAGATGGTTCTCCCCACCAGAAAGTGGCTAGCTGATGACTGACCCAAACATTTGTTTATTAAAAAAAATTTAAATCATTTTATTGGATGCTCATATACATATCATATCATTCCACAGTTCAATAACATCAAGCAGTGTTTTACAATTACTATCAGTTTCAAAACATTTTCTTTTTCCTTGAACTCCTTGCTATAAGCTCCCCTTTGTACCCTCCTTCCCCTCCATGCCCCTAGGAACCCTTGTTATTATTTTTCCCTATAATAGTTTTATTTGGGGGTGTGAGATCTTACATGATCCAATATACCCATTTAAACACAATTCTGCTGTCCAATTCTATGGATACAAGTTATAGAGCCATCAATGCCATCACCTCCCTGTTCCTCCCTCAAACCCTCCCTTCCCATAACGTCAGGGAACCACTACTCCTGTTACTGTTATCTGTCTTGGCTTTCATACAATGAATTATATTAAATATACAAATGAACATGTACAAACCTAATATAATTGATGAGGTAAAACAAATAAAAATCATAGTAGTAAGGGAAGGCAATATTAAGGAACTATAGGATAGTTATGTGTTTTATCAGTGCTATATCACCCTCTGAATTTTTCATCCTTTCTGTGTGGCCCTTCTGAAAGTGACTGCCCAATTACCTTACAGGTGGGTTTTGGGTCTCCACTACATCCACACCCCTTCACATAGATTTTGCTTTTGAACTTCTGATACCTCTTCCTGTGAGCACCTCATGAGCACACAGGCTGGGCTGCTTCTTCCATGTGGACTTTATTGCTTCCCTGCTAGTTTGCTATTTATTTAATGACAAGTCTTTAAGAACACAGACACTATATCTTTTGATAGCCACGCACCATCAGCTTTCTTCACCATTTGCTTATATAGCCATACAAAAACACTTATTAACTTTAACTAAACTTTGAGAATAAATGGTTGAGATGACTAAAGAACTAGCAATGTAGTAAGCCACTTTGTGCTACATTTGGCTGGGGAGACATTTTGCAATGATTTCATTTCATTCTCATAATGATTGTGTGTGTGCTTACTATTGATATAAATGATGTAACTGAGCCACAGAGATGATACGGAGTGGCAGCTTCAGGATCAAAAGCCAGGGATAAATAATGTAGAACTCTTTTTCTACTCCTCCCCCCGCCCCCCCCCCCACCCCAGTCGTTCAGCAGATGTTGCTGACCTCTGATCCGTTTACACTTACCAATTTGGCATTCAAATGGGTTGTGTCCCATGTGCATAAAGATGGCCAGTCCCTGAAAACCCCAACACCCATCTCAGAAAAGCACTTTGGACTTTAGAAGAATTGCCTCACATGATGACATAATGGAAATATTCAATTTCCCTTCAATAAATGACCTTTTATTAGTTTGAGAGAGCAGCTTACATACCAGTGATTCAGTATTGAAAAGCAGAATTATTTGTTTCTGAGCTGAGAGCGCTCACCACCCACCTGCATGTTCCCTTATGTTAAATCCCCTCCCTCAGACTTGAAGACAGTGACTTGCCTGGGATAAAACATAAGGCTCTCATTAATTGCAGATTAATAGTGCCAGGAATTTATGCAGATGGCACCTGAAGTCAATTGCTGACAGCATCATATTCTGGTTATGTTTTTCTTTCCTGCAACGCAACTGTGCACCAGGAAAAGATACAGTGGTCTGAGTTTCTTGTTTAGTTCCACATTTCTGAAGAATAAAATCCCTGCATCTTGGCCTACCACTGTTCTTATCTTACAAATTTGGTGGTTTTTGCTTTTATTTACTCATTAATTTTAACAAGTTTCAGGCTTTGGTAGTTTACAGGACACAGGTGTGACTATCTGGGTGAACATACTGTATATATGAGACGACACTTGCTTAGCTAGTAAATATTTTGCTGCATTAGTTTGCTCATTCTCAAGCAATCAATTGTGAACTTCCAATGTTGTAACAGGTCCATGGGGAACATTTGTGCTTTGGTTGGCACTTAGATTAAATTCATCAAATGATATTTTAAAAATTCTCTTTTCAAGGCTGACATTTTAGCCAAAATTGTAAAGGTTCATGCCAACTGCCAAAGTCAATTCATTAAAAACCCAAATTAAATGAACAAAAAAACACCCCCAAATTTGTCCGAGAAAATGATCCTTTTAACTAAACTGGATGGCCCCATAGGGGAAGAAAAGTGTTCTGTGAACCTCTCCAAAGTAGAAGGAAAGCAGCTTGTTAGGCTTTGGCTGAAGACTAGTTATATATCCATCCCATTAGCAGTTACTGTAAAAGTCTAGTGTGACCTGGGGGTGGAAAGGGGACAAAATTGTGTGCTACGCACTTTCAAGCAACAGCCATACATTTCGTGAACTCACAACAGTGCTCGGTTACATACTAGGGGCTCTGTGGTAGTTACATAATTTTCTGTCAACTTGAGAAGACAAGACGGGAAGTTTATCCTGTCAGTCAGGTCACAGCTTGATGACCTCCTTTGAAAGTATGAAGGAGATAACACTGAAGGGTAGACATATTTTCTGCTTTGTCTTCCTATTGATAAGCCACAGAGAGCTATGCTAGAACTCTGGATTTGGAAGAGTCACGTGGAGATCCGTGCCAGTGCTGTGAAGCATCCACTGCCACCGGATCCACAAGACTTTCCATCCCCTGGCCTGTGATCTTCCTGCATTTTGCGTCATTGCATGTGTTGCCTGAACCTGAAGAGAACTTTGTAGATTGGTATCAGACATATAGACTAATATTGGACTTATGGACTCGATCTGGTCTGGATGAGGATGCTTTCTTAAAATGCAATTGCTCTCTATTAAAATCTCTTTCTTTTACACATCTGTGTCTATGGACTTGCTTCTCTAGCTTCTCTAGCTAACTCAGACTAACACAGGCCCCTGTATCAACCCACATGTTCTCAGTGTCTTTTCCACTTCTCCATCTGTCTGGCCTGAGAGGACAAGCTGGGGTTCAGAACAACCTATGTCTGGTTGTGAAGTCTTAGAGGAGAAGCAGGAAGTGAAATGTTCCCTTAGAGTAAACCCCTACTTTTTTAGGGAAGCACAGTCCCTGGGTGATTCCTGTGCACTGGGTTTACATGGGTGGGCCAGCCAGCAGGCCTCTCTGTGTTTCTGTGAGGTTGTGGGGGTTAAACACAGACAGACAACTTGGTGGTGAAACATGTGAACTTCTATGACATCTTTCATCAAAACTCACTTTACAGTTTTCATGAAAATTCAAAGAATACCTGTCAGTGAAAATATCCAGCTCCCTCTTGAAGTTTGCCCTATAGGCCCTGAATTTCCCCATTAGTGACTCAGCAACAACTTGTTGCTGTTCTCCTTATACTTGTGACTCTCCGGACTTGAAGGAGGACATGAAGATAATAGGAGAACCCTGGAAAGTTAGGCTTGGGTTAGGGTTGTGGGGGTGGGGATGGGGGGGAGTCTCAGACATGGCTTGAAGACTGCCTCAAGAGATTGACAGCAGGTTGAAAATCTGGAGCTGGGAAAGGCTTCATCCCCCCTGAGTGTGCAAAATGAACCTCCCCCTATCCACCGCTCATTATGTTAAAAATGGAACTAGTAATAATAACCCATAGGCATTTGTTGTGCACTCCTGTAATTAAAAGTGCTACCAAATCTCTGAATAGTATCAGGGACAAAAGTTTAAATTCTGGGCTCTCCTCCAGCCGGGGCCCCCCTTCAATGCCCTTTCCACATGTCATCTTCTCCAAGTTTTCTTTCCAATATGTCCCTCATTTTCCCGTGTGGGTGTTTCATCCGCAGTCTCTTTGTCATCTGGAGGGTGTGTGTCCCCACCTCCCCAAGAGTTGATTGCACTTGTGGGAATCTCAGTCATGGGCTCAGCCTCCTACGGAGGCGTTTGTGGGCAGCACGCCTTTTGGCCCATGTTACCTCATCCCACATAGACAACCCCAGGAGGAGAGAGAACTACGAGCATGCGACATGAATAAACAATGATTTGCAGCTTAACTTTCTAAGACATGCTGTTTCCAGAAAGCTACTCCTAGACAGAAAGGGGCAGTGGAGTCAGTGTCCCCAGGGGGCTGTAAGTGGAAGTGAAGAGGGGGTAAAGTGTGGCTACACACCTTGATACAGCAACAGCTCCTCACACCTTCTCAAGAGTCCTTCCTCTCACCCAAAATGTTCAGATCTTCTTCTTTGTCCCAGTGTTGCTTCAGGACAGTGACTGAGACTTCACGGGATTCCCACCAGCGGCAGAGAGCAAATGAAAGCAGAAAGAGAAACGGAAATGAAAGGCAGTATTTATGAAAGCTTCAATCAAACCTATAGAGAACTCTGGAATGGCGATGGCTCTTTAGAGATGTCCTGAGTTTCAGGCACGAGTCGAGCCTTGTGTTGATGAGTCCTTGGGTGCAGGCCGCTATGTGAGAGGTGCTTGGTGAGACCACCCTGATGTCTATGTACACACAAACACATGAAATCTGTTCTGAGTAGCCTACAGAGTAGTCTGATCCTTAAACTATTATAAGCGTTGTATTTTTTCACCAGACGTATTCAATCCCTATGCTCAGCAAATAATCAGAAGCTAGATTATATTAAGAACAGCAACTTATAAAAATTGGAGAAAAGCTCATTAGCAACCTGCAAGATGTAAGTGGCACATTGTGATTATTGAAAAATGAAGAGGGCTTCCCACACTTGGTGATGCAGATCAAACCCTGCAGCCTTCAGTGTGAGTGCACCTCAGCACGAGGAAAGCAAGAACTCACAGCTGCACCAGTAAAGCAGCAGTGCTGTCTACTGAGGTGACCGAAGACTCCATTGCACCTGGATGGATCTATAACCAATGCCCTAGAATACTGTAGTCCAGAAAACAAGCAGTATATTTCACTGGAAAAATCTGCCACAAAAGACCTCTGTAAAGATATGAAAAGTAAAGATGAGACTATGGGGACCATGATCCAAAACATGGCGTTCTCAATGGCCTCATGTTCTGGAGAAAGCTGTATAACAAATAATGAAGGCCACATCTTTTTTTTATGCCTTTGAATTATAATAGTAGAAAAGAAGTCTGACCTGATTATTCCTTACATACTTTGGCATGTTATCAGAAGGGAGCATTCCCTGGAGACGGACATCTTTTTGGTATGTTAGCGGGTGGGTGAAAGAAGGGAGACTCACAATAAGAAGAGTTGACATAGTGAGTGTAGGTCTAGCAATGGCTATAGAGATAGCACCTGGCTAGGCAGTGCACAAATCCAATGCACAGCTCCCAGGAACAGTCACAGTGATGCACCCTAACTGTTTCAAGTGTGGAAGGGCACACTTCATCTTCATTACATAAAACACATTGTCCCTGCCCTTCAGGAATATAAAGACCAGCACATGTGTTTCTGTGTGATCGTGATGATCTTTGGGGGTGTGGGGTGTCTAGGTATGGATGTGGGAATATTGGTACAGGAAAACCTATCATATAAAATTAAATATTGATATCAAGGTGTCTAGGAAGGGAAAGAATGTTTGGAAACTGATTGCAAAAGCAATGGTATAGTTCTGTTTCATGTGCTTGAACTGTGGAATGATGCATGTTTTAACTTTCAATTAATAGTAAATTAAAATTTTAAATCTAAAAGTCAATAGGATGTAGAAATGGCCCTATGGGTTTTAATAAAGGATGGAAGGAACAAATCTAGTTGTGGATGATCTGGAGGAATTTCTGTATCAAGTGGTATCAGGCATTTTAATAGGCTGTGAAGGGTGGATAGTATTCAGATGGGAGAGAAGAAACCAAAGGCCTTCTGAGCAGAATACATGGTGCACATGAGGACACAGATGTTCGTGAAAATGGAATGTGTTTGAGGGAGTGTGTATGTGTGTGTGTGTGCACATGCCTGTTAAATGTATTGGAAAGAGAGAATGCCCTCATTTGGCTAAATAAGGTTAAAAAGTCATAGGACACTTGTAAGACCAGTTAATCTTTTTCTTTGCAATATGCACTCAACTACTTTTTTTCTATTTACAAATAGAGATGCACTCAAATATTATTTGATTGATGTTGCCCATGTGATTTTATCCTAAAATATGAGGCACAAGGAGTCTTCTCAGTAAATGCTTGTTTTTTTTAAAATCTTTCCATAAATCAAGGAAAGTAATATGTGAAATTTGAAACATCTGGTTCTATTGATTCCTTTTTGTTCTAAAAGGTATCCTCCTTATACTCTCCTCCAATTGCTGCTGTTGGGTCAGGTGCCATCGGATTAACTGCAATCCATGGGGTCCCTATGCACAATAGGACAAAGCACTGCTTGGTTCTGAGCCATTCTCTCAGTTGTTCCTATTCCTGAGCCCATCACTTCAGCCAGGGTGTCAGTCCATTTGTTTGAAGGTCTTCCCTCCTTCTCTGCCCTTCTACTTTACCAAACATAATGTCTTTCTTCATGGACAGGTCTTTCCTGATAACCTACCCAATGTATGTAAGATGAAACCTTACCATCGTTGACTCTAAAGAGCACTCTGGCCTTACTTCTTCCAAAAGAGATGTTTGTCCATGTAGCCGTCCATAGTTCTTTCAGTTTTCTTCTCCAGCACCACAATTCAAATGCATTGATTCTTCTTTGATCTTCTTTATTCAGTGTCCAGTCTTTACATGCAGATGAGAGAATTGAAAATATTATGGTTTGGGTCAGAGACATAGTCTCCACAGTGACACTGTTTCTTTCCAATAGTCAACAGAGGTCATTTGCAGTAGAGTTAACCAAGGCAACTTACCTTTTGATCTTTTGCCTGCTGCTCCCAGGATTACTGTTGTGAATGATCCAAGAAGACAACTCGACAACTTCAACTCTTTTTCACCATTTATTGATGCAGTTGTGAGAATTCTGGTTTTCTTTATGTTGAGTCATAATCCATACTGATGGCTGGAATCCTTGATCTTCTTCAGCAAGTATTTCCCATCCTCCTTGATTTCAGCAAGCAAGGTTGTTCCATTTGTATATCACAGCTTGTTAATAAGCCTCCCTCCAATCCTGATGCCATGTTCTTCTTTATATTAGACAGCTTCTCTGATGATTTGCTCAGCATACATATTGAATAAATATGGTGACAGGGTACAACCTGACACATATCTCTCCTGATTTTAAACCTTTCAGTATTCCCTCTTTCAATTCACACACTTGCCTTTTGTTTCATTCATAAGTTCCTCATGAGCACAATGAAATGTTCTGGGAATCTCATTCTTCTCAAGGTTCCATAGTTTGTTATGGTTCCAAACAGTTGAATGTCTTAGCACAGTCAATGAGACACAAGTGATCATTTTGTTTTGAGTCAAGATCCATTTGACATCAGTCATGACATCTTCTGTTCCATATCCTTTTCTGAATCTGGCCTGCAACTCGGGCCACTCCATGTCAATGTATTATATCAACTGTTCCTGGATGATATTCAGGAAGATTGGGATATTGTGTATGATATTAAGCTATTATTCACATTTGAGTATTCTCCTTTAATCAGATGATAGCATTTTTGAGGCATCCCTTTCTTAATTCACTAGTTCTTTGAAATAAAATGACATATTGAAGAACAAATACTCCCAGTTGTCCTAAGTGTGGTGAGAAGTGATCTCAGGCTTGAGAATTTGGGGCATCGTAAGCTCTCGACTTTGTCCTAGTCACTCACTCTCTTGGGACTTGGGAAGCTGTACCCAAAGGAGAGGGCTACCTCTTGCAGACTATTGTTAGTCAAAACTATCTGAGAAAATATAGGTGAATACATAATACATGAAGAAAAATGTGATTATCGGGATGGGATGATGATTTATGAAGAGCCTTTGATATGTAACTGATATAACCTTGTTTGGTGAAAGTGAAGACAACTTGAAGCACTGGCTGATGAAGATCTAGGATTGTAGCTTTTGTATGGATCACAACTCACTGTAAAGAAAACACAATTTCTCACAACTGAACCAATAGGTCATATCACAGGAAACTGAGAAAAGATTGAAGTGCTCAAGAATTTCATCTTCCATGAAATGCACAATCAATGCTCATGGAAACAGCAGAGTCAGAGATCAAAGGGTCCACTGCATTAGTTAGAGCTGTAGCAGAAGACTTCTTTAGCAGGTTGAAAAGCAAGGAGGTTGCTTTAGGGCTAAGATGAGGCTGAGCCAAGCTGTCACATTTTCACTTGCCTCATGTACAGGTGAAAGTTGAATCCTGAATAAGGAAGACAAGAAGAAAAATCAGTGCATTTTAACTATGGTATTAGCACAGAATAATGAAAGAGCTATGGAATGACAAAATAATAAATTGATCTGTCTTAGAGGAAGTACAACTCTGATACTCCTTAGAAGAAAAGTTGGTGAGACTTAGTCTGGTGAACTTTGGACACGTTATCCAAAGAGACCAGTCCTTGGCGAAGGAAATCATGGTCAGTAGAGCAGAGGGCCAACACAAAGAGGAAGGCCCTCAATGAGACAACTGACACAGTGGCTGCAATAGGGGCTTAGCCGTGGCCGTGGACCGGCAGTGTTCTATGCAAAGCAACATCGATGTGTAGCTCAAGGACCTTAAGTAGGAACGAAGGTTCTGATTTCTAATAGCAAATGCCAGTAATGACACTGATCCTTGGGAGATTTTACTTCTGTTGGTCACGTCCTACCTAAAGACCAAGGAGTGTGCCTGTGGGTCATCAAATACTAAATCTTGCTAATGGCTGAATTCTATTACAGTGTTCTGCAAACCATGGTGATTTACACGTGTTTTTGATATTCAGTCAGAAACTATACAGAAGTTAATCAGCAGGCTGAAGGCAGTCAGCCAGCATTGCAAGCTAGAGTTGGCCTGGTGTAGGTATTCGTAGCAGGGAACTCCTGATAGGCCTGGAAATAGTCAGCCACTGGGGCAACGTGGAGATAAGACTGTTTCTCCCTTGATTTCGACCTCTGCTTCACGTGCATAGTACTGATCAGGGTTTTCAAAGAGAAAGAAAAGGGCTGCTGTTCTCATTGCAGTCCTTTGGTATGCACATTTCAAAATGAAATCAAAGTTCCAAACACAAGTTTAGGAATGATATAAACAAGGGCATTGCTCTATTGATGCCTCACCATGCTGAAAAGCCCGTGGGCCTCAGTACAGATTGTCATTGAATGAATGAGCCTGTTAGGTTTCTTGGGGGGTGGGGGCGAGGGGAGACATACCTGGGTTCTTGGCTTCACATGAGAGAATTCCTGCCTAAGCCTGGTTTGGGTTTTCATGAAGGACAGAAGCAGTTTCAGGTGTTACAGTTACTTGTCATGGGCAACCTCATGGGACTGCACACCCACATGTGGCATCCTGCAGCCAGAGAGAGAGAGACCTGGGCACAGCACTCATGGCACAGTATGGCTGAGCAGAAAGCAGAGAAGGTGCCGAGGGAAAAATCCATGGTCTCAAAGTTTTGGCCTTTATAGGGTCTTTGGAGGTGTGGTCAGTGGTATTGGTTGACCCAGTTGGTTGAATTAAGCCCAACTGACCTAGTTAGGGGTCTACTCAGGTGTATGGTCGATGGGTACCACTCCCCTGGCTCAGGCTTGAATTGACACATGCCCCCTAGCCTTTATTGGCTTCCAACTTCCAGCCTTGGCATGTAGAGGAAAACCTCTGGTTCCTGTCTCTAGCTACCCAATAAGTTTGGAGTTTGAAGAGTTGATTTGGGGCAGAAGTAATCATTAAAGCCTTTTGGAGGAGTTAACACCCACATGGGTGCTGAAAGATGGGAGGAGTTTGAGTTTTGAGTTAAGGGATGGAGAAACAGTAAAGAGAAGGAATTACGCTGAGATTGATGGGGGAGATGGGGGCAGGACATAGATTGATGGAGGGTTTTGTATTCAGTGGAAGACTGCAGCTGGTATCTCAGGTAACAAGGAATCATTGCACATACCTGTGATGATAAAGAAGCAGTATTTACTTACAGAACAGTGCTCAGAGCGTCAGGTACTTCATGAACGAGAGGCAAGAGAGACCAAATGACATCTGAGTAAGTCTGTATTTCCTATCATAGGTGAGAAGATGGATGGTAATTTAGAATTACCCAAATTTGACTTATTTTTTCCTTAGAGGATCCATGTCTCATTTAGCTTAAGAAGACCCAAAGGACCCATACCCTATCTTTGTGCTGTGGTTCTTTAAGCAATCTGATGTGCAATTTTCATCTTTAGGGAAAGAGATTTAACCTACATCTACCTGGACCTATTCTCTCCTTCTCTAGAGGACTTTGTTTGCTCCAAGATAAATTTGCCTGAATAGCTTACCCCCAGTTCACAAAAGGCTTTTGTTGATTGCTGGCAGGTCATTTAACATCTTTGTCTTCAGTTTCACTATCTACAAAATGAAACTGATAATACCTGCCTCCTAGGATTGGTGTGGGGTCAATGGGATCATTCATGAGAAAGTGCTTTTAGACTTTTTCAGAAGAATGACTTTACAGGCAGCAAAAGAATTCTTTTCTTTGAAGATGCTTTCCTGTTTCATTCTTTTAACATGCTTTGGAAAGACTTCGAGTGTGTCCTTTCAAGGAAAACTCAAGGTGGCTTAGGACAAACCATTAGGAGTGAGATTCCTCTAAGTTCCCCATTTGTAGCTGATGGTTTGGAATTTGTCAAGTTTGGGAGGGATTTTGAAGCAAAGATTGTGTTTCAGAGATAGGGCAGTTTATAGAATAGGAGAATATACTTGAATCTGTTGAGCAGATTCTAGTGATGGGAATCCCATTTTTAAATAACCTTTTCATTGTTCCAGGAGGGGAGAACCCACAGAGATAAAGTCATGACTTCTGAGAACTAACCAATATGTTTGCATGCCTGATAGTTATAGAAATAGGTCTCTTAAAGGTGCTTTTAAATTTGTGGACATATTCTTATGCTATCTCATTTTGGTCCATATAATCACTCCTTGGAATTGGTCTTATTGATATTCCCCATTTACACCCTTCTTTCCTTTTCTCTTGTAATTGAAGTAGAGAGATGTTAAGCAATTTGCTGAAGATGTAAAAACTCTCTGCCCTGGTTTCGGACTCTTCATGTCAATGTTGTTAGCCATGAGATGCTAGTCCTCCATGTACTTACCATTGGTAAGTGGTGATCCCTACAGGTGAAAGCATGGCTTTCATGCTAAGGCCACAGGTGTGAGTAAGAGGGATGGGCATTGTTAATAGGACGAGGGAGATCTGACCACTTGCAGACCATTAAGTACTTACATGAATTAAATCATCTAAAACCCAACAACCCTATACAGCACTCATGTCATTGTAAGACTTGAAAATGGAGGGCTCAGAAATTCAAGCAGCTGGCCTAGAGCCATCCCGTGTGCTGACTCCGCAGGGGTTTGTAACTTAGGTGGTCTGTCCTTAGTTAGGGTATGTGCCCTGATGACTCTGCTTTCCAGTCTCCAGTATTGTAGGGCAAAGACAAAGCGTGCTCACCCAAGGTGTTGCAGAGAAGAGAGCCTCCTGCCTCCATAGGGCCAGTCTCCCTTTCTTCCTCCTAACTTTTTCAAGGTGTCTGACAGGAGACCCTGCCGTGTAGTTGGCTACACGTTGGGCACCACCACAAGGTGGGCAGTTGGAGACTACCAGGTGCCTCCCAGGAGAAAGATGAGGCTTTCTTTGCTTGTAAAGGGTTACACACTCGGAAACCCACAGGGGCAGTTCCACCCGCTCCTGTAGGGCCACTATGAGTTAGAGTTGATGAGATGGCAAGGAGTTTGATATTGAGAAGTAGATTTTACAGGAACTTGGTGGCAGAATGGTTAATGGCTAGTCAAAACATTTATGATACAGATCCACAACCATTCCCCGCCTCTCCCGCCCCCCTCCTGCAAAGAACCATCTGGTGATGCATTTTGTGGAAATCACAGCCCAGAGAACCCAATGGGGCCCTTCCCATTGCATTACATTGGTGGGGGCACTGTGGGTGGGGGCTGTTTCAGGGGCTCCAGACAATAAAACTAGCAGTAAGATACAGGGGCAAAATTGGTGGTTGAGAAGACTGGCAACTGCTGTCCCCTGGGCTGTAGAGAGCAACTCTTTGGGGAATCTTTGACCTTTGACCTTCTATTGACACAGTGAGTCAGAGCAATGCACACTGTCAGGGTTGGCTGTCAGCATGCTGGCAGTTTTGGTTGCAAGACCTGGGAAAGCAAGCTGTACCCCTGGGAATTTCCCAGCAGAATCGGCTACAGAGAGTTGTGGGCACAGAGCAAGCACAATCTTCCCAAAGTCCCAATGGCCATGCTCGGCGCCTGGATGCTTGACAAAGTCTGCTAAGAGCTGGGCCCCGGAGCAGATGCAGTTGTTCTCTAGAAATGGAGCGGGAAGTCCACCAAGCCAATGTAGAATGATGATACTGTCATGGCTGCCATCCAGCTGCTGATAAGGCAGTGCGGTGTATTAGCCTCCCCCCCCAACCCCCCTGAGTAGTTATGTAAAATGCACACAATTCGAAGAGCGCTGTCTACACAGATGGCTTCACCTCTAGAAAATGGAGTGATAAATCCTTAGTATGCACAAAGTTCAATTTTGTCTTAGCTGCTTTTTCACACTCAAATTAAAAGCAGAAGTGAATTTTTGTGGGGAGGACAAGGTGCCCTTGGGAAAACACCATCTGATTGACCAAGGACCAGATAAGAGTCTACTCTGCTGACTCAGTGCCGACCAGAGGGACAGATTCAATGTCTTTATCAATGTCACTTCTCCCCACCCCCCTAAAAAAGGGGGGCGGTAAGGTAGATCTGAAAGCAGACAGGTTTCTCCTTTTCCATGTGTTTTTCAAGTTTTTGATCTGAAAGGAAAGTAGAAACTGCACTTATTGGTAAACAGCAGTCCTGTTCTTCTTTTGATTGCACAACATTTATTACACTTTTTGTGCAAAAATTTCTGAAGATGCCCGAGGAGTTGAAGTTATGCTTGTGATTGCAGAGCAGAACTATAGGGTGGTTTCTAAAGAGCATTTTCAGCATATTAGCTGTTGCTTAGCTAACAGGGCTTCTCCTGCAGGGCCTGTATTTGGGTTTCACGCTGGAGCCTGCAAATTAATACAGTCATTATATGGCAGAAAGCTGTATCACTTACCAGTTCATTACTGCTCAAATCAAAATCCGTGCATTCCCAGATCTCCCCAGGGCTATGAACTAGATAGGGAAGTTCTATCATTCTGCAAAGTAATCTCATGTGGCTCTCTTACTTCAGTGTTAGGAGAAATAGCCTAACCTATTGCATTAATTTTCATATTAATAGGTGGCCCCATTTGGAAGAGTCTGGAGGCATGCCATCTTTCACCTGTGCTTCCCCATGGGTACCTTGCCAGGGGTAGCTCTGGTTTATGGCACATTTCTGCAAGTTGTCACCAGGGCCTGGTGATTCCCTCTCCCCATTTTTGCCATGGGAGGCTCCTCAACCAGGCATGGAATCCTGCAGACCCAGGCTTCCGGGAATTCTGCTCTGTCACCTGCAGTCCGGCTTTATGGTGGGCTTTCTGTAGGGCAGAGGCTCGCAGTCAGGGGAGAGGGACATTCAGAGGGAGAGCAGTGCAGCTCACGCCGTCCAGCTCACAGGGACCCGGGGAAATGGCGTAGCAGGTGATGTTCAAGGCTGTGTCCTTAAGGAACCAGGTCACAGTTCTTTCTCCAGAGGTCACATGCTGCCCAGCACTGGCACTGAGCACTTGCACCTCCTCCTGAAGGAGAGGTGGGGCCTCTGACCCACAGCAAAGTCCCAGTGTCTTTCCCATCAGCACCTTAGGTCCCACGCAGCTCCCCACACACTGCTGCCAGCCGTACTGGCTCACAGTCCAGCCCTAAGAATTTAGGAAGCTTGATGAACCAAAATATTCTCCGAAAGAAAATTCTGCCAACTTGAATCTAAGCTCTGAAATGGCTCTTTTTTTCCCCTTTTGAATTATGAACAGGAATAGTGGGGGGAATTTTTGGGTTGCACCCCATGGCAACCCCTGCACAGCATCCCTTTTCTCATGCTGCTGGCCTGCGTCGATCTGCCCCCTCCTCCCACCTGCTACCTCCCACCCTCAGGAAGATCACCAGCAACACTGTTCCTGTGAGTCTGTTCTCTGGAAGTCGCAGCAGCCAGAGAAGCACAGGCTGTGGTCTGCGGCCCTCTCGGCTGAGATCTCTCCACTCCTGGAATGGAGTGAGAGGCAGCTGGAAGCTTCCAGGGTAGGTGCTGCTGGCCTGATTCATCGAAAACATATCTGGTTTGTGTTGGGAAAAGGTGGGGGGTGGGGGGGAGGCAGAGACTTAGCACCTTTTGGAAGCTGGCATGTGTGTCTCTTAGCTGCAGACACGTGAGACTCAGAAGCTTGGCTTGTTGGGCACTCCCCGTTCCGGGGCACCACCTCCATTTCAGCATCTGAGCTTATAGCAAAGTTCTACCTTCCTCTCCTGGAACTGAATCATCGGTGTGCACTATGACCGGAAATCCACGCAGAGAGCGTTGGCTTTTTGCTTACACAGTGCATGATTTCCTTATTATTTTTAGAGTAAAGCTTTTCATATGGAAAACTGTAATTTAACTGCTGTAGGAAGACCAAGCTATGAGGATCTTTTCCAAATATATATATTTGGATATATATATATGTATATATATAATCTCCTACGGAGACGATGAGAATGCCATCCATCCTGCGGGGACAAGTTAAAATGACATCAGTCTCACTTGAATCATTTTCAAGTTTATCCGAATGGCAAAAAATTCTAGTTAAGATGAAATGAGATTGAATTTAGGGACCCAGGTTGGCACTGAGGTGCTGAAGTGCCATTTGATCATTCTATGTAAATTGTAATATTTGTAGCTTCTCCTTGCTGACTGCCCCACAGTATAAGAAATGGAATTCTACTTGGTTTACTTAGTGTGCTGGTCTCTGCTGGGTGTGTATGTGGGGGGGGGGGAGGTAGAATTATCCTGATACATGGTCCCACTTCCCACATAGACTCTTGGGGCATTGGATGAGGGTCAAACATGTTTTTCTGCTTTGTGCTTTAAGGGGAAGACTCCTTTTTCTGAGACCTGCCTTGATAAACAAAACATTATTTATTATTTGTATTTACATGTGGAATGAGAATCTGCTAAACTGAAGGTCCAGCAGGATGCCCGTGGTATTGGTAACAATGTAGACCTGGGCTAGATTTACTTCAACAGTGAACTGGATGTCTGCTTTATGGCCTGGCCAGAAATGTACTTTCTTACACCAGTCCTTTTCTGACAGTCCTTGTTCTCATGTTGATGGTGATGGGAATGAGGGTCGTGCAGGGTCAGAAGCAGTGGGTTTGTGGAACTTCTTGTGCTTGGGTAAGTAGATCGAAGCCTGGTAAGAGCAGGGCCAGGACTTCCTTCTCCAGGGCTCCCACTGCTCCTGATCATATAAGTCAAGACATTCTCTTCTCTTCTCTCTCTTGTTGGGGGAAGGAAAGAGGCACATAGCAGAGAGTTTGGTGCAAATGTATCCCTTCAAGAAATCACTCACTAGCAATGCTTGCCTGATACTTAGTTTCTCCACTCATTAAATGTGGATCCTAGTCCAGTGGTTCTACAAATGTGCTCACTGCACGCTGTTATTACTAATCCTCATCATTCCACAGATAGAGATAAACTTTAAAAAAGATAAAATTGAATGTCATAAGAGACTTCTGAAGCTTTCTCTTGAACACAGATTAGCTAAAGCAAATGGAAGAAATTATGAAGTCAAAGAGCTGAACAAAGGATTTCCAAAGGAAGCTTGAGAAGACAAAACAAAACATTGTTTATAACATTATATATAAATGCTTTAGGCATAATGCTTTATGGACAAGGCATTTATAAGCAAAGACATGGAGTTAGAAAACTGAACCTGAAGAGCACAGCATGGGTTTCTCTGGGTGAGAAAAAGCATTCAATGTCGATGGTTTCAATGGCAAAACAGTGAACAATGCAGAAAGCACCAAAAGAAGATGGAAGGAGTAGACCCAGTCATTGCGTGACTGTACCCAAAAGAATCAGTTGACATCTGACCATGTCATGAGGCATCATATGAATTGAGAATGGATGGTAATGATGAAAGAGCCCCCAGCTTCACTAAACACATTGGTTAAAAAACATGTTTCCAGAAAAGCCATTCAAAGTGACATGGAAATGGTTGCAGAGTATCATGTAAGAAAAATTCATCTGGATATCATCCACATGCAAAAGGGACTGTCCAAAACTCAAGCCCAATTCAAAGGGTCATGCAGAATGACATTGTTGCTAATATCAGAGGGTCTCAGCTAAAAGCTGACACTATTGGTTATGAAAAGCCATTTCCAAGGGTGGCTCTAACAAACTAAGGCTACCCTTTCAAAGGGTGGGAATTCTAGAAGGTTTCATTGTGTACACAGGGGATTTGTGCATAGACAAAAAGACAAGAGACTGCCATTCAGACAGGGCATGGGGGTGCTGTGTGGTTTCCAACAAAGAAAGGTGTACATCAAGGTTGTATCCTTGCATACTCATTCAGCCTGTGTGCTGAGATAATCGTGTGAGAAGCTGTGCTTTAAGGAGAAGAAGGTAGACTTAGAGAAAGACCCCTTAACAACCTGTAGACCTAACAGAATACAGAAGACTTGGAGCACGTCTTGAGGAAGATCAAATGCTACGGCCTCCAGTATGAATTAGACACCAACATAAAGAGAGCAAAAAGTTCAAACAATTGGACCAATGAGCAATATCATGACAAATGGAGGGTGGGAGGATGAAGTTGCTAGATTGTACTTGGAACCCCCTCTGTGGGGTTTGTAAGGCTGTAAGTCTTTGCAGAAAGCTGCCTCTTGCTCCTGCAGAGCAACTGGTGGATTTCAACTGTCAACTTTGTAGCAGCAATCGGACACTCACCAGACTACAACACTAGTCATCTTCCTTTAATAGCCAAGGTCTTCCTTTGGAATTTGAGCAGCAAGTGTAATCTGTTGGCTTATCATCAAGACTATTATCCTGAAATTTGTCCAAACTTTAACCTAAACTTTAACATGCTTTCTTTTTGATAGAAGACATCACTTGATGCAAAAAGATCCACTAAAGAAGTCACTCACTGGTCATTTGTGCCTGGTTCTAAACATCTCATCTACTACAGGGAAATGATACAGTGGCCTCTCGCAGTTTTGTGAGGCGAATTGGCAGTTGCAAAGCCAACTTTGAGAGCTGGCACTCAAGGAGAAAAGCGCAATTGTAGCTCTAGGCACAGTTGATCCTTGTGTATCATCTACTCAGAAAAGGGGTGAGCTATTGATTAATGATCACCTGCTCAAAAAAGTGGACAGGCTGCTGAAGCAGCTGCCTAGAAAGGCTGTAGGGGTGATACATTGCACGCTCCCTTCCAACCCCTTTATGCAAGTACAGACCTAGTGCTTGGGGGTAATAGGTGCTTTTGAACATTTTTTGAGCCATCACCTCATCATAGAATTCTAGCTCTGTTTCAAAGGGTTTTTTTTTTCTCAGAAGATAGACAAGATGTTCTGGATAGACACAAATCGAGTCCCTGTTGTAATAAGCTGCATGTCTCTCTCCATTCTCCCTATCCATTTTATTGTAAAAATAAATGTTGCTGAGGTTGGGGGATCCCTGACCCAGGAGTCAGATGGACTCAATTCTAGTCCTGGTTCCGCTGCCCTTGTCTGGTGGTTCACTTGACCTTTCTTCCCTTCCTTTCCCCAAGGAAGGCGCCTGCTGTGTAGAGACGCCGTGGGGGCGTGGGGAGGGTTTTATGAGTGAATGCAACGCTGCTCTCCGGTTATAATACGATGTTGCCAAGAACTTTGAGGAGCTACAATGAAAGATGCTGTGTGAATGAGCATTGTTATTACATTTTCTTAAAAATATGGATCAAAGCCTGGCTATACAGTAAGTGCTAAATGTTAATTATTGTTATAATATCATAACAAAGCAGATGCCAGAACACTAGATCCCATGAGAAAACCTATTATAATAAGCCAGTGTGAAATGCGCATATTACAAAGATTTTTTTTGGCAAGGAGGAAGATTTGGTTTTGAAATCTCAGTGAACAATTAAGCAGAATAATAAAAATCTTTTAATGCTATGAAAAATATAAGTATCTTGACAACTCTTTAACATAAAAATAAGAAGCTGCCTTTCCCCACAGAAAAGAAATGGCATTATTGCTTTTGGTTGTTGTTCTGCGCCAAAGATCTCTCTGAGGCATCCTTGGAAATAGAAAATAAAAGAAATATTCTTGCTCCCCATGACCTCTAAAATAGCTCTTTGTGACAGAGACAAATTGGGGGAGCATTCTCCCAATTTAAAGTGGGGCAGTGCCTGAAGCTGCTCTGTAGTCACACAGCAGAACCCCAGTCTTTGACCGCGTCAGTACACAACATAATCAGAAAATTTTCAGTTCAAATCAGTTCCTATGTCAGTCTTTCTCAGCTTTCTCCAAATGTCGCCTGCATTTGTAACATTAGAGACCAGACAAGCCTTGGCCAGCACTTGTAAGTGCTACTGGCTTCTATTGGTTGAGCTTTTCACCTGTTTACAGAACTAGAAGGCCTGGTGCATCCATTGTATCAGGCCAGCGAGGGCCCAGAGCAGGGAGAGGGCTAGGAGGCAGAGGAGGGAAACTAAATCTAGGAAAAACAAAATAGCATGTTTTTTGGATGAGTTGAAATGTGAAAGAAAAGTAAAGTATTTGGTATTTGACTCCCCTAAAATTGTTAGACAGACACATAATTGAGACCAAGGGACATGGCTCCCTAATGCCTGTGTCCTTCACAGATAACAAAGGCCTCCTCATCCTTGAAACGAAGCAGCCAAGGTCAGGGTCAATGTGCACCACCTCTGCCATCAGGGGTTGCACTGGGTCTGAGAATCGCTGGACAATGCTGGCATTCCTTGTTCAGAACCTTTCACTCAAGCCCTTCGGCAGCCAGGGGCCTGCTGAGAAAGACACAGGGGCTGGGAGGCACCTGCCAGGGATCCTCCGGGTACAGCCACAGTCTGCAAAGACAGTGAGCACAGGGCTTCCCCGAAGAGAAGAGTTAGGGGTGAGACTCCCATGAGCCTTGACCTTCAAGCCAGGCTTTTGTCTCCCAGCGCCATTCAAGCCTAGTCTCTCTGGACAGGTAAGGCCAAGGAAAGTGGCCTGCAGTTACTCAAGAGCAGCCTGGAAGCCTTCGGAATGTGCGTCCCGTTGGTGTGCATGATGGCAAGCTCTCCTTTTTCTGCTCTTTGGACAGAAGTGAGAACCCACAGGAGGGCTCTTCTCTGTGAAAACAGTTTTTCTTCTCAAGGCATTCATTTATTTGCTGCAAACACTGCCAGTCAAGTTGCGTCTCCCATGCAATGGGTCACAGGTGAAGGGTGGCATCAAGAAATAAGTCACCACCCTTGCCCTAAACCTGCCCAAGGCCCAGAAAATCACTACGTGTCAAAGTGTTACGGGGCCCGTGAGGTAAGACCGTGTGTGCTGCCGAGGTTGGCGGTTACTCATGGGTGATGGCGTCACAGGCTGCCCACGCCGCCAGTCATTTCAGAAGCACAGACCCAGGCCCTCCTCCCCAGTCTGTCATCCTTAGCAGGGTGACAGACTGAATCCTTTGCTGAATGTGGCACAGTGGCTGCCGTGCAGGGTGGTGGCAGGAAAGTAAACCTTGATCTCATGCAAGGCCAGTGAGCCTTTTGCCACTGGCCCACCACGGCCCTGCTTCAGAGCTTGCAATGGAGGAGTTCTGTGGTGGCTGCAGGTCAGGGGAATTGACATGGGGAATGGCTTTTCTTCTAGGCCTGGAGAGGTGGGGAAGGTGACCTAACACTGACACCTTACTCCACCTGCAGAAGGAACTCCGTCCAATGCAGCTGGGATCTGCCTTCCTGTTTCACTGAAGAGAAACCCCCCAGCACACTTAGTCAGTGTGCTTAGTCAGGATCATGACTTTGAATGGGTACCACTGTATCCAGAGGACAATGGAGGGGATAGGACACATCTCAAACTATAGCATTAAATAGAGATGCAAGCACAGGTCTAGCCCTAAACCCCAAACCCCCAAACCACCCAAAGCAAACACCGCAGTCAAGTCGATGTCAACCATAGCAACCTAGTCGGGCAGAGAAGAACTGGCCCTGTGGGTTTCTGGGCCCGTGCTGCTGCTTTTCAGGATTAGAGAGCCTTGTCTTTTCCCCTGGGAGGAGCTGGTGGTTTGAAGTGCTGACCTTGTGCTTTGCAACCTAATAGGTAACGAATATGCAATCAGAGTTTAGGCCCATGAAGTGCCTGGCACCCGCCCTTGGACCGTACCACAGTGTCAAAAGCTCTGGTGGATAATGGGGACTACTATGCCAAGAGATCTGTAAGACATCAACTCTCTCCGAATAGCACTGCAAAGAGAAGTCCTCAAGCCAGGTTAGGGGTCATGCGTGTGTGTGTGTGTGTGTGTGTGTGTGTGTGCGTGTGTGTGTGTGTGAGAGAGAGAGAGAGAGAGAGAGAGAGAGAGAGAGAGAGAGAGAGAGACATTCCAGGGATGTGATAGTCAGTCCCCAGGGTGAAAACAGCACTGAATGGCTGCTTTAGAAGCCAGTTGTTCAAACCCCTCCAGGAGCTCTACACAGGAAGCTCTGCCCAGTTTTCATGAATAACACCCCAGCCCAAACCTGCTGCTGGTAGGTCTGCCCCTTTGGCTTTCTGCGACGGTGAGTCTCTTGGGTGCACACAGCCTCATTTTCCTCCAGTGAGTTAGCGGGGAGGCTCCTGGCCTTGCTTTAACCACCCAACAGGTCACATAGGACCCTGCCAGGCACCCCATGGTGCACTTCTGCTCCGCATCACGTGGGGTCACTCTGAGTCAGCGCAGTCGTGCACGTTTTGTTTGCTGCTTGTTTTCCTGCAGATGGGAGCGTGCAGACTCTGACTCTCCTGGCTGTAGTGCACAGAAGGGACCCGCCCCTTAGCACAGTCTTAGAGGGGCCCCACTGACTTCAAATGCCTCTGTTCTTCCCACTAAAACATGATCCCATGAGCCTCTATACCAACACATTTCAACAACGGGGTACTTTTTAATTATGAAAATAAAGGCGGATAATCAACCAACCATCCTCAAGAATTTCGGTCACAGAGAGAAGATGTTTGCTACCAGAAAACAAACCAATATGTCTTGGAAGAAGCACAATTAGAAGCCAGGGGCTGAGAGTTGGTTCCAGCGCTTTGAACCCATTTTCAGGAGAGACAGTGCCTGGCAAGGGCATCCTGCTTGGGAAAGCAGAGGGGCCGTCAAAGACAGAGACTCAGAGAAGGATTGTTGACACAGTGACTGCAACAATGCGTTCAAAACTAACAACGTCACAGAGGGCACAGGCCTGCGCAGTGTCTCTCTCTGGCATAACCTAGAGCCACTGTGAGGGGAAACCGAGTCTACCACCCCAAACTGCAGTAGCACCAGCAGGCTTTCCAGGCTGGCTCAGGTCCCTGGCAATGGTGTTCAGATCCAAAGAGCTGTGTTCACTTCCAGGGCCTCTCTGTGAAGCTGCCTCAGATGAGGGTGCTTCTCGTGATGTGGAAACAGATTCCCATCAAAGGTGGGCACACCCATGGAGTCTGCAGTGACCTCTTTGCTGGGACAAATGCTTCCCATGGACCAGCAGTCCCTGACCACCCAGAAGACGCAGAGATTCAATGATGTGAGCTTTTGCGCACACTGGAACAGGTGGTCTGAAGCTTTGGAGGCCCAGGGAGGAAGGCCCAGGGAGAAGAACAGAGGCTGTGCTCAGGCTGTGCTTCTTTGCAGGACGCCGCCTTCTTGGTCCCATCCCTGGCGGTGAGCACAGAGCTTTCCGAACTCTTGTCTCCTTCGCTCCTACCAAGGGTTAGCGGCCAAGCCGGGACCCTGAGTTCCTTTACAATGATTCCACCCCACACTTGTTTATCCTTTCCACAGTGCTTACTGATGAACTAAAGCAGGGGTCCTCAAACTTTTTAAACAGAGGATCAGTTCACTGTCCCTTAGACCAATGGAGAGCTTGATTATAGTAACAAACAAAAACAAACTATGAACAAATTCACTGCGGGACCCGGATGAATTGACTGGTAAGCAGGAAAGCAGCAGCGGCAAAAACACCTGGTGGCTGGAGGGTAGTAGCTTGAGGACCCCTGAACTAAAGTAAGCATTCTCCTTAGCCACAGTACATTCAAAGTGGTAGAGTCAGAGCACTTATTTGTCTTTTTTCTAGACACCAAGTATGTCTCTGGTCAAACCTGGTGAAGTGCTTCTGGGAGGGCTGGAGTCTAAAGCTGCTCAGATGTGAAACTTAGTAGGGAAGCGGCTTTTTGGTGACACCGCTCCTGCCTAGTCAGAAGCAGGCTGAGAACAGGAACATGTGACATCACCACCCTGTCTGGGCTGGCTCCTGGTGTCCCTGCTCTGCGCCCGCCAGGACAGCTGGCTGCTGTAGAGACGTGCGCTCCAGCACATGCTCCCCAGCTTCGGAAAGTGACCGCTGCCCTTCCACTCTGACACGGCCTGCGGCAACCAAGACCCGACCTCCCCAGGGCAGCTCAGCTCCTCGCCAAAAGGCATTCCAAATTCCACACACGGACACCCTCGAGGGGATGCTCATTAGTACAATTAGATAGCATTTGATTAATGGCCGTTGGCAATATTCCACCAAGAACTGTGTGGCCTCGCGAGGGTCTGGCAGGCAAGAGAGATTCCGACTTGACTGTCTCCCCCAGACAAGCCTGGCTGCTCAGTTCCCAATGTCTCCCTGTGGCTGGCGGGGAGGAGAGCATTTCAGCCTCTCATTCCTGACATGGAGACACTGCTGGCCTGGCAGGAAAGTCTCCTTTATCTTCCATAGGAGAAAGTGCCATTGATGGATCCTGGAGCTAGATGTTGAAATGCTAGAGAGAAAGGTAGGGAGGGAGCAGGGGGAGAAAAAGGTTGAATCAAATTTTTCCGTTATTTTTTTCAATATACAAAACTGGAGAATATGTAACTGGAAAATTTCAAGCCACCAGTGCTAACTTTCATGATGCTAGAAACTTCCAAGCCAAATATATTGACTAATCCAGTTCTCAGTTGAGTAATTCTTCATTAATTTATTTGTGTGCACTCATCCAATAAACTCTAATATTTGCTACTCAAATAAGCTGAGACTTTTATGGGTGACAATAAAATTGAGTTTATCTGAGAATAGGGTATTATCTGTGGGGAGGGATTTTTCTTCCCAATGCCAGGAAAACTTTACTATCCCCATTTACTAATTAATTTTGTCAACATATATTTATTACGTGTAAACTATTTGATAGATACTAAAACCTGTTGAAATTCCACAGTGAAAGGAGCAGACAGGCTCTGTCTTCATGCTTACATTCAATGATTCAAATAAAACCTTCCTTTGACTCAAGAAGTGTGCATTGAGGGCAGAGATTCTGTCCCAAGGGTGCAGAATAAGGTGCAGGGTTCTCCTTTCTCTGAGAACAGAGGTGAAGTCACGGGTTTTCAAAGGTTGGTAACTAGAACCAAACTCACTTCTCTAGCCCATTCTGATGTTTAGCAGCCCAGCAGGGCAGGATGTAGGCACCCTGTCTGGCAGGTTCAGTGATTTGGCTTCTGCTCTTTCAGGAAGTAGAAAGGCCTTGCTTTCTCCCAAGCTTCGACTGGTGGTTTCAAACTGCTAACCTTGCAACTAGCAGCCCATTGGGTCACTGCTGCACCTCAAGTAGTTGTGAGTGGGTTTGTGAGCAGGGGTGTGTGATTGGGAGGAGACCTCACAGGAGCAGGGGCAGCGAGAGGGTCCACATCTGTCTTCCAGGAGGCTTAGCTTTCTAAGCGGTCCTTCATGTTGGGCACCCTGTCTGCCTCACCTGACAGGTGTAGCAGGTGGAGAAGTTGACTTTCTTCTCCAACGCCTGGTCCTCTCCTGCTCCTCTCCAGCATGGTTCACGGTGCTGTGCTGCCGAGCCAACTTGTGGAGACCCAATGTGGTGAAGCAGAGCTGCTGCACAGAAACAGGGCTGTGGTTTATAGAAAGCAGATCTCCAGGCCACCTGTAAGAAACACCACCATCCTTATAGCCCAATGGTTACTTGTTCATAATACCTACTACTGTGTACTCTAAAAGCTTGTCGTCCAGAACCTTCTGTAATGCTGCTTGGATTCCAGGGTTTATTTCACTCTGCATACTTTTCACTAGTTTCTTCTAAGGAGAAGATTTAAAATACTGAACAGCTAGCAAGGCATGGGTTTGACCAATCAGAATAGATGCACAGCTGATTAAAATGGGCGCCTACAGCTTTGAACTCCTGCCCCTGATGTCCTGGGACCTCCCAGCCAATTTTCCAGCCTGATTAGAGCCTAGACAAACATGATTTGGAAACAGACGAAACCACAGACCACCCTAATCTTTAAACTTCCAATTTGCTTTGAATTCTTTCAAAACTATCTGTGTAGATAGGCAAGTAACTCTCCACATCTCAAAGCTGTCCAGTAAAAAGGGGACTTGCTGCCCTGGTTTGTGAGAGCCTGCACATCTGGGTGTGGGAAGGGCTGGATGGAGAATGTGTGTGTGTGTGGTGGGGGTGGGGGTGGGCGAAATGGTATGTAGACAGGAAAGATGCCTAGGATGGCTTGTCTGGGAATACTTGAGGCATGAGGGGATATGGGGAAGGAGCGAAGACCTGAGTCAGACAACAAGTTGTTTCGGTTTTCCTGTGGCCATAGGGAGAGCCCAGTCCAGTAGCTTTCCTGGTTTTGTGAAGGAGAATATTCTGACAAGCCCCTTCCTGATCCTCTCTGTGCAGCAGGCCCCTTGCTGAGAGTGGTCCTTTCCTCTTGCATTAGACTACTAGAATGATGTTGCTAACATATAACCATCTGATCCTGAGTGTCAATATTTACAAGGAGAAATCGACTTGCTATGTCAGTTACAGTATTTACAACTGCCCATAAAAACTACACATGGAAACAACAAACACATTCACATGCCATTTTTTGAAAAGTTGGTCCTTAGGGGGCATCAGCAAGAACACTGTGCCATGTACAGATTATTTTAAAACACTTGAAAAGATCTGAACGCCACTGGATTGGGGGTGAGGGGGTGGAAGTGCATAAAAAATGCCCATCTCTTGAATTGCACGTTCTCCATGCAATTGAGCTGTGTTCCTAGGAGAAGGGGGACATTGAGAAATGAGCTTTCCTGGGGAGGAAGAGGACCCACATGGGCAGAGTATCTAGACCTCCCTGCGCCATAGGTGGCGATATAAAGACCTAATGAGGAAACAGTAGTCCTGGTGGCAGAGTGGGCTATGTGCTGGACAGCTTGCTGCAAGGTCAGCAGTTCCAAATCTCTAGCGACTCTTCTAGAGAAAGATGAATCTCTCTATTCCATGAAAGGGGGAGGGTCTGGGAAACCCCCAGGGGTAGTCCATCCAGTCCCACAGAGCTGCTGCGAGTTGGAGAGAAGGCTGGAATGTCCAGTGTTGTGGTCTCTCCCACCAGGGGAGAGAATGGAGCAGGTCAGGCGCTTGTTCAATGGGCGAGGATACCTGGCAGTACCTTCTGAGGAAGTACCACTGGCCCCTGACCCTGGAGTAGTCCTCGGCGGGTGGTCCACAGAGTTTCTTTGCATTGCCCTTCACATAAAATCAGTACTCTCTCCATAGATCCTAGGCTCGAACCACAGTAGGTCACTCCCCCAAGACAATGATCTGTCAGCCTGTAAGTCTCTGCCTGGAGTCTTTCATTGTCTGGAATATTCTTTTTTTGCGGGGGTGGGTGGGCATCACTGTCTTCTGGTGGTCATGGGAGCTACCCAGCGCTGCTCCTGAGAACTGCCGCTGGATTTGAACCGCCAAGCCCGCGGGCCGCAGTCCTGCACTCAACCACTTACACCACTGGGGCTCAGCCCTGGAATATTCTTTGTAAAGTTCCGAGCTGCCTGGATTGCAGTTTCCCTGAAGGACCTTGTCCCTGTGACCTGGCTCTGTTAGTAAATGGGTCAACAGAATCTTTCTTTTTGGAATTCTAATAGCTCCCTAGGGAATATTTTGCAGCTGCCTGAAGCAGAGTCCTCTGACACAGTGTCCTAGAGACAAGATTGCAGCCCCCCTGCTGGGATTGCTACAGTGTCCTCTTTCCCAGCGTCCTCCACTTTGTCCAGCATGACACCCCTTTGCAGTTTTTAGGGACCATTCTCTCTGATAATTTGCCCAAAGCATGAGAGACACAGTTTCCCCATCCTTACGTCAAAGGGGCCTTTTGACGGTTTCTCCCAGGACAGATTTGTTCTCTCTTCTAGAAGCCTGTGGTACTTTACATGTTCTTTTCCAGCACCACAATTCAAAGGCGTTAATTGTGCTGTGATCTTCCTTGCCTGTCTGACTCCGTAAGCATAGGAGGGGGTGGGAAAGATTGTGGCTTGGGTCAGTGGTGCTGAGGTTTTAGTTTTTGCAGCTGAATTGCCGAACACTGCTTGCTTTCCTGACGGCTACTTCCAGGGACCTGATATCATTTTACTTAGATCTTTCCTACCTTGTGGATGAATTGAAAAGAGGTCAGAAAAAGGGGACAAGAGAAGAAAGGGAAAATTAATGACAATAATAGGTGACATTTATTGCTTCCCCTACTTCATTAACATATTCTACCAATGGTATCCAAAGCTGGGACACCAAGCTTGGCATGATCTGAGTTTCTGAGACTTTAATTCTGATACAATCAAATTATTCTATTTATTTTATTGATGCTATTGCCAAGTCTCAGTAGGTGGTGGAGAACAAACAAGGTCTGAATGGGACTATGTCCCGTGCCCAGAGGAGCCAGTCTCCACGTGGAGAGCACCACATGTCAAATGTAGTCTGTCGGGGCCTCAGGACAGGATCTGTGGAGGAAGGCGGAGGGAAAATTGAGTTGGTGTGGTTGAGAACTTCCCAAGTCTTCATTGGGAAGTGACATTTGGGGTTTGACTTCCATTGCTAGAGAAGAGATTTCATTTGTGGCTTGAAGTCCCCGTGGTCAGAAGAACCGTTTGTTCCCACCCGGGTGAAGAAGAGACGGCTGGTGCTGTGTGTGTGTGCAAGAGTTGCTATCTGTGGAAAAGGAGTCGGATCTGACTTCTGAATTCAAGGGAACTTTCCAGAATGTTTTATCAGTCTTTCCATTCTTGGCATTTTTACACAAAGGCAAAGAAAGACAGGTGACTCCAAAAGTTCATTTTGGTCTGTACTGGTAGCTTTGCACTTGTGGTGCATAGTCACCAGAAACGTCACTGAAACAAAGATTCTACAGAAGTTATAAATCACTGTAATTCTGGTCAAATTCAGATATCTACATTCTTATCAGCACCTCAAGGGTCTCTGGATCAATGGCTTGTTACACCCACTTTATAGTGAGGAAGCACTCTTCTCTGATTTAGTGAAATATGCTAACAGGCATATTCTAGGAAGAGTTTGGTTGAGAGATGACAAGGAAAGCAATTAGCATTCTGCATAAATTAAATAGATGTCTTCTTTGGGTGAGCAAATTGTTCTACTGTTAATAATTTGGATCACTGTAAGCATGATTAGTAGAAGTGGGGATTTCTCCTGAGACTTGTGGTGGGGATGAGAAAGCACACTGTCAGGAAGGAGGTGGCTCCAGAAACAAGAAGACAACTCAGGCATTCAAGGACTGTGGTGTCCAGCCAGGATTTCCTTTTGACTGAGAAACTTCAATCGCAATGTGACCTTGGATCCTGTTTCTAGCGCTGAGAAACTTGTCTCCTTATTGGGGCTCAGACAGCTCTCAGCACAGCCCATCCATCCATCCATTGGATGCATCTGTTGCCATCACCATTTTCAAAACATTTCCTTTTTCTAACCCAAACATTTCTTTCTACTTGAGCCCTTTACCCATTATCCTCATCCCCCCCCTCACAAATTCTTGATAATTTATACATTATTATTTTTTTCATGTCTTATACCGACCAAAATCTCCCTTAATCCAATGTTTCTGTTGTCCATCCCCCTGAGTGGAAGTTATATGTTGACCATGGCAATCAGTTCCTCCTTTCACTTCCACCTTCCCCCTTATCCTCCTGGTATCACTACTCTCATTATTGGTCCTGAGGTGTCTATCTGTCTTGGATTCCCTGTGTTTCCAGCTCTTATCTGTAGCCATGTACATACTTTGGTCTAGTCAGATTAGTAAGGTAGAATTGGGGTCAAGATAGTGTGCAGTGGAGAGGAAGCATTAAAGAACTAGGAAAGTTGTATGTTTATTCAGTGATATACAGCACCTCCACCGGCTCATCTATTACTTGTGACCCTTCTGTGAGGGTATGTCCAATTGTCTGCAGATGGGTTTTGGGTCTCCACTTTTCCTCATTCTCATTGGTATGATTTTTTGTTTTGTGTTTTTGATGCCTGATACCTGATCCCATGACACCCCATGGTAGAACAAGTTGGTGTGCTTCTTCCACATGGACCTTGCTGTTTCTCAGCTAGATGACCACTTGTTTATCTTCAAGCCTTTAAGACCCCAGATATTAGATCTTTTGATAGCTGGGTACCATCAGCTCTCTTCATCACATTTGCTTATGTACCCATTTTATCTTCAGCGATCATGTTGGGAAGGTGAGCATCACAGAATGCCAGGTTATTTGTAATTTTTTTTGGCATCACTGCCCTCTGGTGGAAGTGGGAGGCCAAGCCTTGCTCCTGGTAAGCTGCTGCTGGATTTGAACTGCTAAGCCAGTGAGCTGCAAGTCCCGCACTCAACCACTATGCCATGGGGGCTCAGCCAATGCCGGGTTATTTGAGAAAAGTTTTATTGCTTCGAGGGAGTACTTAAATAGAGGCCCAAAGTCTGTCTGCTAACTATTCTCCTTTTAAACTCAAACCTTCAGTAGAAGTCTATTAAGTGTGGCTGGCAGCAGTAGATCAGTGAGAAAAGTGTTGTGGAGGAAAGATATAGCCAAGATGGTCAGATGTGCAAGTGCTCCTGGGTAATCAGGTGATGTCATGTCAACTTGAGATGGGTGACGGTATAGGGATGGAATCCAATCTGTCAATCAGGTTACACACAGATTGATGATGCCTCCTTAGGGGTGGAGGAAATTTGAAACCCATTCCCATCTCCATCCCCCCCCTCTCTCTTTGGCTTCACCTTCCTGCTTTGCTGGGACTCTGCTGTCTACCTGTGCCCTGCCAGGTTTCCATGGACTTTACGCCCTCAGGCCTGTGATCTTCCTGCTTCCAGTTCAGCATTCTCCATCTCAGGCATGTAGCTCAGTGAGTCTGTAGAGGGACTGCTGGACTAGCAGTGACCGAAGCACTTGAGTTGGGCTGAACTGGGCAATCTTGTTGATAAGGGAGGACCTCTTGATAGAAGGCTCTTTCTTACATGATGATGCGGTTTTGTTTCCCTAGACAATCCCTGCCTCACCCACAAACCACCCCTTAAAAAAAGTAGAAGGGCTGTGGAAGGGAACCTCATTTAATCAGGAGAGATCAGGATTTGTGAGAGTGAAGTTTGGTTTTGTGCCAGCATGTTTCTTTCTCAGAGTTGGGGGAATGAAGCACCATGAGGGGCTTTAATGAACAGAAACTATTCTGGAAGCTAGAAGACCCAAACCCGGGGGTCTGCTGCAGTCATTTCTTGGTGAGGGAGGACGTTTTTGATTCCCCTGTTTTCACATTGGTGGCTCCCCTAACTCCCTGGTGATTCTTCACTAGCGGCTTCTGCTCGAATCGCCGCCTAGGGGCTCACGTGGGTGCTGCCCCTTTGCGTGTCTGTGTCACGACGTCGCTTAGATGGAACCAGGACCGCCCCTACTGCACCAGTGGGCTGCAAACTTCAGAGATCAGGAAGAAGGCACAGAAAAGGGCAGGTCTTTCCGCACAAGCTTGCTAAGAGTTGGCGTCCAGTGGAGGACAACTGAGGAGCAAGAGTTCTTCCACGTCCTTCTGTGAACTCTTTGCTGGCCCCTGGGCAAGTATCACTCACCGACCTTTCAGGCTCTCAGATTTCTGGGGAAGGTGCTATCCCCAATTGTACGACATGCCTGGCAGGGACCCAGATACCTTTGTTGACTGAGGAAATTGTCCTCACTCCTCCAGAGTCCACTTCGGACACATAGGTCCCACATAATTCACTCAAAATCAAAAGTTTCTTAAAATTTTCCCCCTTAATTTCAACATGCTTTCCATTACAGAGAGCACATGGTGTGAACAAAAAACTTGAAGCAAAAATACTTTGATCACATAAAAGTTAACTAACACCATCTACAAAGATCATATTCTTAAATAAAGCTGCTGTCATAACTACTGAAGTTTTTACATCATTTTGGGGACACAGTTAATTCCATTCTAGCCATGCTATTATCCATTTCATGACTGAATTATTTTCCAGGTTGAAATTTTAATTTTTATCATGCACTTTCATTAATGCAAGAGAGACATGATGAGTTCAGAAACAATCCTAAAATAATTTCACGCAATACAGATTTTGAATCATTACATAGAACACCTATGTACCTTTTGACTCTCGGAGAGGACCATATAGAAAGCAGAATGTCCCCCTTGATGTCGGGGTCAGACCCTATGGGATGCACGTGTTCCTCTGCACTCAGGACAGAAGCAGTGAGACACGCATGTCCCCCTGAAACCTTCACTGCCTTTTATATTCCTACAAGTTAGGCCACCTGAATGTAGTGTTTGTATGACCATGGAATCAGTACAAAAAAGATAGCTTTCAAATCATGCAGAGACCCCCACACTGTTCTGATCACCTTCACTCCCCAGGGAAAAAAGACCCAAGTGTTGCAAAATTGTGCTGCCAGGGACCCTCACCCCATAAGATACCCTGTAATGACAAGGACTAGTGGCCCCTGCTCATTTCTTCTGTTATAAGACGTGGTCTGTGACCCTCATGATGGTTGCGGCCCTGTCAGTGGGGAAGCAGCTTCCCAATCAACCCTAGAGAAGGACAATGTTGGTGGACACAAAAGGGTTAAAAGACAAGGTGACCCCCACCCCTGCCCCACCCCACCTCTCACCATCAGAAGAAGCTCGGCCAACTGTAGTGACATACACACAGCTCAGCACAATGTTTTTCAAATAATTACCGAACCTCACTTGGACTGAAGCCACATCTGCTATGATTATGGGATTCAAGTCTGGCTTGTTAAGGTCGACATGCAGAGAGATCCTTAGTAAAGGTTTCAGATATTCATACAATTAAATGAAATATCAGTGAGACTCTCAGACAAAAAGATTGCTATGCAAATTTGGAGTCTCATTATTCCTACCAAAGGTTGGAAAAATAAGAACAGATACGGTCACATCGTCCCTGGTTGGCAGTTGGTCTGCTTTGGACATGGGTCACATTTGAGGTCTGTTTGATCATAAACACCTGGTCTCCGAAGTATCCTGCCGTTTGTTACATTTTCGAAGCCCAGGATGGTAAATTTAAAATTCAAATTCTTATGAAAAACAGAGAATGTAGCTATAGAAGTGTTTCAGACCACAGCATTTTAAATGAAGGTTAATTTTCTGATAAAATAGGAAATGAAGCAAAAATTATCTCTGCACGCAAGCATGGTTTAGAATACTATAGCTCAATTAGATGTTCTGATTGTGCAAGCAATCAGTTTTGTGTCTTGTAAAACTTCTCCTTTTCAGATTATGAAGCTTTTCTAAACTGAGATTAGCAGGGGTATTAAGCGTACAATAGATAAGAGATCAATCTGAGCTAGAAGGAAAATTACAACTTAAGAGGGTTCAAAACTAAATGAGAACTTCCTAGATTCCCTTGGTGGGAAGGGTGTTATTAAAGACTTGTCCAGCATGGAAATTAACTGCAAGGTTCAGAGGAAGGGGAAGTTATTAGTTTTTCTTTTTCCTCTGATATTGAGTTCTTCTAAGTCAATGGAATTTTGCTTTGTGAATGCAGAAAGACACATCAAGTTTGTAAATCAGACCTATACAAGGTAAAACCTTCAAAATCACTTGAGGGGGAATAAACAGAATGTTTACTGGATTTGGGGCAAGGAAATTGAAGACCATTGGGGTGTCCTAATTTTTTCAGCAAAACCAACATATGACAAATGTTTTAATAATCATATATATATATATTCTGATTCCTTATCAAGTCTTTTTTTGTTCATTATCAAGTCTTTTTATTCAGTTCTCACCCGGTTGTGTCCAGAAAGTGCACAAGTGCAGTCATTTTGAACCCAGCCTTCCCTTCTGTTTTCAGCTTTTGTAGTAATGTTTCAGGAAATGTTAACATGTGCAGGTCTCATTCATCATTGAATGAATGAGTGAACGCATGACGCATCTTCTTAGTAAGAATTTTGGCTCATATCGTGCCTCTCAGTGTTCCATCGCCCTGCTCAGGGATCATTTCGATAATGCCTGTGTTGGGATTGTGGTCACCATCTCCCCACTTCTCTTTTGAGTTGTCCTCCCACCCATCCCCATCCCACACCTCAAGCACGGAATGCAGGGTAGCGAGATGCAGGGGCGTAGCCAGCTCTCACCACTGGTCACACCAACTGCACCAGGCCCTCCCCTGGGGCTTCTCTTACAGGCTCAGTTCTCAGTGTGGCTGGGAGCCAGCTCAGAGGTCAGATCTAAGAAGCTCTCCTGGCCCAATGGGTGTCCCTTCCCCATGTACTGGCTCTTGTCTCATTGTTTCTGTTTATTTGCTTGTTTTTGTTTTTGAATTTCCTATGATTTAAAGGTATCCTTCCTGGTCAGAAGGTTTTTCAAGGTCATGTTCACTTTATGTCTCTGGTATATAAATATGTCAATGTATGTCTTATAGGAAGTACTTGCTGCTTTGACGGTGGCAATTGAATATATTTGATAATCCCCAAAGAAGTCACAGGGTTTCACTTGAAAATGAGATGTGCCTTTCCTGGAAACTTGAAATGATGGCCTTGAAAGTCATTAGGACTGAAGTTGGTGTCCAGAAGTTGCCCGGGACAAAGGTCCACAGCTCTCTGATCACCAAATTGGGATAGGGATAGTTCATGGCTGGATGGCAGACATGTGGGGTACACAATCAATGGACAATGGTTTGTAGTGGCAAGATGTCATCTACATGTCTGTCAATGTGATTATCATTGAAGATGATAGTGGATGAGATAGGATTTTTTCTCAGGAAGGAGAACTAAGAGAACACCATCTTAGGCATTTTACATATGAATACATAACTCTTTGAAATGAACCCTGTAACTTGCATCTATAGTACAGCATGTTAGTGAAATGGTGAAATCAAAATCTTTGGAATCAAATCGTTTATTAGATTGTTTATCTGATGCAAATCTCACAGCCATTTATTAGTAGCAAGATCCAAGAAAAGTCATCAGTTTGTCTCAGTTCTCAAGTATAAAATCAAATTTTTAGAAGGCTCCATGACATTTTAGTGAGGTCATACCTGTAGTATATATAGTACATGTGGTATAATATATATGTAGAGTAATGTTCCACACACAATGTACAGAAACTCACTGCAATCAAGTCAGTCTCGACTCATAAAAACTCTGAAGGACAGAAGAAAGATGCCTCTGTGGGTTTCTAAGACACTGACTCTTTTATGGGAAAAGAAGTCTCGTCTTTCACATAACATGGGTTCTAAGAACATCTCATTTAAAATATCAGCAGACACATAACACACAAATAAAAACATATTTTTGAGAATGAGGGGGAGTGGAGCAGAGATCCAAAGCCCATCTGTAGACAGTGGAACAATCTCCCCACAGAGGTGCCACAGGGAAGGGATGAGTCACCAGGGTGCAGTAAAGCATCAATGAAATGGACTATATTCCTCTGGTTCCTTGAGGCTTCCTCACCCTCCACTCCCATGACCTCAGTGCTGCTTCCCAATTCAGACTAAACCGGAACGTGTACACAGGTATAGATAAGAGATGGGAGGGCATGACACACAGATTCTGGGAACATGAGTGGGAATAGTGAAAGCAGAAGGATGGGGGAAGCAGGGAAGAGGAAGAGAAAAAGGGGAAACCGAGTGCAATGATTGACACATAACCATACACCCCTCCACAGGGGAAGGCATCACAGAAAACATGGGGGAAGGGAGACAGTGGTCATTGTGAGATATAAAAATAAGAACAATGTACAATCTATCAAGGGATTATGGGCTGGAGAAAGAGAAGTTGATACCCAAGTGGGGGGGGGGGAGTGAGAGCTGATACCAAGGACTCAATAGAAATTAAAGAAAGAGGGCAATATATGTACAAATTTGCCTGATGCAAGCAATGTATGGCTTGTTACAAGAGTTGTAAGATTCCACAAAGTAAAATAGAGACACTGAGATACAAATATTTTTAAGCACTTGATCTGAGATACAAATATTTTTAAGCACTTAATCAGATCAGCATGCAGCCAGCAATGCTTGATGGAGTTCTGAATTCAGTTTTGTTGTACTTTTTCTTCTACTCAAGGGGACTGTTTCTCTCTAAATCTATTGCAAAGGTTTTGTGCTTTTTGAGCCTTCAGGCTTCCTGTAGTTACTGCAAAGATTTTAGGAATTTCTCTTGCATTGTTTTGAGTTTCCCAAGGATTGCCTGTATACCATACAGGTCCTTATCTTCTCAGAGTGACACAACACACTGCACAAACTAGCTGAAGGTGTTTCTAAATTTTTAATTTTCAAAGGACATTCCTGAACCTGGCTGCAAAGCTCCATAAATTAAATTCGAATTCATCACATTTGTGACGAGGTTGTTAAAAATCTGTAAGTGTTATGAATTTATGACTCTGCACACATTCAGCTGTTGACTGCTTCTGCTTTTTGGTCTTTGTATTTCGTGTGGGATAAAACTTATATTTGTGAGTGAGATATCATTATAAATCTTTCATGCACCACAAGTGCAATTTTAAATGTTTGCAAGCATAAAGAACTATGCCCATGAGATATCTGTTATGTGTTATGGATTATAGGTGTTGAATAACTTGCAAAAAAGCCCCAACTAGCTCAAGCCCTCAAGCCCACACTTGAGCACTGAACTTCATTGCTAGTGCCTAAAGTTCAAGAAGAGGGGATCATTTGAGGTGGAGCTAAGATATCACTCTGTGGATATGTTGCTTGTAAAATATGTCACATGTTCACAAATGAACCATCTTCCTACAATAAACATGCCCTATACATTTCTAGCTGACATCGTGAGAAAGAAACAGCATCTTGGCATCCAAGTTTCATGTTCCCATTGCTCTCAAGAGTCACCAAAGGGAGGCCAGCATTCAGAAGCTAGTTTGCCTCTCCTCATTATTTTTTGAAATCTTGACCCCAAACTTCTGGGTTATCAAAAGTAAAGGTGTCAGCATCAAAGAGATTGCAGATTCCTTGAGAATCCCTTAAAAATTATGAAAAGTCTTCTAGGCCCACCTCTTGTCAATGGACAGAGAGAGGCTGGTGCCCAGCTTCTTTCCTGCATGCAGAGGGGCCTGCAGTGATAGCTCACCATCCGTGGGCGCTGTGACTGGCATCTGGGCATGGACCCTGCTTGTATGATGTGGTCCTTTTCAGAGGGAAAGGGATACAATGAAGCATCATTAGAGCAAATGATGAGATCGATTCTAAAATACGTAAGCATTTCATGCTGACTCTGCACTTCGCGGCTGGAGGCTTTAAATTTTGCTGTGCTGTCAGAAAGACATGATTCCCAAATTTATCCAAGCAGCAGAATCAGCTGAAGAAACATATATGTGTGTGTATACATACACATAGACATATATAATTTTCTCCCCACCCTGGACCTCACCTCAGACCTAAATCAAAATTTCCTTGCACATCAATCAGTATCTTGTTATTAATGAGTTCTGTGGGCCAGCTTTCAAGAACCAGAATGTAGTCTCATGGTCACCTTTGCCCTCTAGTCTTTTGAACCTTTTGTGTGAGCTATTTTGGGGCACGGGTGGTGCTGAGGGTGAGGCATGGAACTGTTGTTGTTGGATAGATGCCATCTGCCTTCCTGTATGCTGCCAAGCACAATCCCATGACCCACAGGATGAAGTATGAGCAAGTTCTCCACCCTCAGGATGCTTCTGATGTCTGAGTCCAGTGTGGCAGCCCCTCTGTTGATCCCTCTTCTTGAGGGTCTTCTTCATTTTGCTGACCTTCCACTTGATGAACTTGATGTCCTGCTCCAGGAATGGGTCTCTCCTGTTAACACACTCAAAATACATGCGATCAAATCTCACCCATCTTTCTTCTATTGAGCTTTCTGGTTAGGCTTCTTCTGAGACAGATCTGTCCGTTCTTTTAGAAGCAAGCCTGCAGACTTTCACTATTCTTTGCTAGCACCACAATTCAAATGCCACGGTTCTTCTCAGGTCTTCCTTATTCAGAGTCCATTTTTCACATGCAGCTGAGGCCATTGACAATATCAGGCCTTAGATCTGGTGCATCTGAGTCCCCAAAGAAAACAGCCTTGAGTTTCTTTCTCTGCTCAAGTCTGTGTAGCTGATTCTTCCTCCATGTCAAATTCACCCGCCTTCTCATTAGCATCTCAGAAATATTACTGTCTTCGTCCAGTCTGGGTAGACTAGAGAAACAAATTCATGAACACTCATGTGTATATTGAGAGCTTTATCTAAAGGGTAATTGTGCATTAAGAAAGCATCCCAACCCAGTCTACTATAAGCCCATAAGTCTGATACTTGCTCATATGTCTGATACCAATTCCTTGCCAGACTCATGAAACCCATACAATGACGTTTAATGCAGGATAAGCACAGACCAGTGGGTAGAAAGACCTGGTAGCATTGTAAGCATCTCAGTGCTGGGAGGGATCTCCATGTGGCTCCTCCCACTGTCAGACTCTAGCAGAGTTTCATGTGCCTTGTCGGAAGAGAGTCATTGCAGGGAGTGAGCAGAGAGAGAGTCTCCTGCTTCCAAGGAGGAAATATCAGATTTCCCACAATTTTCAGAAGGCCATGCCCACACAGAAGCCTTATTGGCTATACAATGATTGACAGGCTAGATTCCACCCCTTCACACCCAACCCTCAAGCTGACACCAAATTGTGTAACTCCCACACCTACATAAGCATTGCTTTGAGTTGAAATCAATTTGAAGGCAGGACTCTGTATAGGAGAGAGTTCTAAAATATTTACCGGTATATGTTTTAACAATTCTCATCTCCTTTTATGGATGGCAAAAAGGAGGCATTGGGATCTTAGTTTCTCCATTTAAGTTTGTGTAGCTTGCTTGGACCCGAACCCAGGCTTTCAGGCGCCCAGAAAGCTGTCACTAGGCCTGTGGTGTACAGCAACCAGGCGTTAGGGGGAATGCAGAAGGCCAATGCAGGACATTGTGTACATTTTAGTTCTCAAGAGAAACACATGGTTTCTCCATACCTGCCAGGTTTCATGTTAAATACTGGAATGTCATTGAGTCATCTCAGACTTCGAGCCACAGGACACAGGAGGAAACACTGCCCGCTCCAGGGCCAGTCTCACAATTTTAATTATATCCGAATCCATTGTTCCTGTCGGTCCTTTTTTATCACACTTGGTCCTCCTTACACCTCCCTTCAACTTTAAAAGCATCTAGGTCTTTTCCAGGGACTGGCTTCTCTCCTGAGGAGATGTCTCAACTGCTATAAGAAGGTAAAATAAACCCAAACCCACTGCTAACAAGTAGATGAGGATGCAGAGTGACCCCTAAGAGAGGGAGGGATGGCAGTCCCGGTGAGTTTCCAAAACTGTAACCATTTACAGGAGCAGAAAGTCTCCTCCATCTGAGCTTCTCCCATGGAGTGTCTGATGGATTCAAACCCCAGACCTTGCAGTTAGCAGCCAACTGGTACCACTCTGTTTTCAAGCTCCTCTGCTGAACTGCTAATCTGAACTCACCCACGGTGTCACCAGTCGGTCACACTACATCCTTTGACCGGTTTAGTCGACGGTTGGTATTCATCAATCGGTCACACTGCATCCTTTGACCGGTTTAGTCGACGGTCGGTATTCATCAATTGGTCACACTACATCCTTTGACCGGTTTAGTCGACGGTCGGTATTCATCAATCGGTCACACTGCATCCTTTGACCTGTTTAATCAATGGTCGGTATTCATCAATCGGTCACACTACATCCTTTGACCGCTTTAGTCGACGGTCAGTGTTCATCAATCGGTCACACTGCATCCTTTGACCGGTTTAGTCGACGGTCGGTATTCATCAATCGGTCACACTGCATCCTTTGACCGGTTTAGTCGACGGTCGGTATTCATCAATCGGTCACACTGCATCCTTTGACCGGTTTAGTCGACGGTCGGTATTCATCAATCGGTCACACTGCATCCTTTGACCGGTTTAATCAATGGTCGGTATTCATCAGTCGGTCACACTACATCCTTTGACCGGTTTAATCAATGGTCGGTATTCATCAGTCGGTCACACTGCATCCTTTGACCGGTTTAATCAATGGTCGGTATTCATGGTGACTGTACTTGCAAGTTCGCCTGCCCCCTGTTTTATTTATGACCCCCAAGGAGAGCACTTTTGCACCCCTTTTTGGACATGGATGGCACGGTGGGGAATCGGGTACTTGGTGTGCCTATTTCCAGATGAAGTCAAGTCACAGGACTCTGCTTCTTGTCTCAGCTTTCGTACCTTACACCCGTGTTCTTTCCTGGTTGATTTAATGCCATGTTTTTTCATATTTGTGTGCTTTGGGCTGGCGGTTTTACTGTTGAGAATGCTTCCCAGGTGTAATACTGGACTGCTGTGTGGTGTTTCTAAACACGGAAAGGCTGTGATGTGCTGTATGGGGAAAATATGCAACTTAAGAAGTTTCATTCCATGAATGGTGGAGTGGTTAGCAAGGAAGTTGGCTGATTATCCATCAGCAAGATCAACTCTTTCACGATGGGATTACTTTCTGCTTTGAGTAGTCTGGTGAAGCTATGGATTCTCTAACAGGAGGCATTTTGAATGAAACAAAAGGAAAAAGAGTCTTTGAGGTCATATTGACTTCAAAAAAGAACCCTGGTGATGGAGTGGGCTCTGTGTTGGGCTGCTGCCTGGGAAGTTGGCAGTTCTAACCCACCAGCCTCTCCAAGGGATGAAGGGGAGGCTGTCTGCTCCCAGGCAGATTGACAGTCCCAGAGACTCAATCGGGTCATTCTGCTATGCCTCAGGTGGTCACTACAAGTTGGGATTGGTCTGTTGGCAGTGGGTTTTTCAAGAATAGACTTTGACCCAATTCGTGGGGTGTGTCTGTCCCCAGGGTTCTCTGCCATTGGGGTGGGTGGAATGAGGGCCTCTTCTTCAGTGTCATGCAGTTTGGAGTTGGAGCACGTCAGCCCCCTGTGCTCAGCGGTGAGGGACAGAGGTTGGTCCCATGCTTTCCATGGTTCACAACAGGATGACTGAGGATGGATTCAGATAAAAACACCAACGAAGTTTGTGGATTGATCAACAAACCTGAGATGATGAGAACCCAACAGAACCGAACCCTATATCACCTAGCCCTAGTCGCAGTGTGAACCTGTTCATCCAGAGGCCGAGGTGACTTTACAGAACCCCACTACAGTGAATGAGCAGCACTGACTCGAACTTTGCAAAGCTACTTTTAAAAGTTGCAAGCTGAAAGCAGCACCAATAAGAACATCAATGAGAAGCCGAACGTGTGTGCAGTCTTGTGAAATTCAGTCCCCAGGACGGGGGTGGAGGGGAAAGGAGTGCTCAGAAGATGCATGCTTCCCAGTCAGGAGCTATTAGTAAGTGAAACAAACATTACTATTTTTCAAATTCTTATTTTGGTAAGACTAAGTGTTTCTTAAGGCACAGCTGCATATAAATTAATTACATGGAACTAGAAGATAATTCTTATTGCCCAGGGATAGTGTTTTCAAAATTGACCGAGGCCTTCAGAGCAGGATGGAAAGGGGGAGGTCCAGGAAGTGGGGGTGAGATCCCACAAAGATCCTTTCTCACTGCTGCATGTGGGCTTTCACTTTATCCCACATTGTGACTTTCTACCCTTTCCTACCTGCTAAAACCGGTATTCACCATTTCTTCCTTCAATCCCACCAGGTTTCTTTGTTTCAGACTCTTTGGGCATGTCTGTTTATGGAAGAGTCCAGCGGACAGCTTCTGTTATGGCAGTACAACCACCAGTTATTATCTTCTGAGGTATAGGTAACAAGTTTTTCTGGTGATAAGGGACGGATGGAGGGCAGCTCACTCTGTCCCAAACATGTGCCCGTCGGCCTGTGATTCTGCCATCATCCCTCCAGTCTCTGGATGCTGAAGACAGCAGCGTAATAAACCTGCCTTTGTCCCCCATGAAAAACAGGCCAAACCCTTTAGCTGTGATGGGAGAGCCCAGGTGGCACCGGAAGCCATAGAGTAGCTGCTTCGAGAGTAGCAATTCTCAACCTGTGGGTCATGACCCCTTTGGGGGTCGAAGGACCCTTTCACAAGGGTAGTCCCATTCACAACAGTAGCAAAATGACATTCATGAAGTAGTAGTGAAAACAATTTGATGGTTGGCAGAGGTGGAGGGAGGCCGGCTGCACCCCACCTTCCTCGTTTCTGGGGGTCAGCCCTAAATGCTGCAGTTGGCCATCTCGCCTGCACGGTTTCACCTGCTCCAACTGCATAGGCTACCCCTTGCTAGGCTCCTCACAGGTCACCCGCTCGGTATCTCCTTGTTGCCCTTGGAGTGCCCCACCCTGTGACCAGTGGAGGAAAACCCTCCCAGGCCTATGCCATCTCAGGGCACTTGAAAATCAGGTCATGGGGACCCACAGGGTTTACATGCACTTGTTGTCAACAGTAGATGGCCACTCTTTCCTTTCTAGTCTGTCCCCAAGTCTCTCCAGAAGACCTGCCAGAGGCTTGGTGTCCTGGCAACACCCAGGGCTTCACCACGGATGCTTGGTAGGGGGCTGTGCTGGAGGCAGCCTGACCAGCCACCAAAGCCAGATTTTCTGCATGGAAGCTGACAAATCCATCCCTAAATGACCAGTGCCTTTATGTCTTCTTTTTAGCTTTTAGTGTTTATAAGTTGGGCCACTAACCCCAAGGTCAGCAGTTTGAGTCCGCCAACTGCTCCTCAGGAGCTTTCCACTCCTGTAAAGAGTTCCAGCCTTGGAAAATGGCAGGAGGAGCTCTACCCTGTCCTATAGACTTGCTCTAAGTGGGAATGAGCTCTATGGCAGTGAATGTAAATGTAAGAAATGCATTCCTTAAATACAAGCCCCGATACCCAATGCAGCTTTCTGAACTACTGTAGTCCCCAAAACATGACCAAAACTCTTTCCAGATCAGTCTCTTCATATGGGGGTGATGGGGCTTTGTTACTTACAGCCAATGTATCAGGTGAGAACTACAGGTTTCCAGAGTTCTCCTCATTTGTGTACCCTAAAGATGGAAATCCCCAAACGAGGGTAGACATGTTTGGTTGTAGGAAAGACAGGAACTTTTCGGCAATGTTTTTGCAGTGTAGAGCAGGGAGTGTCACACACAAGCTGCGGCACAGAGCGGAGGCACAGGGAATGCCCGCACGGGCCAGGGAGTCAACCCAGGGCAGGCTGGTTACGGTTCATTCTGAATGAGACCTGTGCAGCTGGCACTCTCGGGACTTTTGATCTGACTCTTCAAGCCTGAATGGGGCCAGGAAATGGCATGTAGTGAGCTGAAGACTGCAGGGCTGAAGATTAGAAGGTGCTGTGATAAGGACCATAGAGCCCACAGGTCCACCTTCCCTCCTCCACTTGCCATTTAGTGTCCAGAGCAGGAGTTTCAGCTCTGTTCAGGGGCCTGGGCCTGGCCCTCCACGGGCTGCAGAGACACCCACAGTCCAGCCTGGTCTCCCTGTGTGCAGGGCTTCACCACAGCTCGGCTGCAGTGACTGCCGGAGAAGCCACCCTCAAGGACTGAGTCATCGCCACAGGCCAGTCATCCCAGCACAGGAAGCACGGCACCTGTGCTTCTAGGCTGTGAGCGTGGCCAGTTCGGGGGAAGTTTTCAGTCAGACTTGTTAGAGTTCAATTGAAACGCTTCCTACGTGTGGCCACCCGCTCTCCCTGGAGGACTGTGGGTGCACACACATGACCAGAAATGGTACTGCGGTGCAACTTTAATTCATCAGGACAGGGGTGGGGTTATTTCAGTAGAAGGAGAGAGAGGGGAAACAAGCCTCTCCCTGCTGACTGCTCACCACCTGTCAGATGAGCTTGAAGAAGCGTTTCCTTCCTTCCTTCCATGCCTCCCGTGCGGGACTGAACACCAGCATGGACTTTCCCCATGACTAACATGCTTGTGGACAGGTGCAGAAGCAGAAGGGCAAACAGCTGATGGGCCCGGGGAGATTAGAAATATTGCGAGCTTCCTATTTCCATATGACTGTATGTCATCAGGGACTGACATGTTTTCAGAACAGAAACCCCCTTGATGATGGAAGTAGTGACATTCAGTGCTCACCAGCATCACCAGGGTGACCAGACAGACTATGGTCACCAGAGCTGTCTTGTTAACATCGTGCAGGGTTCTAAGACTCGCAGTCTAACACTCTCAGTCTGTGCTGTATGTCATCTTTTGACATGGAGGAAACCAGTATCAAGATCATACTTCATCCCATTGTTCTGTTGGGAAAAGTGAGCTTAAGGGTTGTACAAAGCAGCTCAGAAGAAGGCAAATCTGGAGAGGAAAGAGTAAGTGGGGGTCAGGCTCAGAAGTGTCAATGCCTGGTCAGTCAGGATGCAGGACCGGCATGATGAAGGGGACAGAATAAATCAATCCCAAACTCCCTATGGTCAAGTCAGTGCTGACTCCCGGAGACCCCGTGTGGGTGTCTGTTCATGGGGGAGAGAGCAAAGTCTCTCTGCTGCAGAGCAGGCAGCATTTCCAGGCAGAGGCAGCCCAGTGCATGTCCCCCTGCACAGTGGCCAGACACAGCACTGGCACTCTTAGTGGAAATTGCCAAGGGAGGGCAGACATGAGACAGAGGTTAAAATGCTTGAGACAGCCTGCCCTGTTGATGCCAAGGATTCTTTTCTGTTTACGTGTCATCTATGGTTATGTACATTTTAAATGAAAGAGCATTGATGACCTTTTTAGCTTCCTAACACCCTTTCTTAAACATTACTTGAAAAATAATGACTACTCAGAGGGTATCAATTATTCTGATAAAAGTTTATTCTATTCCTTCCATGTGCTGGGCCCTGTCTCCTATGGTAAACACCTGCTGATAAACACCTGCACTGGTTTCTAAGGCTGCTTCAGGGTGAACTGAGTGCTAACTATGAAGTCTGCATTGGAACGCACAGTGCCCTGAGGAAGAACTGCTCATCTGTCAGCTCCCTACAGATGCTCAGGCCTGGACGCCCCCGGGGCGGTTCCCCTCCGCCCTAGACGACTGTGAGGAGTCAGAACCAACTCGACATCAGGGGAGATTTTTACTTGCGTGAGCTCTTCATTTTATCCTAGTCTAGTGGCAAAAATGAAAAAAAAATAAAGACACTGCTTTAGGTGCTGAAAGTGATTCACTAAGAGCTAGTCTTGGCTCTGACCATAGCAGCAATGTCAACTCCTGGTGGCATGTAGGGGACATTGTGGGACAAAGTCGAAGCTGACTGTTCCTACACAAACGCCAGCCTTGGGACCCCCAGGAGAATGGTTCTGTCCCGTCCATCAGGGAGCCCCGTGAGTCAGCGCCCACTCCGTGTCAGGAGCCTCCCAGCACTGATGTGGACATAGTGCAGGTCCATCACACACACCAACTACAGACCATCATACCATTTCACATATCCGTCCCCCGGTAGCATCTCCAAGGTACCATGGCCCACCGCTACTGATAGACCCCCATAGCCCAGGGGCCTAGCAGTACAACTGTCACCCCCCTGCAGAATCCAGCTGGCTGTTTTATGGGTGGATAGTCCTTCATGTGATCATTCAGTAATCAAGGGAAATGCCATCCTATGGCTCTGTCCCTCTGAACTCCTCTCTCTCTCATGTGCTGCTGCAGCACCAGGGGACATCATCAGACGCGTGACTCCACCTGATGAGTGTGACACAGTTTCTGTAGGGTTTATTGCTTTCTGCAGAAATGGATTCAACTTATTGAACAATTCTTAAAATTAATATAAAAATATTTTTTTTGGTAAGCCAAGTTTACTTATACTAATATATCTACAAAGCTAAAAACCCACGCTGATTTACACATTTATTCTTGTGATGTATATGGGTCAGAGCTATCTTTATATCTTTATTATCTAATTACAATGATGATTTGATGCTCCTCATGTCCTGGTACCCACGTGTTGCTGGGGCCTTGTTTTCATATCTTCCAGAGTCATTGGGGTGCTGCTTTTACCCAATGGTCTGGCATTTTAGCTATAGGACAGCGGTAATTAGTAACTAATTGTGAAACTACCTGGTAAGACTTTTGAGAATGAAGTTGTCATGAAAGGAAAACAAAAGGGAAAATTTAAAAGGCTTTCCTTCAGTTCCTAAAAATATTACAGTTTTCTGAAAGATTTCACACAACAGTATTTTTGTGGTTAGTATTCATATAATTGCAGAATATTACATTTAAGCAAGGAGCAAGTATGCTTATCACAGCTCATCCTGTAATAAAGCTGGCTAGTGCATTTTATTAAGGGCTCAGTGGGGTGTGCTGCTGAGGAGGGCCACTGGGGTGGGAGGAGCCCTGGGTCACAGCTCAAGTGATGCCACTTCATACGCCATTTACATGCAGTTCCATAAAGGGCTGATAAGCATATTCCGGTTTTAGGCTGGGAATAAGAGGGAACAGATGTCACAGTGGTTGGTCAGTTCCTCCTCCCCTTTACACTGAATGATCTTCTCATCAAGTCCCCCTAAGGTCTAGATTCCAGGTCTGTCAGGCTCCAGGACTCCCCCCCCCCCCCCCCCCCCCCCCCC
>PVJH01000287.1:261639-308259 GCA_004026705.1 Nesogale talazaci | reverse complement strand
ACAAAGTAAGAAGCCGTGCTGAGGCAATTAGAATCACACTTACTCTACTGCAACAGACAAGAAGAAACCTGGATGAACTATTTGAAATAATTCTTGAGACACTAGAGGTGACCCCTGCCAGGTTTTTCCACACAGAGGCAATCCCCAGAGCGTGCTGCAAGGAGGGGAAGTCCCAGTAGAGAACGGTGGCACTGCTGAGCGGAGGATACAGAAACCCAAACTCAGGGAGGCGGAGGGACAGACCTGGTGAGACAGAACACCAGCAAAGACCTGGGTGCACAGAGAAAGAGTGACAGAAATTTGCATCGGCCTTCCCAGGATAATTTTGTGAATTACTAAGCAGCATATGCACCACATGAAATTCTGATAATACCAAATAAGGGTGACTGGAAGATGTAAGATGAATAATTCTTAGAGTTTGCATGGGACTCATTTCAATCAGCAAATACAGTCATCTCTGCATGCCCAGGACACACAATACAGATCAAATGTCTCACCCCTTAGCAGTGAGACAGAAGTTGACACTCCAGAAAAAGATATGAGTTCTCATTGCAGGGCTTAGTGTTCTACAGATGCTCATCATATCTGCTTGCCATTTAGATTGTTCAATACTGAAAAGTAAAAGTTGGGGACAAAGATAAAGGATCTGTGGCTGGAAGGCATGGCATTGGTGATAAAAAAAATGAAGCTGGAGATCGTATGATAGAATTATGCAAAACTGATGACTTCTCCATTCAAATACATTTTTTCCCCTCAATAACACAAATGGAACTGTACAGGTGGATTTCACCAGATGAAGTAGATAGGAATCAAATTGACTCTGTGAGAAGAGCCAAGGAGAACCTTGATATCATAAGTGAGAACCCAGTCAGGGGTTGAATGAGAAACGGATGCTCATTAATTGCTCATATACAAGTTCAGGTTGAAGTTAGAGAAAATTAAAACAAGTCCAGGAGAGCCAAAATAAAACCTCAAGTATAACCCAATTGATATTAGAGAAATATTGAGAATAGATTTAATACACTGAACCCTAATGACTGATGACCTGATGAAATGAGGAATAACATGAAATGACATTATATAAGAAGAAAGTAAAGATAGCTATCAAGTTATAAAGAGAGGGGAGATAAGTAACTGGATTTCAGAAGAAGTTGTGAAGCTTCGTCTTGAATATAGAGTAGCACATGTACAAAATGATGAAGCAAAACATAGAACAGACGATTTCAAAGGGCAACTCCAGAAGACAAAATAGATTGAAAGGGGCACAGACCTGGAGTTGGAAAGTGAAAAAGGAAGCACACACTCAACATTTCTCAAGTTGAAAGGCAACTTCAGTGGCAATATTGAAGGAGTCCATGGATAAACTACTGAATGATGGAATGACGTAGGAAGCACCAAAAGAACATGCGAGGGATATACAGAATCACTGTGCCAGAAATAACTGGTTGGCATTCAGCCATTTCACACGGTAGCAGATGATCAAGGATTGAAGGCATGGAAGGATGAGATCCACACTACACTGAAGGTGTTAGCCCAAACAAAGTTATGGGAATTGATGTCACACCAATGGAAATGCTTCAACAAGCTAATGGGGCATGGGGAACACTTATTCATGGCAAGCCATTTGGAAGAGAGCAAGGTACCTGGACAATTGCTTGGAAGAGAGCTGTATTTCCGTGCCCATTTCAAAGAAAGGTGAGCCAACCCAAGGAGAAATTACTGACCAGTATCATTAATATGAGATGAAAGTAAAATTTTGTCATACACAATTTAAAAATGGCTGCAGAGGTACATTGATGGGACACTGCCAGGTAGTCAAACCTGTTTCAGAGTAAGATGTTACAGGCAAGTCATCATTGTTGATGGCAGGTGGACCTTGGCTGAAAGCATGCTCTACAAAGGCATTCAACTGTGTGAAGCATAACAAACTATAGATAATATTATGAAGACTGGAGATTCCAGACACTTTGTTGTGCTCATAAGGGCAAGAGGCAGTCTTTTGAACAAGTCAAGAGAATATGGCATGGTTGAAAATAGGGACAGGTATGATTCAGGGTTGTTCACTTTTATACTCATTCAATCTTTGTGCAGTGCAAATCATCAGGGAAACTGGGTGACATGAAGAAGAATGTGGTATCAGGATCAGAGATGACTCATTAATATAATCAGTGATATGCAGATGATATAACCTGGCGTGCAAAGAGAACATGAAGCACGTGCTGCAAAAACTGGACTCCAGCCAAAGAAAGAATGGGTTACGACTCAGTGTAAAGAAAACCGATTCTCCACAATTGAACCAATAGAAGGTGTTGTTATAAAATAACGAAACATTGTAATTCTTTTCATTGATTCAAAATCAATGTTCATGGACATAGCAGTCAAGAGATCAGTCGTTGGGGCATATTGGGCAAGTGTGCTGCATGAGACTTCCTTAGAGTGTTGAAGAGCAGAGCGGGCCCTGAGAGGACTGAGGGGCTCCTGCCTTAAGCCCTGATGTTTTCAATCGCCTCGTGTTCCTGTGAAAATGGGCAGGGAGTAAGGAAGACTGAAGAATTAATACACTTGGAACATGATTTGGGTTCACAATGAACTGCTAGAAGAGCTAATGATGTGTCATGGAAGGATTAGAGCCAAAATTCTCCTCAGAAGTGAGGATGGGGAGGCCTTGTCTTAAGTAATTGCGAATGTCTCATGTCCTTGGTAGAGACCAGTCTCTAGAAAAGCACGTCACACTTTATAATCTCAGGCCCTCAGGAAGAAGGACGGACACAGTGGCTGCAATGATGGACTGACGCATAACCGCTGTGAGAGGGGCGCCGTCAGTGATTTGCTTTGTGGTGTCTCAAGTAGCCGTGAGACGGAACCTGCTTAGTGACTTCTAGCGACACTCCCAGGCTCCTGGTCACCGTGCTGGCCAAACCCAGGAGATACTCTGCAGCAGGAAGATGGGCAGACTGTTCCTAGGAAGTTAAGTATTGGAATCGCCTTGTCAGAATCTGCTTGGTGACAGAGTGGCAAACTGGTATTTCTGTCTGCTTGTCCTTCCAGTTACTGAGAAATGTGTTACAATCCTCAGCTCAGAGTTTGAGTAGGTCTTCCCCCACCCCACCCTTATTGCTGTCCATTTTTAAATATATGAATTTAGATATGATATTGATACATGCATTGCCATTCACGGTTGCCGTTATCTTCTTGTCTTTTATTCTTGTGAAATGTACCTGCTCTGCTCTAGTAATATTGGCATGAATTTGAACAGCTTTGGTTTAATCAGTGTTTGCACCATATATTTATATTTCCACTTGTTAACTTTCAAATGTTCTATATTCTTCGATTTAACATAGTCTCTGATAGACAAGGTATAGCTGAGTTTTGCTCTTTGTAAATTCAGTCTGACAGTCTTTCCTGTGACTTACAATGCAGTCTATATGGGGGCTTCACAAAGTTTGTAAATAAATTCCATGATCTTTCAATTCCATTTTATTCCACAAATCTTTTGAAGTTCCCATGTATGTTTAATAAAAGTAATGATTCAATGGATTTAAATCTATTATCTAGTAAATGAATTTCTGTGATATTTGGGCTGATGCATGTGTTCATTTATTAAAACTGTGCTTTATTTATTAAAGACTAGGTATGGGGGAATAATCTTTTGGGAAAATAATCTTAAAATATATTTATGAAACTAAATATTTAATTGTTCGAAGGCATTTTACTATTCTGTATGGTCAAGGGATAATCTTGTTCTTTTTTTTTTTTTTTTTTGCATCACTGCTCTCCGGTGGTGGGAGTAGGAGGCCCAGCCCCACTGCTGGAATTAAACCTCCGTCTCAGTGGGCTGCAGTCCCGCGCACAGCCACTACACCACCGGGGCTCAGCCCAATCCTGTTCTTTTTAACCATTTTTAGTTTTGAATTAGGTGGCATCTTGTATTCCAGACCATTGGCTTTGTTATCAACAATATAAGCTACTTATCAAACCCTAGAGCTTGCCCTATCTGCACCTCTGAACATACATCCATTTCGCACAGCCTCCACCACTGAGGGGCTCTCCCATCTCCCCTCCGCAGAGCAAAGAATCACGTCCACTAGCCTCACCTCACATCACAAGCATTACGTGGGTACCTCCTCTCATTTTCAAATCTGTACTTCTTGTGAGAATGTTAGCTCTATGGCAGGAATCATGTCCCGTGAACTCTTGTAGCTAATCTCTGAGACCTAGGAAGGGCTTAGTGATTTCTGTTGCACAGCTGATTCACGTACGCCCGGGATTGGGCCATCACCATGGCAGGAGCTTCATTGGGAAGCTGTCACAGGCCTATGTAGGGCCTTAGAGGATCTAAGATGATCCTGGACTCTTTCTTCACGGGGTTCCAAAGAAACCTGAGCAAACTCAGGGTTGTGCTTCTCTCTCTTATGTAGCCAACTCTTCAAGTAGACTTGGGATCAAAACCTCATTGTGATGACAGACAATTAGTTTGGAGGAGAAATTTTTCAAGAGGCTTTCCCATTATTTATCAATTTATAGATCTATGAATAGGCTTGACTACAAAAATTCATGTGAAAATCATTGAGTAATTGACTAATCTGTCACACGCAGCCTCTGAATGAGAGTCCTAGCTAATTGCACCTGCTAGTTATTGATTGCACCTGCAATTAAGCAATTGTGGGGGCAGTTTTTGTGTTTCCATTTAATTGCCTGGGCTAAAATGGAGAGTCCCCCTAATAAATCTGGCCTATTATATTATTGTGAGCCTTTATAAATACAAGGTGATCCCAGGAACACATGGGTAAAATATATTATTTTATTTGCTACACATTAATTAAAGGAGACGCCTTCAAGCCAAAATTCCAATACATTTCCATTCTAGTAAGAAATTCAGTTATTTTGGAATCCATAACGCCAAATATAACTTACCACGTAAATAGCTACTTCTGCTACTTTATTGTAATACGTATGTCCAGTGTGGGTAGCGTTCCTAAAGGTTTTTCAAAATCATATTGTCTTTAGCAGAGAACCTTCTGAACAGGGGTTGCTCAAGTCAGAATACACTCAGTCCGTGGTGCCGACCATCAGTGCTGTGTGCTGAGAACCAAGCTCCGGAGAGGAGAGTCTCTGCCTACTAGTCCTGAGTGTATTTCTGACTCGCCCCTGACTCTAGTCATAGAACCTCTTCCATCCATTATGTAACTCACTCCTTTTAAAGTAAGCACTTTGCCAAAATTCTATGGGGCTTTTGTGAGACTGTTGACATTGTGGGTATCTCCCCATTTATAATAGGCTTGATCAATTTTCAGAGTAGGTTTATTGGAAAATACACAGAGGGTTCCATGTGCCCTCTTCTGCCCTTTTCTCCTGTTTGTCCTGTTGCTACGATCTTCAAGACCGTAACACACTTGTGATCACTAAGGATGTTAATTATGCAGAGACCACAAAGCCAGTTCACCTGACTGCCTAGCTTTTCTGGGTCTGACAGGAGTAATCCTACCATTTACCTATAGACTTGTTTCCCTGAAAAATATTTGAATTTTCTTTCTCTGATAGGTTTCTGTCTCCAACAGGTTCCAGCTCTGACAGGTTTGACTTTGAGATCTAAAGTTCACAGTTTGTGTTTGAGGGTTCTCTTCGTGTTGTATAGTTCACAAAAATGTCACACAGAGCGGTGTCATTAAAAGTACCAGTGTGTCACACACGATTTTCTTGTCTTTGGCTGTTTTTGTCGTGTGGCAGATAGATTTACCTCTTGGCAGGAGGACTCACTCTTCAACTGAAGCAGGTGTCTTTAGCCGACAACCTCCACTGTTCGTATCCGCTGGCTGAGTCTCAGCTAGCCCGCTGAGGGTTTGCTCTTCACGCTCAGGGCAGCCCTCAGCCATCCCCCCAGCGCTGAGAGTGCAGACCTTTTGCCCAACGGGGATCCCTCAGAAGACATTCTGTGTGCTGAAGCTTCCTGGTGGATCGGCAGAGACTGTAACCTATCAACCGGGCAGTCTGGCCCTTCCTCTTGCTTGGTCCTGCTTCCTCCCTCTGCTTCTTTGATAGGCATCACCTCAAGGAAGCTCCACCTCTTTGCGTCTGCTTCGTGGAGAATCTAGTCCATGACAGTTTTTGAGTACAGATGAATTAGGGACATTTGAGAGGACAGTCATCTCTTTGGATTATATCAGCTCCAAGGTTTCTTCCCAAGTTTTCAAGGAAATGTGCTAGTTTTCAAGGAAATGTGCTTCTAGTTTTCAAGGAAATGTGCTTCTTTTCTATAAAATAATAGACCAGACTAGCTCTCTGCTCTGGCTCCCTGCACTGTCCTCTGTTGTGGTGTGCTCCTGTGATGCTCTTCCTCAGGGCACAATCGCGGAAGAGACAAAGCGGGTGCATAAGCAAATGTGGTAAAGAAAATGGATGGTGTACAGCTATCAAAAGATATAGCATCTAGTATCTTAAAGGCTTGAAGTTAAACAAGCAACCATCCTGCAGAGAAGCAACAAGCCCCCATGGCAAAAACACACCAGCCAGTGTGATCATGAGGTATCAAAGGAATTGGGTAATAGGCATCAGAAGATCCCGAACAAACACACAAAAACCAAGCAAACACATTGTTGAGAATGAGGGGCGTTGGAGCAAAACCCCCAAACCCATCTGTAGAACATGGGACATAGCTTTATAGAAGGGTCTCAAGGAAGAGATGAGTCAATCAGATGACTCCTCAGTACAGCACTGAGGAAACACACACTACTCCTCTGGCTCCTGGAGGCTTCCTCACCGCCCCCTCCCCCGCTATCGTGACCCCAGTCCTGCCTTTTACTGCAGGTTAGACTGGACCATGTGCACAGGCACAGCTCAGAGATAAGAACTCACCACATGGAATCCAGGAATAGGAATGGAAGTAGTGATACCAGGAGAGTAGGAGAAAGTTGGGAGAAAAGGGGATGAAGAGGGAACTGATCACAATGATTGACATATGACCACCCCCTAGCCACCCACGGAGTGATGGACAACAGAAACTGTGGGGGAAGGGAGACAGCAGTCTGCATAAGATATGATAATAATAGTAATTTATAATTTATTAAGGGATCATGAGGGTGGGAATGGGATGGAAAAAAGAAGAGCTGATACTGAAGGCTCAATAGAGAGTAAATGTCTGGAAATTAATTATGGCAACATATTTACAAATATGCTCCATACAATTGATGTATGGAATGTCATAAGAACTATAAGAGCACCCAAAAAAATGATCTTTTACAACAGAAAAAATAGCTCTAATAGAAGTTTTTTCTTTTCTCTCTTTCTTTCCCTCTCCACTAATAATATTTAAAAGTAAGGTAAATAGAGTGATGTATAGAAAGAATGTCAGTTATTTAAAAGTTATAAAGTTTTGGAGGTTTATATTTTAAATGGTTACTATTTCAACTATGTGATTTGTAGACCAACGCTCCTGAATGCTGCTAAGGGAGGCAGAAGTTGGTTCTAAACATGTGCTATCATTCCAAAAGTACTCTCCCATCCGTATAATCATGGTTTTCCTGTTGCTAACTCAACTCTTATTTTCTTAAATTTGTCTCAGAAACTGCCTTGGATAGTTGTATACATTAGCTTTTATTGCAATGGTGCATAAGGCTACTTGGAAAAAGTTGTACTTTCTTCCAGCCCAAAGCTGTATCACTTATCTTACCCTGTCTTTTTCAATCCTTACACCTAGTACTTCCCAAGCATCCACGGCATGAGAACATAGAACTTGTACATGAAACTAGAATTCTTGGGAATTGTAGGGAACCCTGGCACTATACATGTCAGATTATATTGCATCACATTCAGTGCATGTACTAAATGTGTGACTGTTAAATTAATATTGCCCGATCATCATCATCATCATAATAATCAGTGAGTTCCTTAATTAACTTATTTATTGGATAAATAGGATTGTCCTAAAAGTGCCAGAGACTTTCTATAAAGAAAAGGCACAATAATAAATTTGGGGTTATTGTTTCTATGACCTAGTATATTGTGAGAAGGTTATATATGTTGATATCATAGAGAGGAGATTTCTGCCTCAGGTAAGCAGTCGATACTAGAAAGCATTAGAAGCAAAAGAACTTCCATGCAAAATATACACCCACCAGAAACTATTTAAGAATTAAAACATGTTATCACAACCATTTCATCTTTATAAGTTGATCTTCTTAAATGACATTTTAAAACACCCAAAACATCATGCTTCCTGTCTGATGATTTTGATATTTGTTTTATCACAAATATCTCAGTCAGAACATAATTTTCCTCTTTAAAAAAAATAAGCCCAGTTGCTAAATATTTGTCCCAAAACATCTTAAGTTGGACATGAAAGCTCATGTGCACTTTTCTTTTTAAATAAAATAACATTCTTTGCAATGTATGGTGATGGAGGGCCCGATATGACCTCTGGCTTCCCTATTACTATAAGGTTCCACGGCCGGTGTTTGGACACCCACTGTCCCTCCCACTCTGCATGATGCTGGGTCCCTAATGAGTTGTAATGGCCACATAGAACTCACAGACAGTACTCCTGGCCAAGGGTGTGTATTAGTGAAGTAAAGATACAGACACTGATCTCAGCCAGCAGCCAGGTCGCTCTCTGGTTCTCAATCTTTCAGCCACTTAGTCCCAGGGCCTTTGCCTCTAAGAGCCAGGAAGGTAGCCTGCCTGCTGCCCTGTCCCACAGTCCATAATCTTGGACCAGAGGAGGAGAAGAGGCCCCACAGTCTGGGCACTGCTCCCCTGAGTCTCCTGGCCAGAGTCTACATGATGCATCCAGTCTTCACCAGAGATCTTGACCATGCTCCCTAAAGTCTTCAAAATTTCTCTCTTCTCTGCTATCACTTCAAAGACAACTCATCTTCCTTTCAGTCCCGGGGTTGAAGGGTGTGTGGTAGGGGACTGATATTGCCCAAGCCCCTCGACTAGTATGACCCATGGACTATTTCCCACAATTCTAAGGTGGAGATGACAGAGTTTGGGGTAGGAGAGCCATACTAAGAAATGCCCACTTACCACAATTCTGTCTCCTTGCCCATAATTTGTTTTTGCCCTTGAAATCAATATTAACATTAATGATTGGCATTTTAAACTTGTTTCTGATTTTGTAAAAGTATCACACAATATTCACATTACATTTCTTCTGTTAAACTACTTACAAAGGATTGTAAATACTCCAACCATGGAAAGCGCCAGGGACCGTCACTGGTAAGCTAATCACCATGAGCTGGAATCCACTGGATGGCAAGAAGACAACAAGCAGGTGCAGAGGTGGAAGCACCCCCTCGGCTCTGGTGGGAATTGGGTGTGTGGCCAGCTGAGTGCAACAGATCCGCAGTCATGGCCCCTCTAAAGAAAAGGGGTCAAGCACAGGGCAGAAAGCACCATACACAATCATTATGATCGGGCTGAGCCCCGGTAGCGTAGTGGTTGTGCGCAGGACTGCGGTCCACTGGGACGGAGGTTCAATTCCAGCAGTGGGGCTGGCCTCCTACTCCCACCACCGGAGAGCAGTGATGCCCCCCCCAAAACAAAACAAAACAAACAAACAAACAAACAAAACCAAAACACAATCATTATGATCATACGCAGGCAAAATTCTGTTGAAGGCACATAAAATGAAACTATAGGTATACATCAAGCAACTACAGGCATACATCAACAGGGAACTGGTAGAATTTCAAACACTTATAGATGAATATCAAAAATTTTAATCTTCATTATGGATTCTATGAAGAAAATGAAAATCCTCTCAACTAGACCAGTAAATAATATCATGAGACATGGAAGGTGGAAATTGAAGTGCCCGAGATTTCATTTTACTTTGATTAATGACCAATGTCAATGTCAATATCTATTAAGAAATCAAATGCATTGGATAAATAATAGGTCAAAGAATTCTTTAATTTTCTAAAGAAAGCAACCATGTCATTTTGATAGCAAAGTTATGCCTGCCCTAAGTAGTGGTGTTTTTAGTTACCTCATACAAGCAAAATCTGGATACATGCATGAGAAAACAAGACAATAAAAGGTGATACAAAAGCACTAATGCATTTGAACAGTGATGTTGGAGATGGATATTGAATAAATACAACAGAGTCTGCCAAAATACTGATCGAGTCAATCTTTGAATAAACAAAGCTTTAGAAGCAAGTATCAGCAGTCTTTAGCTCCCTTGTTTTGGGCAGATAATCAGAAAAGACCAATTGCTAGAAAAGTATTTGATAATACTCAAGGTCAGTAAAATGAGAGAACCCCTCCCTGAGTTGAAACAATACAGTAGCCATTACGATGGACTCTAAGAAATCAACACTTATGAAGATAGTACAGGACTAGACACATTTAGTTCTCTTATACATAAAGTTACTGTGAATTGGAGCAGACCCAACAACAATGAATTAACATTGGTTAGATTGTCTATTTAAAAAAAAATGTATGTGGAAGTACTCACCCCTGGTACCTACACATTTGACTGTGCTTGGAAATAGAGTCCTTGCACATGCTATCAATGAACAGGAAAACACACTGAAGAGAGTGAGGTTCTAGTACATCTGAGTGGTCATCTGAATTAAGAGAGAAGCAGAGATAGACTTAGGGAACACTACCCTGTGAGCAGTTGGTGCTATACCTGGGGATGGAACAAAAAGGTGTCTTCCCCTGGAGTAAGGATGGGGGATGTCTAGCATGAGGACTCTGTTGTTGTGCTTGGTGAGTTCCATGGAGCCAGCTCTGACCCCTAGGGACCACCAGAACAAGCACTGCATGGGGTCCTGCACCCTGCTCACAATTGTACCTGTACCAGAGTCTCTTGTTGTAGCCACTCCTTGAGGGCCCTCCTCTTCTTACTGCCCCTCTACCCTATCTAACTTGACGTCCTTCTCTAGGGACTGGTCTCTCCTGATAAGATGTCCAAAGTAAGTGAGATGAAGTCTTGTCTTTCTTGCCTCTTGGGAAGACTGGGCTTATTTCTTCCTTGACTGGTTTGCAGTTTCCCCTGGTACTTTCTATAGCAATCCTCAGCACAAAATTCACATGTACCAATTCTTCTTCGGTTTTCTTTATTTGATGCCCAACTTTTGAATGTCTAGGAGGGAATTTAAAGTGCCATGGCTTGGTTCAGACACACCTGTGCCTTCAAAGTAACATCCCTGATCTTCAATATTCTAAAAGGGGTCTCATGCAGCAGATTTTTCTGAAGCAACATCTTTTCCTCTCTCAATGGCTGCTTCGCTGAGCTCTGATAGTGGGACTCTCAGCCGCGAGATGCAATTCCAGCCATCGCATTCTGGGTGAGTTAAATATTTAACACGTATGAACTGAAAATGATGTTATAAATATCCAATTGATCCTCCCCAGAAAAAAGGCTTCCCACCCCCACCCCCCTGTAGAGCCTTCAGCATCAACGTGGCCCTGTCGAAATCCAGAATGCAGACCCTTTGATGGCTGAACTGTGGACAGCTGGTATAAGCTAAAACAGGGCAGGGTCAGATAGCAGCGTCACATTTCGGTCTGCCCCTGATTCCACCCATTGCCATTTGCTTAAGAGTTGATTCTGCCTTATGGCAGCCACAGGCATACCAGAGCAAAACTGTAGGACATCTAGTCTGTGACCATGGGGGGTGGGGAAGTGACTTGGCAGCACTTTCCACCACTGACTCAGTTTACCATCCCCGTGTGGCTTCGTATTGAAGCACAGAACCACTGCACCCAGGTGCTCCTCCGAAGAATCACTTGGAGGTAGAGCCACTTCTGAGAAAACAGCCCTTGGAAACACTATGGCGCATCTCAACTCTGAGATATATATATATATATATATATATGTATGTATGTATCATATGTATCATACAAATCACATATATGGGGCTATCATCACAGTGACCTTGATGTCAACTGGATAGCATGCTTAATCAGCATTGCCAATTTAAAGATTTATTGTGCTTCCAAAACTTGCTTCTTTGGATACCACTCAAAGAATTCCTGAAAAACATGTTCTGTGTCTAAGCAGACCACTATTTGTTTTATTTGCACGAATGGCTCGCCATTAGCAGCAATTGCATCCAGAAAACACACTCATGGTGTTGTTGTGGCTGCGCAAGCAAGGCCAGCTGATAGATTTCAAAGCTTGTCTATGCTGCTGCCCCAGTCACTGGGTCCTTTGACATTACCCTTGGACTTCACATGTTCCAGTTTCCTGATCGCAATTTCCACTAATCATCTGTGGCTTCCATTGAATTGACAATGTCTTGTTAGCTCTAGTTCTAGCAGGAAAATTATAAAACTGACTACTGTTTTTCCAACTGATTTTTCTTAGGCTTTGGGAACCATAAAGAGTCGTGAATGTCTAAGACATCTAGGGAAGAAATTCCTGTTGAGAAACAGTGACTGTTGTCTTCAGTTGAACAACCGAGTTCATTGGGATCAACTAGAAATTCTATCAATTTACCTCACATGACACTTAAAAAATATTGTAATTTTTCTCTGTGTGCCTTGAAATCATGGACTAGTGCTGCTGGGGCCATTGAAAGTCATTATTGACAAGTGAAATGACCAAAGGTGCTTTTTGGCTGGCTTGTGGTGATAGCAATTAATACTGCATTATGAACGCCAGTGCAGCTACGTGTGAACTTCCCACTCTTTGTGGTCAACCAGACTAATCACCAAGCAATCTAGAGGGCTGGCCTGGCCAGGGGAGAACGACATACTGCCAGTACCATGGAGAAGGAGAATTGGTTTGACAAGGGGAACCCTTTAGGAGAAACTATTTTGCAAAAGCTAGTGTTGAAGAGAAAAAACCTTTGTCAATTTGATGCAGAGGCTGGTGCAACATCTGCTGAGGGAAAGGCCACCACTCAGGCAGCCAATCCTTCACTGTTCAAATTGTTCCTAAAATCCACACAGTCAAGAAAAAATGAGGGCTAAGCATTGCAAATCTGTGCTACAACTCACTTTGGAGGGCCTGAATGAGAAGTGGCGAATACTGCAGACTGCTCTAAGAGGCTTTCATGAGCTTTGGGAAAATATTATTCATTGATATAATAAACACATGTTAATAAGTGAAAAGTCAACCTTCTCATTATCCCCTCAGGGCTGGTCTTAATAAAGTTCAAGTGTGAACATCTACGGACTCGTCATATGCTCTCTACCAGGGAGACTCCACCAGAAGTTCTCATGGCTTGCATGAATGTCTTTGTGCATGGTTTTTCATTTCTCTAGGTTTTTATAATATTAGAATTTTTAAAAGATTGAGGTGCTCAGACTCAGGGTCTTTAAAGTGAGAACTTCTTGCAGTGAGTTGGAGGAACAGGTCCCTAGAACAGATTTTCTTTTTACACCTTTGTCCATAATCCTCATTCTCCAGTAGAGTGGTGCCAGAAACAGCTTATAGCAGATGAATGGATTTTCACACCCGTGTAAAGTGTTCTACTTGCATAGGTTTTCAAAGAAATGTCTCTACTTTTATGAACTCACTGCTCCCCAGTCCTGTCTCCTCACAGTGACCCTTTCGGACGGCGTGGAACAGTCCCTGTGAGTTTCTGGAACTAGAGCATTTCAAGGCAGTAGTTCTTAACCTTCTTAATGTTGGGGCCCTATAATACAGTCCCTCATGTTTTGGTGAGCCCTGAACCATAAAATTATTTCTGTTACTACTTCATGACTACAATTTTGCTCCTGCTATGAATCAGGCCACCCCTATGAAAGGGTCTTCGAAAGCCCACAGGTTGAGAACCACTGCTCTGAGGGAATAGCAAGTCCCATCTTTCTCCTGGCACGAAGTAAAGCTTTTATTCATCTAAAGTGGCTTGTAGGTCCATTCATATTACGGGATATTGAGGATTAGCATGTCAGCAGCAACAATGGGCTCCAATACTGCAGGGACTCTGAGGCCGTCACAGTAAAGAGGAGTGTTCGGTTTTGTTGTACTTGGGGTCGCTTGTAAGCAAGTTGTAATTATGAGTCACTTACATTGACTGATGGAATATATAGATCAGACAGCTGATTAAATTACCCCAAATATAATAAGCTAATTTCTCATATATTTTATTATAGTGATGTAGTATTAGAGGTGATGATATGTTTGTGAACATGTAGCAAGGACATTTTTCCCCTAGTAACTGGTAATTTACTGCTCACTCAAATACCATAAACACTGGTTCTGGCAAAGGGACCATCATTGCAATGTGTCTCCCTTCTGAGCTTAAGCACTTTGGTGTTTCTGTGAGTTGCAGTCTATCTGGTCACCCTCATTCATCCATTTGTCTGAAGAAGGATGAATCCCAGGGCAGTGGAGCCTCTCTAAACCCAGGCTCAGAGGCAGTTGGTGCCGGCTTCTGGAGTAATGAGCCTGATCTCGGGCTCGACCCCTTGCCTCTCTGGGTCTCCCTTTACCTTCTTGCATTTTGACGGTCTCAGCACCCCTTTTTATTTCAGACCTTTGTGTAACCTTGAACTGGAATTCTTTCCAAACAGCCGAATCCCGGAGCCCGTCCTGTCCCTCCCAGAGGTCTGAAAATCACTCAAGGGCCATATACACATTGTTATCAACACATGAGATCACAGTCATCTGGATAATGACCTTTATAATTCCTCAATTTCACTTCAGAGTCACAGGTATGTCCCCCCCCGCACCACACAGGACCAGCCAGCTGCAGTTTGCCAACTCCTGAGAATCATGACCCTTCTCATTCAACGTCACACTGGTCCTGGGTTCCTCTTCACTGGTGATGCATGAGGCAGCTGGTAATCAGACTGGTGCACATCCATGGAAATGATCCCAAATCAGAATCCTGGCAAAGCTGCGACGGAAACATAATGTGAAAGGCAAGGTGCTCGTCGGTGCTGGCCTGTGTTCCCTAACCAGACGATAGGGACAGGGACAGGTGGAGGCCTGTGTCAAGGAGCCTGTGGGGGCCTCCTTTCAACTTTGGCCACTTTGTAGGGCAGAGGAGTGGGGGCTGGTCTCTTGGCGGGGGTGTAGCACCTCCTGGCCTTTCTTATTGTGCCCTCCAGATAGTGGTGTTTCCCAGGGTGGAGTGGGAGCCAGGGCACGGCTGGCCTGGACTCTGATGCTTTGACCTCTACGTCCATAGGAGGAGATGCAAAATGGAACAGCCAGTGCTCTTCCCAAAAGTCCCATTTGTGTAGTGCCCCAAGCACTGAAGGCTGGGTACTTTCAAGAAAAAGACAACAATCTCAGAAGGCAGTCGTTTGCCTCTGTGATAGTGTAGAACACTCGTCTATGGAACGTGTGTGCATTTTCCCACTCTGTCTGGAGCTGCTGCGGGGGGGGGGGGGGGGGGGGGGGGGGGGGGGGGGGGGGGGGGGGGGGGGGGGGAGCTAGGCCCTCTGCAAGGTGAGGGAGAGAGTAGCTGTCTTCCCAAAGCTGTGACCCTCAGAGGGAGACAGAGCACCCGAGGGACAGCTGAACAGGACTTGGTGACTCAGACAGGGTTCCTGGAGGGGTGACATCTGAATTGAGATAGAAAGGGCACGCAGATATTCCTTAAGAATTCCCTCAGGAGTGGGGAAGATCGGAGATCTCCTGAGGAACAACCAGAGACATTGCCTGAAGGTGGAAGGGGCGGGAAGATTGGCTCTGGACCCACTCCATTTCCCAAGTTTCTCATTCATGGAGTGCTGGAACTCCTCTGTCCCGGTCAACTGCAAAACCAATGCTAATAGGACCATAATCCAGCTCTGAGCCCACTCGTCACCAGGGGACCAGGTAGGACACTCTCCCCCACGGAGTTGGGCTGGCTGATTGCTTTCTCCAGAAGGAGATCATCAGGGTTGGCTTCGTCATAACAGCGAATCATGTTCCTTGAACATTTTCAGACAAGCATATTCTAGGGACTTTACAAATCATCACTCAGGCAATTCTACACAATATGCTTTTCCTCATCTCTATTTTTGCAGGGAAGAAACTGAGATCAAGGAGACTCTCGAAGGTGACAAAGCTAGAGACATGGAGGGGCCCGGGTGAAAGCCAAGGTGCTGCTCCAGCTCTAGGGATGGTGTGTCCCAGCCACCGCGGCTCAGGGCTGAAGAGCACCGGGTCTGGGACTTGGAAGAGAAGTCCGGGTCCTATCATGGTGGTACACCCCCTCCTCATCTGAGTCATACACAGGCTGCACCAAGCAGGAGCATCGGGCTGCGGGTCCCCTTCTATCCTAAAGGAAGGAAAAGCCCGGGCTCACTGACTGAATAGGCCCCGCCTCCCTGCATCGGGTGTGGTTTGGTTTAAGGAGTCCCTGCTTTTGTTTGTTGCCTGTTTTGGGAACTTGTCCATTTCCCCAGCATCACCAATACTTTGTGTCATGCCAGAGAGTGAAGTTGCGACCTGTGGAGCAGGTGTCACGGGAGGGCCCTTGCTTCGAGGCTGTGCCTGGCTGGTGTCTCTCTGGGAGTCCCTGGTCCATGGCCCCTGGCACTGGTTTGTTTGTGGCCACCGGCACTGAGCTTTAGATCCATGTTTCTTAGCTGCGTGCCCCCTTTGATGATGGAAAGTGACTGTCTTCTGTCAGAGTTTGATACTTTGAGAAAACAGTCAGGCATTATGAGAGCCCTTTCTCCGCCAAGAAGCCTTCAGAGCTTCTTCATCGTTCCCCGGGTTTCTAACCCAGAGCTGGACACCAGCAGGGGGAGAGCGATCACTTGTTGATTTGAGGACATTTAATAAGGTGGGAAACATATATAGGTCAGTCACATTTGAAAATGACCCAATAGTGTTGCAAAGGGCGGCCACACAGGGCTGGTAAAATTGCCCACATTGGAATTCTTCCAGGTCCCTGCTGTGGACATCCTGGGATCCTCGTCCAAAGCACAGTAGGGTTTTTCGTGGGTGTGATAATGACCTGAGATTTAGAGGTTCAGTTTGAACACAAGTAATTTCCTCCATCGAGCTCCACATCAGGGAGCATATCCTATGAGAGTTCGAGTGTGTTTTATTATAACACCCATTGTAATTTAGGTTCTTTTCAGCCAGACCCTGTGCATGCCACCTGAGCACACAGCCTCCCCCTGCGCAGGTGGCTTCCTGCACTCCTGGGGTAGCTTTGTTGGGGTCCTGGGAAGGACCACACTGTGGCCATTGTGAACTGGGAGGGGCGCATTCAGTGGGGAAGAAGCATTGCCTTAGACTGCAGAGCAGAGAAAACTAGAGAGGTGTGGTCACTACGCATTGTCGTTGGCAGAGTGGATTTGACAGCTCAGAGCCAGGGAAGGAAGAGCAAGGAAAGCCTCCTGAACCGTGACTACCCCGGGGTAACTCCTATTCCCTGCTGTTCGGAGGCCTCAAGGATCTCATTCCCAAAACAAGAGGACTTTGATCAATGGATTCTTGATCCAGAAGTGGTCCCAGGAGCCATGAAGCTCCATCCATGGTTTGAGATGCATTCAGAGAATGAAGGAGGTCAGGCAGGCACAGATCCTTTGCCCTGATGGTGGCGGGAAGGAGGTCAGGCAGGCACAGATCCTTTGCCCTGACGGTGGCGGGATGGTGTTGCTATCTTAACTAACCTCAACCCCTTCAGCTTGGAGTTCCACCCATGGCACTGAGTGAAACTCCAGACCTGGAGAAAGGACTTAGAATCAATGATGCCAAATCTGAGTGCTGACAGTAACACCTATGTAGCTTCAAACCTAGGGTCACCTATGTGACCCAAACCTTGTGAAGAAGAGGAACAAAGACACCCCTGCTACTGGTGGCTGGGTCCCTGGGAGGACAGGTGTTGGGGGGTGGGGGTGGAGCAAAGGATTAAGCCAGGAGGTTGGTTCTTCACACCGGACCAGAGGAGCCACAAATACAAGACAAGTGACCTGTGTCCAAAGGCCATAACCTTGACCATCCTAAGGAGAATCCTCAGTCACTCAGCACTATCAGAAGCAATGAACATTTTTAGGTTTTCTGTGATGTATATATTTAATCTATATATACCAATGATTTGGATATGGATATGCATAGAGGCATAGTGCAGATATGGAACAATAGTGAGAAAGGTGCAGGACCAGGCAATGTTTCCTTCTGTTGTGCAAAAGGTCACTGTGGTCAGAAAAAATGTGATGGCCTCTAACAGCAACAGCATAGACTAAGATTTAGATATATGTAGACATAGATGTAGGTATAGACATAGATGTAGGCATGGACATAGACATAGATGATAGCTAGCTAGATAGATAGGAATATGATAGGGAGACAGATCACTTTAAATTACAGAGAGTGCTTTTCTTATTCAGTATCTCATTTAAGCCCCACAAGGCCCTCTAAATATGAGCATAGTTTAGAGCATATTTCTAGTTTACGGGTATTTTGTGGTGGAAGTTGGACTCTAACCCTGCTCTGGCCAGGCCCCCACATCTGCTCAATTTCACCCTCACTCAACACCTCTGTCATCCCCACGACAAGTCTCCCACATGACAAACAGTGCAAACAGTGCTTTCCCTTCCCATGGTTAAAAGTCCCCCTTTGTATTTAATCCTACCTAATTTTTTTCAGTACACCATCAGCAGGCTGAGTTCTTGTGCATAGGAATTCAGTTCAATTAAATGCTTCTTCAGTTAAGTGTCAATACAGAGGAAGAGAGTGCTGTGGGGAATTGCAAGAAGGGCCTTCCTCTGCAGGAGCTAGGAACCTGCACAGAAGAAAAGGGGAGATCAATTCCTTTGACAACCACAGAAAAGTCTCAGGGGAGAAGAGACCTACACATTGGTCCTTGAAGAATAGAAAGACTTGGACAGAGGTAGACCAACACCGAACTCGCAGCCAAGGAGTCAATACTGACTCTAGGACAGGGTAGAACTGCCCCTGTGTTTACTGGAGTGGAAAGTCCATCATTGCCCACCGTGGTGGAGGCAGGCCACAAATAAAGGGGTAGTATCTGGGGAAGGACACAAATACAGGGGGGAGTCTGGGCAGGGGAAGAGAGTGAACTGAAACCCAGGGAGAACTGATACAGGTCTTTCTCATCTGGTCTCCCTCTTCACTCCGGCACCCTGGGCTGTGCTCCCCAATGATCCCAGATGCTGCCGATGGCTTGTGACGAATAGCACACTTGATGAGTCATGCAAGAAATGTCTGGCAAACTGCTGTTGCAAAGGTTGCAGGGAGCTAAAGGCCACAGAGCGATTCTGCTCCGTGGGGTATCGGCTCACTGTGTCGCTTCCTCTGTGCCCTCATAGGGTGACTGTGGTCCAGGCTTGGGGGCCTCCCTAGGCTTGCTTCTGGTTCTTCGCTGAGAGACAAGCTGCAGAGAGAGCGAGCCCTGGCACCATACTGGTGGGTCCTTATGTCATCCAGGCTGTGCTGAGCCCCTTCAGCAGGTTCTACCCATGCTACTCCCTAACGCGTGAGGCCCTCCACACCTGGCTCATCTGCTTCTACTGCTGTGAGACACACAGGTCTCCCTCTAAGAGTCGGGGTTTGGAGGGGCGGGTGCTCACTCCAGATGGGATTATATCACTTTCTCCCGCAAGCCTTCAAAGCAAACCTGCTGCCCTAGTGGAGACTGCCACACAGGGCTGCCCCACAGAACAGTGTGGTGGTGGGTGTTAGGTGCCAGCGAGTTGGTTCTGACCCACAGCGACCCCATGTCAAACAGGGAAACCCCACCCAGGCCCCTGCCAGCCATGCAGTGATTGCTTTGCCTGAGTCCTTTGTGCCACCATCTTATTGTCAATTCATCTCAAGGGTCTTCCTCTTATTGTCACTCCTCAAATTTGCCTAGCACAATGCCCTGCTCCAGGGACTGGTCTCTCCTGACTTTGTGGACCGCCCAGTAAGTCCTCCAGGCTGCAATCTCTACAGAAGCAGAGAGCCGCAGCATTGCTCTCCACGATACTGCCGGTGCTGTGAACTGCGCATCCTTTCTGACGCACTAGGCCACAGGGACTCAAAGAGCACTGGTTGTCTTCTCCATGAACATTTTGTAAATTAGAGTACCATGGGGCCACACTCATTGGACTTAAGAAGACTTATTCAGGTAGGGAGGAAGTATTAAAGTCTCTTGAAAGAGTCTGAACCCCTGACATAAGTTGTAAATTTGGCATTTTCTGAGCAAGTTCCAAAAAGGATTGGCAGGCAGGAGTGGTAGACAAAGCAGGCAGGCAGATGGCACCCAATGAAACAGACACAAAGGACACAACACAACACTCCCATGGCACTTGCAGCAGAAAGAACGGCCTTCAATTTCAGATCTCTTGTCTAACGGAAGAAGAAATCTGTGAGAGGTCTTTCACCTCCTTCCTCTCAAAACTATTGTGTGCTCAGGGCCAGGCCCCAGCTTTGCCAACAATTCTGTTCTTGCTGTTGGAGAGGCTACCACCAGCCCATTTCTGCAGTGCCAAACCAGCTTATTTCTGGTGCTCCCAGACCTGACCCAGACATGCATGAGTGAAGCCTGAAGTTATGTGGGGACGTCCCAGAGACAGATATGTCTGGTGCACCGGCTGCTGGATCAAGTGTGACGAGGTTAAATATAACATTTGACAATATCATCAGAGCCTGGTGAAGAGGCAGTCAGGTCACCCTGAAGCTCCAGGGTGCCTCCTCTGCCCACTGTCCCATCAGCCTAGCAGTTTGAAGCCTGCTTGGCCAGCATCTCCTCATCTGTCAAGCTGGAGGGATGAAAGAGGTCTCAGCTGGGCCATCCAGCTCCTAAAGTTCAGATGCTCTCTTTGTGAGCAGGAGGGAGAGGATCAAAGCTGCAGTTGCCTTTTGTCTGCACAATTCAGACCCAAGGACTTGGGGCCTCCCCTCCTGAACGCCTGGCTGTCAGCTAGAGGTGTGGAGGCTCTTATGTAATTTTAAGAGCTTGCAGGGCCATAGAAATAAATCCATCTAGCCAGCACTTGTGGGGATGACTGGGACAGCACTTAAAGGGCTTTCTGGCTTCACCGTGCTGTGCTCTTCCAATGGGCCTGCTGTTTTCCTATCAAGGGGCTGCTATTCCCCGAGGGGCAGGCCAGGCTGGACTCCTACCACCCAGGACGCCAGGTCAAGCTCTCCTTGTTACTGCCAAGGATTCTGTGGCAGCAGCAACACTGAGGAGGTAATGACCATTTCACCTACCAGGGAGATCGTTTGCAACAAACTGAACTAACTAGGAATAGCTTCCATGAATGCTGCTTAGGGTCAAATTATACATATTACCATTTCCAGTAAGCACAGGCAAAAACGAATTATAGAAACTCAGCTATTCTACTCTCCCAAAGAGATGCTTTTCTGCTTGCCATTCTTGGGACTGTCTGAGTCTCCTCTAAGACCTGCTCCCCACCCCATTCCCACTACACACCACCTATTCATTCTCTCACTCGTTCTCACTCAAACCCCAGACTATGCAGAGCCCTGTGCTGCCCTGTGAGGCCAATGGATTGAATGAGACATGCGTCTTTTCCTCTCGTGAGAACCCACAGATGGTTATCATCTTGAGGGGCATTTATCATACCACCTAAGTGAACAAGTATTTACGAAAACATGTGTAGACTATGGTGTTTCCTCAGGTGAGTGGTACCATCCCTCGGGTGCTGGACCCGTCCAGGGAGGGGGTGCAACAGCAGAGAGCTACACTTGATCCTGGACTGTGTGCTATAGTCCCCAAACTTCCATTGTCAGAGGGCACTGAGTAATTGTCTGCTTTCTTTTTAATGAAAACGGGAAAGTCAGCCAGATAAGTTTGGGAACCTAAAGGTTTGACACAGAGGTGCTACTGCTTTTTGTTCTACGTTTCCTGGGTCTTTGGTCTTCCATCGATGTTCACATTACCGCAGGAGAGAGCTGGCTCTTGTGTTCACCCCCCCACAGGGTCAGGAAACCCAGGTTTGATCTTCACTGATCTTAGTTGAGCAAGCACAGTCATGATTATGATGCATGTGCCATGAAGAATAGCAGGCCGGGAGTCATTCCTCCGGAGGCAAATAAGTTTTATTTTAGTGGGCCAGATGAGATGACTGTTTCACCTCTTTGTTATTTCTCCTGGTCATGCGGTCCATGAGCTCCTCCAGTTGAAGGACAAGGAGCCACGGTGTCACTCACAAGAACACACACACAAACTGTGTTGGAGATAGGACATGGCTCTCTCTGGCTCCATGTGTGGGGCCATTTCATTCACCTGCGTTGCTTGTTGTGTTCCCCCTTCCTGTTTGTCTGCACTGCAGGATTGGAACCGGACCGATCCACTGCCTGGACATGAGGAGGCATCAGGAAGCACCAAACAGTCAAGAGATGCTGAAGACACAGCCGCTGAGCTCAGGGGAAGATGGCGAGCAGGTCAAAAAATGCACGTGAGGACCAAGCCAAAGGCCCTGCGATGATGTGTGTGAGCATTATAGGAAATGCCTCTGGTTAACACTGTTTATTTATAACTCACTGTGGCTTTATTTATAAGGAATGCGGTGCTTATTTATAAAGCACTCGGCACCGCTAGCCTTTGACATGGGGAGCATCTACGAGAATGAGATTTTAGTTCCCTCGATGTTGTTAGCATAATTTGACTAATGATTCTATAGTGATTTGCTTCTGAGCTATGAGTATTACTCCTGGCTGCCCAACTCAACCTAATTCATTTTACCTGATAGCACCAAGTGGCTCGGGAGAGAAGCTGAATCGGTGGTTTTGGCTTCTGTAGCCCTGGGGTGTTGAGATGTGTTCCCACTGAGCTTTGTCAGAGTACTGAAAAAAAACAGAATCCTCTTAGACTTGCAACTTTCCCTCAACTCTGATACTAATGACATGGAGAGGGAACATGAATGATGAGGACTTGGCCTCTTAGCAAGTGAGATACCCTTTGTAAGATGTATGCCCACGTGCATGGGATCGGTCACACACTAGAATGATTCATCGATGCCTGGGTCAGCACAGTGGCCCAATGGACCTGTTCTCCACTTCAGTAAAGGAAGCGCATGCTCCACCCTGTCTTCCTTGGTAAGAGATGGTCACTGATCTAGAAGGAAGGCCAGGAGCTGGCCAGGAGCTGGCAAGGGAAATCCTTTCACTGATGACTTCCAGGGACTTTCTGGGGCTCAGCCATTCTATGGACTGATCAGGACTCAGCAGAAGGCACGAGCTGGAGAACTGCTCATTTTGACAGCTTTGGACCAATTGTTCCAGGTTCAGTAGTGGCCAACAAAGTGCAACAGACCCACATTTGTGAAATGTGTGAATCAACATGGCAATGGGGCAGGGAACATTGTTACATTGATATCCTGCCAGAGACTTAAGCTCCCCATTCAACATCAAATGTTGCAGCCCCAGTGTAGCCTCGTAACCCAATCTCTTGATTGGCTAAGCCAGAAACAAAGATGGCAGCCAACTATGTGGTTTTGACTGTGTCCCGGTCTGCACAATCCTGGCAGTAACACAACCTCCTGCATCAGGTTCCTGAAAGGATTCATTCCCCCTCCCAAGGGCCACTCATTACGGATCATTAAATTGTGATTTTCATCATTCTGATTAATCGTCTGGTAAATCTATGTTTTACACATTTACCTCTGCCTTGACTTTGCTGTGCTGGTCCTGGCTGGACTAGTTTGGAAATCTGGCAGAAATTGCTAATCCACATAGATTTGGAGTCTCTAGCTACCCCTAACACAGTGGTTGCTGTTTTGATGAAGACTTCCTGCCAGTCTCTGTGACTGGGGCATGTCCTTGACCTTGGATCTCAGGGTATGGCTTTCAATGTCCATCCCATATGGATGACCATTGCAGGTGGGGTAGTTTGCTCTCCATCTGTGAACTTGTGACTGTGGCGGCATGTTTGCAGTCTTTAGCATCAAGAGTCCAGCAGAAAATGAGCATAAACCATTGAAAACAGGTGAACAGTTCTCAAACCAGGAGGATGTGTTCTCTGTGGATGAGGCTGTGATGATGCGGCTACCTCCCCCCAGCACGGTTGAAATGTTTCTAGACAAAAATGCCTACCTTGTCTTTGAGGAATACTAGTTTGTCAAGTTAGATTAGGAGCTCCCTTATACTATTGTGCATGGGGTTCCTGTAATTAAAAACACAATGTATGAAAGATGATCTGTTAGGATACAGAGCTGGAGAGGGGTAATGGGAAAATACTGTGACTCAGCTTTGGGGTGTATGAAACTTTCTGTGAGACGTTGGTGTGTAGGCTGTTATTGGTTCTCTTTGTTGCTTCTGTAACAAAACTACTTAAAAAGTATGTGTCTGTGGCAGCAAGTTTGGGAAGTCATAAACATAAATAATCCCAGAGAAAATATTCTGTCATTGTATCATCAAAAGACAACCACAGTGGAGATCTGAGTTTATTTGTCTGTTTTTCTAAGAAGAGAGATTACTCTCTTTCATGTGTACATGCATACTTTTTACTCTGGTTGGGGCTGTATTATCTATTTAATTTTCAGTGCTGTCTTTTGAACTCAGCATTATAGAATAAACAGGAGCACTGACTCGGTGGTGGAATTCTTGCCTGTCACTCAGGATACCCGGGTTCCTGGCCAGTGAACTTCACGTGCAGCCACCCTCTGTCTGTCAGGGAAGGCTTACATGCTGTGATATTGAGATGGTCTCCGAGGATCTTGCAGAGTAACGTGGACTGAGAAGAAGGGTCTTGCAAGCTGCTTCTGCTAATTGGCCAATGAGGGCCCTGTGGTTCCATTCACAGACTGTCATGGAGAGGGAGCGGGTTGAGCTGCGGTCCCTCCCCTCCCGTTGGGCATCGAGTCACAGGCCCAGACACCCACAGAGGCAGTTCCACTCTGCTGGACGAGGGCCCTTTTGAGTGAGAATCAGCATAATGGCGGTGACAGTGAGATGTTATTTACCTCTTTGTGACCAACATATATGTGTATATATATATATATATGTTGCTATAAATATACCACTTTTTCTACCTTTATCTTTTTGTTTCTTTTATTTTTCTACCTTTATCTTTTTTCTTTCTTCTTTTTTTTGCAAGAGATGAAAAACAAATAAATTGTGACGTAAGTTTTTATTCGAATATAAATGAACCCCATTGTTTTAAAGCAGCCCCCCATGTCTGAGGGAGACACAATCCATTTGTTTCTGTCTAGTGTCAAAAAAATGCCCCATCCTTTTGTGACTTATGCACATGATACAAGATTGCAAAGCTACATTGGTTGTTTCACCTGATGGTCCTTGTGGGTGAAATTATGTTGTCTATTTTCTTTCCAGCAAATGCATCACTCTTCCCCAAATCTAATCTCCATTTGGATTTCTCATCAAAATTCTCATCAACTTAGTTTTTTTCTACAGCGTTTTTCTTATTTTTGCTTTAGGGGGACATTTACAGAGCAACCGAGTTTTCCATTTGACAGTGTTTCAGAAAGAGTCCTGGCCCCTCTGTCCTACGGCACAGTTTCCTCTCGCTGGATCGACCCAGCCCTTCTCTCTTCCTCATCTGAGAGCACAGTCATCCTGTCAGTCTTGTAGAATGGCCAATTCAATGGAGTAGGTGCCTGTCAGCCCATTGCTTCAGTTATAGGTCTGTTCTTGGTTGGATGGTCGTGCTGGGAAACGCCTTCCGCTCTGGGTCAGAAGTGGGTCCTAGAGTCACAGTGTCTGGCATCCCTCTAGTGTGTCAGACTAGCAAGCTGGGTGCTTTTGAAGAATTTGATTTCTTTGCTCTCCATCCCCCCTGCCCACCCTGCCCCCCTGCCCTGCCTGGAAGGCTCTGTTGTGATTCAGTAAGAACAGTGGTGTCTGAGCAGCGGTTGGTTCTGATGCTCTTGGGGTCCTGCCGGCTGCTGACAGACTATATTTGCCTGCAATGTAATTTCTGTTTCATAGAAAATGTCCCAAATCCAGATAAGGCCCCATGCATAGTCCTCAGTGGCAAAAACACGGCTTCCTTTCATTTTAATGTGACACATGACTGTCTCCCCCCCACACCCCCCCGTACATACTTTTGGCTGGAACAGAATGTTTCCAGGCAGGTGTGTCCTAACCGAGAAGCCTGGGTTTAAGAATGCTTTGGTAAAAACAAATGAGCAATGAGCATATTCAGTGCCATACAATTAGCTCTCAAAATAGCATCTCGAGCTGTTTTTTTTTTCAAATAAAAGATACCATACCCAATGGAAATGACATGGTTCCAAAAACACCTACGATATAACATTTCTACATTAGTGAAAAAAATAAAAGTTATGATCAAAGAGGCATTGGCAAAGAGAAAGAGAAAGTGGAGCCATTTGGGAGGAGGTATCCCACATGAAAAGGAATTGACCAAAGAGTTTCAAAGCAGCGGCTCTGACCAGAGAGGAATTTTCTCTTTTCCAGAGACACCTGTGCAATGAATGCCAAGTAATAGAAAACAAGACGAAGCGGCGCCTTAATCAACTTCTACCTCTTCATTGTAAGAGGGTGTGAGACAGCACTTGCTTCGGCGACAGGAAGCTTAGAACTGGCATGGCCACCAAGCCCGGTCGAGTCCACATAGCCTCCATCCCTGTCTCTGGGGTGCCCAGGATTGTTCACCCATGGCTTCTTACTCACAAAACGAAAATGGCTGGAGATGAAACCAGAGGGTCGTTCTACATTTACAATGACAACAACAGTTATCACTGAGTTGACTCTGACTCCTGACCACACTGGGTCAGGAGCAGAAACTGTGCTTCAGAGAGTTTTTGTGGCCCAGACCCCTCAGGAGCAGTTTGCCAGGCCTTTCTTCTGATGCTTGGGGATGAGGTTAAGCCACGACAGTTTCAGTAAACAGTGCTTAAGTCTTCATGCCATCCAGGTTCTCCTAGTCTATAAAAGCCAAACTGGCAAGTTTGTGACATGAAGCACAATCAGGGCACACGCTGATTTCATCAAGCTTTTTGATGTATGTGTGAGATGGCAATGGAAGTGAAGTTCAACACGTTGATGTCAAGAACAGGGGCGTGGAGAGCTGAACTGATGGGAAGTCCAAGGGAGTAAATTAGGGTGGGGTACAGAGAGATAAGGTCATCACTATGATTGTGATATTTATAATAATGGCTGACTACAATTGTAGACCAGCTCACAGTTTACAGAGAACATTCCTAGCTCTGGGCTTCATTGATTTCCAATGATGAAAAGGGGCCAATTATGAGGTTATCATAATTCCATAATGACAGAGGGGATATGGTCCTTGTTTCTACTTCCCCATACTGAGGACCATGAGATCCAACTGGACATATTCAAAGGACAGTTCACACTGGGCTGGGCCTTCTGAGGTCGTACTGCATTGAGAGAAGCAATCTGTACATTCATATGAAGTTGACTCATGAGCAACTAGCTGCGGAAGCACCACTCAGGGCCTGCTTTCACTGAAGATGAATAGTTCATTGTGACTCTTAGGAAAGAGGCGTGATCAGAACCCCTGAGGTGAACATTGTGAGGTGATAAGAACTAGTCTCTGAAAAGGATGGCTGACACCCAAACTCTTTATTGTGTCTGCTAGAAGTCAGTTTTTCTAAAGTCTGTCTCTTTCTTTTTCTCTCACTAAGGTCTGTTTGTAATAAGGTGATCAGATGTCCTGTTTTTTTAACAATTTGTCCCACGGCATTTTAAAATTAAATAAATATATTACAGTACTATTTTTGCATTCTATGAACATTTTTGTTGCTCCATATACACCACGTTTTTAATCAAGGACTCCCTCTCCACCCGGTGTCCCACTTAAAATCTGATCCCTTTATAATGGCACTAATGGAAAGGGCAGTCCTTTGAACCTTCTAGTGTTCCATAGGAGGAAAACCTGGCTCTCTTCTACCCTTGCAGGGCGGGGTTTCATTCTGTTAGAGGGATGAGGTAGGGTTGCTGAGAGTCAAAACTGACCGGAAGACCCCTGTCAACAATACCTGTGTCCCTAAGGATTTCAGAAAGGGCAGGCACAGGTAGATGTGCTAAGAAGCTTCAACAAGAGAGTGCATTTAAACACTTGTTCCATCCCATGGAGTCATACAGTTCTTCCCTGTCCTGCAGTCACCCTGATCATGGGACCCCATGTAGGTCAATGGGTGATTTTGGGGAAGGTGCTCACAAGACTATTCTTCCAAAGTGCATCTGGGTTAACTTGAACCACTGTTTTTGTTGTTATTTTTTGTTCTTTGCACTGCCCAGGAACTCTAAACACCTTCCCACAGCCATTAAGACACAGGTTAAAACCCTTTTCTGGTACCTTCTGCTTTCAGCCAAGATCCATCGAAGATCCACTGTGGTATCTGTTATTCCAAGCTCCCTGTGCTCCAGCTTGAATTTCTGATGGGAAAGGTTTTAGAAGTTTAATTTGCATGTAATTTTATTTGCATTGCACAGTGATTTCCGCTTTCTATCGGGCCACTCTTCTTTGGAATGGGCACAGTTTGGGGACTCTGTCAGTTTGTAATCTGAATAACACTCTTGCAGATTCTTTAGCATATACCCATGTGTTCATCCAGCCCTTTACCAATATCTTGGAATATTGTGCTTCATATTTCCCCAATTCTAGAAGAAACCACTCTTGCTATTTTTGCTAATGCCTCTGGCAGCTAGAACTTAACCCTCCAATATCATCAGTTCATGATCTTATTCGACCTCTTGAAGTGGTTGAATGTCAACAAACTAATTTTGGTGCTGTGATCTTCTATAGATGTTCCCTATATCCTGCAATATTTTACTGATATATCCTTCAATACTGAAACTCAAAACCTGCATTTTCCCCCAAATATTTCAGTGTAAGATAGACCATGCTTCTTCTATTTTTAAAGTTTGTCAATGCTGGCCTTTTACTCATTATATTTCTTTTTTTCCTCTTTTTTATTATTAAATCATTTTATTGGGGGCTCATACACTGTCTATCACAATCCATACATACATATATTGGCCAAGTTCCTTCACATGCCTGCTGCTCTCATCATTCTTAAACCATTTGCTTTTCTCCCTGAGCCCTGGACATCAGCTTTTCATCTTTTCCCCTCCTACCTCTTCCCCCTCCCCCACCAACCCTTGACATTTTAGAAATTATTATTTTGTCATATCTTACACAGTTCAATGTCTTCCCTCACCCATCCCTCCACTTCTGTCCTCCAGGTGGGAGGTTATGTGTAGACCTTTGTAGTCGGCTCTCCCTCTCTACCTCATCCTCCCTCACCCATCCAGTCTCTCTACTCCCACGACTGCTCCTCAGGGCTTCATCTGCCTGGGGTCCCTGTGCTACCAGTTCCCATCGGCACCAGTGTACCTCCTCCAGTCTAGCTGGATCTGTAGGTTAGAATTGGGATCATGATAGTTGCGGGGGTGGGGTGGGCAGGGAGCCTTTAAGAACTAGAGGAAAGTTGCATGTTTCATCATTGCTTCACTGCCCCCTGACTGGTCCGTCTCCTTCCTTTCACCCTTCCATAAGGGGATGTCCAATTGCACACAAATGGGCCTTGGGTCCCCACCCTGCACTCCTCCTCATTAGAGGAGTTAATCACTCAATCTGATGTGATTAATCACTCAATAGTGATATGATTCTTGTTCCTTGGTGCTTGATATGTGTTCCCTTCGACCCCTTGTGATCACACAGGCTGGTGTGCTTCTTCCATGTGGGCTTTGTTGCCTCTGTGCTAGCTGGCTGCTTGTTTACTTTCAAGCCTTTAAGACCCCAGATGCTTTATCATGTGGTAGTTAGGCACCATCAGCTTTCTCCACAACGTTTGCCTCCGCATCCATTTGTCTTGTGCGATTGTATCAGGAGAGTGGGAACACAGTGATATGATTTCTGTTCTTTGTTGTCTGATACCTTATTCCTCCCACACCTCATGGTCTCACAAACTGGTGTGCTTCTTCCATTGCGGGCTTTGTTGCTCCTGAGCAAGATGGCCGCTTGTTTACCTTCAAGTCTCTAAGACACCGGTCACTATATCTTGTGATATCTGGACACCATCAGCTTTCTTCACTATCCTTGCGCATGCCCACACATGTTCTCAGTGATCATCTCAGGAATGTGAGCACACAGTCATATGTTTTTTTTCCTGTTTGATACCTGAGACCTGATCCTTTCAGCATCTCATGACCACAATGACTGGTGTGCTTTTTTCTATGTAGAATTTGTTGCTTCCAAGACAGATGGCTGCTTGTTTATCCAGCTTTTAAGATCCCAGATGCTATATCTTTTCATAGCTGGGCTTTATCAGCTTTCTTCACCACATTTGCTTTTGCACCTATTTGTCTTCAGTGATAGCACTGGGCAGATGAGCATCATGGAACACCAGTCTGATAGAACTAAGCATTCTTGCACTGAGGGCGTACTACAGCGGAGGCCCAAGGCCCGTTTGCTACCTTAGTACTACACCTATGAATATATGTACCTAGACTTATTTCCTCCTTATAATAATTACATAGGTTCATGCCTATATTTAGACCTCTATAAATGTTCTTTGCCTTCTAGCTCTGTCCTCTATTTCCTTTTACTTTCCTCTTTTCCCACTGTCATGCTCAGCCTTCATTTGGGTTTCAGTACTTCCTCTCAGTTATATTACCCTTGCTCAAACCCTACCAGGTTCCCCCTCCCCCCAATCCTTCCACTACCGATTCTGGACCACTTGTTGTTCCCCCATTTCTGAGCCTGTCCACACCACCCCCTTTCCCCACTCCCGTCCCCCATGACCCCAGGAATCGTTGGTCCAGTTCTTTCCTCCTGAATCATTATATTTCTTTAATTTGTCTTCTTACACTGCTATTTTTAAATTTCATTTTCAGATTTTTTACTTCATCATTTCTTCTGTTTGCTTTATGACACCATATCCAAGGACCAGATTCATACAGTGTTCTGGTCTTTATTTCATGTCGCTTGAATGACTTTTTACTTCCTTCATATATGATATTTTTTTATGCTAGCCCACAAGTAGTCTAGACTTGTATTCCATGTGGCAATCTACTTGAGAGATGGTTTCTCAATTCAGGTAGGTAAACTTAAGGTATGGCATTGGACAAACATGCTGCCTAAGAACTCTTGCACTCAACAACCCACTGCCTTTCAGCGGTTTCTGACTCATGGTACCCCTCCCTACAGGGCAGGCTAGAACAGCCCCTGTGAGTCCCTGAGGCTGTCACACTTTACCTGAGTACAAAGTCTTCTTTTCGTCACCCAAGATTGAAGTTGGTGTTTCCAGTCTGGCATCCATAGAAACCTCACTGCCATCAAGTTGATTATAATTCATAAAACCCCCCCTAGGCCAGAAAAGAACTGCCCTTGTGACTTTGGGAGACTGCCATTCTTTACCAGAGGAGAGCAGCTGATGGTTTTGAAATTTCTGATGTTGCGGTGAGTGACCCGAAGGTCAATTTGCTGCTAAGCCTTCTAAGACCTCTTAATAAATGTCAAAAAGATGTCACTTTGAGGAATAATATGTGCTGGACCCCAGCCATGGCATTTTCAATTGCATTAGAGCAGTGGTTCTCAATCTTCCTCATGTTGTGGTGACCTCCCCCCTCCACACACACACTATAAAATTATTTTTTGATGTTACTTTATAGCTGTAATTTTGTTACTGTTACGAATTGGGCAACCCCTGCAAAAGAGTCAGTAGATCCCCAAAGGAGTAAGTTACATGTAAGGCACAGTTGAGAACTGCTGCCTTAGATACCTGTGAAAGGTAGACAATACAAATTCTGATTATATGGAAGCATATTGTCTATATCTCCACAGGGAAAAAGGGACCAAATTTAAACCTGGTGTTCCAGGATGTGAATGTAGTGTGAAGGCATGGAGCAGGGAGCTAGGGGAGGGGTCTGAGGGACCAGTCCCAATCCCAACTATGTGGACTGTGGCCTCTCCCACTAGGGGAGTTTGCTTTGGGTGACAGCACTGAGGCTGCAACTCTGAGAGGGACACTTCTGACCAAGGCCCATGAGAGCAAGTGAAGGGGGAGGAGGAGAGAGTGGATGCAGCTTGGCCCACGGAGTCTTGAAGACAACATCCCCCCTCAGAACGGCCAATGCGTAGAGGAAAGTGTTCAACTGTGTGACGTTAATATACCATGAAAGATTCTAATAACCATTTAGAGGAATGGAAATGTTTCATACTGGGGGTGGCCATATGCTCCTAGCTGACCCAAGGCCCTACAACAATGGAGAAGCAGGGTCAGGATTGTACCCTGTCTGATCCCACCACACCAAGGCAGAACACTAAGGCAGAGTAGAAAGGGGGACTGACTACAAGGATCTACATATAACATCCACTTCCTTGGAGAACAGGCAATAGGGAAGTGGGTGAAGGAAGACATCAGATAGTGTACAAAATGCCAAAAATAATCATAATTTATAAATTATCAAGTGTTTATGAGGGAAGGGGGAGCGAGGAGGGAGGGGAAGTAGGATGAACTAATACCAAAAGCTTAAGTATAAAGCAGATGTTTTGAGAATGATGATGGCAACAAAGGTACAAATGTGCTTTGTATACAAGAGATGTATGTATTTATTGTGATAAGTGTTGCTAAGGCCCCAATGAAATGATTTTTTAAGTAAATAAAAATCTACAAATAAAAAAATTCTGATCGTGCTCTCTGAGAAAGATTTGTTTGTTCTTCTGACAGTCCATAGTACTTTCAATATTCTTCACTATCATCGTAATTCAAATTCATCTTTTACAGTCTTCAAATTCACTGTCCAACTTTCATGTCTATGAGGGCATGTTTGAGAACACCTCAAAGTGAGAGTTGCTTTACAACTCTAAATTGTTTGAGTACAGCATATTAATTGTATTGTTTTCTTAATATCTCTTTCAGAGTATTCTAGTAATGTAAAGGAACTCAATTGATTTTTGGTTTTGATCTTGTGCCTTGTATCTTATTATGTTGTCACTTTCCATTACCTCTCAGCAGTTTTCTTGTGGTACCTTTAGGATCTTCTATATAATAGGTAGTTTGGGGAGATTATGGATTGGTTGTTAAATTACTAACTGTGACGTTAACAGTTCAAAACCACCAACCCATGAATGGGCGAAAGAAGAGGCTCTCTGCTCCCCCAAAAGATCTATGGTGTTGGAAACCCAACTTAGGGCTTCTGAGAATCAGAATCAATCTGAGAGTATTGCTTTTTTTTTTTTAATGAAGAGGATAATATCCTGTGTGGTGGCAGTAGTCAAAACATCTGGCTGCTAACATGAAGGTCCGGGATTTGAAGCCTCTCAGGTTCTCATGGTTGAAGAACTTTGGTAAAAAAATTTACAGCGTGGGGAACTCTTTGGGGGCAGTTCTGCTTTGTTATATTGGACTGTTCTGAGTCACGATAGATAATTGGTATGTATGCATAGAATCTTGTCATCTACAAATAAGGAATTCTCTGCTTCTTCCTTCTCATTTTGGATGAATTTTATTTCTTATCCTTGACTTATTTCTCTATTTAGGACAGTGTAATATTGAATAATTGTGGTAATAAATGGATATATATATATTTTTATTCCAGTTCTTAAAGGGAACTCTTTCAGTCTGTTTCCAGTGACTATAATATTGGCTGGTGACTTTGCATATATATCCATAATTATATTGATAAATTTCCCTTCCATTTCTATTTTGCTAAGACTTTTTATCAACAAAAATTTGACTCTTATTAAATGTGTTTTATGCATTAACTGACATGGGATATGGTTCTTTTCCTTTGTTTTATTTATGTGATGGATAAATCAATTGCTTTTTTGATGCTGAACCACTCTTGTAATTCCAGAATGAATTCCAACTTCATTATAGTGTATGATTTCTTGATATATTGCTGAATTCTGTTGGCTAGAATTTTGATGAACATTTTTCCACCTATGTTCATGAAGGAAATTGGTAAGTGATTTTTTTTCTGTGCTGTCATTTCTTAATTTACGAATCAGAGTGATGTTGGATTCAGTTTATTAGTGTTGAGTGAACTTTCTGTGAGAATTTCTCTGATGGTTAATAGAATTCCCTGGTGTAGCCATTTGATCCTGAGTTTTGTTGTTGGAAGTTCTTAATGACACCTTAAGTCTCATATAATGGAGCTGTCTGGATTTCCCACTTCTTTTTGTGTCAATTTAGCTAGATAGTATGTCTAGAAATTTGTTTAATTCACCTAACTCTTCAAATTTGTTGGAGCATGTTCAGTGTAACATGATTGGATGGGCTGGATTGATACTAGTGTCCAGAAGGACTCATTCTTGTACAGATAAAGTGAACTAATGAAACCATTCTGGATAATTTCATCAGTTATTTTAAAATAATTCCACAAGCTTGGAATAATAAATCCAGAAATAAAGCGTAGGATTCAAAGACTGTAGATTTTGCTTAGGTAATTATACTGAGCCCTGCATACTCTCTGATCTATTTACAAATATTTACAACTTACTTGGAAAATTTTTTTTCTGTGTCAAAAGATCACGGCACAATTATTTTTGTGGTCCCTGTTTTCCATTCTTCCTTTAGGTGCTTCTGCCTTAAACATTAATAGCTCTTCCTGCAATTGAACTTGTGATTAATGCAACTTTTAATTATGAAAAACTCTACCTTTGGGAAAGAAAACATATATTACCCCATCCAAACTGTTAGTAAAACTGTTGATTAAGGCACATTTACAACTGGCCTTGCTGATCAGGATGCTACTTGATCTGCATTGCCCATTTTGAGCACCGTGGATCATTCAAACTTATATTTTCACTCATTTTTTCTGTGAATAAATCAAACTGATAACCCTAACCCTAACCCTAACGACACCCAGTCAATTGTATTTACTGGTCCGTGGGTGGCAGCAGAAGAGCTAACTAGCTACTGTCCACGGTATTTGGAAGATGGCATTGGCGCAGGCAGTGCCATCCTTTGCTACACAGGGAAGCAGACCCAGAAGACTCCTGTGCGTGTCCAGACTCCTCCTCCCTGGCTTGAACAGCCTCTTCCTCTGCCCTACTGTTGAGTTCTAGCTCTCTTTTTCCTCCCTCTTGGGGCCAATGTCCTGGGACAACATTCTCCCTCCTTCAGTGTCTACCCCAGGTTTGAAAAAAACCGTGTAAGTACAATATATTTATTTGTAGAGTATAAGAATGGTGAGCTGTGTGTCAATGAGAAAGAGGGAAACATCCGTGAAATGGACTGACACAGCAGAAGCAACAATGACTTGAAACAGGGCCACCATCCTGGCACTGGGACAGGAATGGGTAGTGTCTATGCTTAGCGTGCTGGTGTGTCAGGTCACCTAACACGAACATTGTGGCTGTAGCAATGGAGTCAAGCCATAGTGACCCTACGTACAACACAGGAGAACTTCCCCCATTCCTACGTCATCCTCACCACTGTTCTTATATCTCACCCCATCGCTGTAGCCACTGTGTCAATCCAGCCTGTGGAGGGCCGGCCTCTGTGCCTCCACTTTACCCAGCGTGATGTCCTTCTTAAGGGATTGGTCTTCTCTGACAACATGTCCTAAGTGAGGGAGGCAACGTCTTACCATCCTTGCCTCTAAGATGCATTTGGCTGAACTTCTTCCAAGACATACCTGTTTGTTATTTTGGCAGTCCCACATACTTCCAATATTCTTTCCCAACGCTATAGATCAAACACATCAATCCTTGGTTTAGTCTTGCTTATTCAGTACCAACGTCCACGTGCAGATTAGGTAAATGGAAATTCCAGGGATTGGGTCAGGCATACATTATTCCACAAAGTAACAACTTTGTCTTTGAACAATTTAAAGAGGTCTTGTAAGGCATACTTACCTAGTGCAAGGCATTGCTCAATCGCTTGGCTGCTGATTTCGTGAGCACTGATGATGGATCCAAGCAAAGTGAAGTCTTTGGCAGAACCAAGAGCTAAAGCCAGAGAAAGAGCAAGTATCAGCAGGAAAAAGTGTGCTTGCCAACTAGGGCACCCCCCAGACATTTAATAAGGGGATCTAGCTTGGCTGACTCAGAGCTATAGCTGAGCACCTTTGGGCTGAGGTTTTGGAAGAATAGCCTGTCTTTTGGGCATTTATCAGCAGTTTTAAGTATACACGGCAGAAAACCAAAGGCAGTGTCACTAGAGGCCCAGGATCATAGAGAAGTGTGTCTGAGGACATAGCTGAGAAGAAGTGCTCCTGGCCAGAAAAAAAAATGTATCCTGAGAATTTCTGGACTTCAATCGTAACCTGTTAATTTACCCCAATAAATCTCATAATTCTAAATATTTTCTGAGTTTTATGTGGCCATTGCAATGAATTACCGACCTCAGTAGAGAGGCAAAGGATACCTTGGGAAGGAAGATTAGTGCCAGAATTGGCAAAGAGGGTTACAGAGCAGAGACATATCTGAGTTTTCTCTCATAGGAATAGAGATGGAGAACAAAAGGTTTGATACCTTTCTATTGTGTTAGAAATATATACATGAAGGATTGACAGACAAAAGAATGAACAAATCTCTCTTGGATGAAGTAAAGCCACAACGCTCCTTCAACGTTAAGGATAGCAAGATTTTGTCCCACATCTTTGGATGTGTCCCCAGAAAGGATCATTCCTGAAGAAGACATTCTTGATGAAGTGGCAACAATGAAGAAGATCCTTAAAGAGATAGAATGACACAGTGACTACACCCATGGACTCCAACATAGCGGTGCTTGTAGGGAGGAGATTGGACCAGGCAGCATTTCATGCTCTGTATATGGGTTCCTTATATGCCCAATCTACTGGATGTACCAGGTAAGAAGACTACATTAGTAACCAGAAACAGAAAGGATTGTAAACCACTCTGTAAAAAATCTGTCCTTGTCATGACTATGTTATAGAAGATGATAAAACATGATTTGATCTCCATTTTGACCCATTTTATAACTGTTTCAGCTAAAAGAGGTAAAAGATAAATGCACATAGACTAAGCCCCTGATGAGTCCCTTCTGACCATGAACTAAGGATGTGAGTATCCTTACTAAAGTACAGAATTCAGTGGAAAGTGGATTCTTGCAGATGCAGTTAGGTCAAAATTAACCCCTTATCATTTGATCTTCCTTATGATAAACTTAAATTTGTTCTAGCTTTTAATATTTTCTGCTTTCTTTTCAATTGGGGTTTCTATCTATTTGACCTTGTTATTCTTGCTAGTTTTGTTTGTTTTCTAATTTTTTGGGGGGTATACAAAGTCTAGTAACAGATGACTCTATCAAGGCAGGGACTGGATTAGTGACCCCCCGGTGGTGTGGTAGGGGTTGTTGGGGGAGGGAGGAGCCAATATCTATGAGTACAACAATGTAGAGGGCATTCTAAAGCTGTGGTGATGATTGTATAACTTCTTGAGCTGAAGGAATTACTCACTTGTATGGTATGTGGATTGTTAACCAATAAAACTGTTGAGTAAAATGATGATTGAACATACAAAACACATTGAAGAAGCAATTAATCCCACATGTGTTTATCGACCAGGCTGGCACAATAAACCTTAACTATCTCAGAAGGGGAGGAAGAAGTTGGAAATGAGTAACCTAGGAAACAGTAGATTGTGGGGTGGTCAAGCAGCTTTTTTCTCATATTTCTATTATTATTGAAACATATGACCTGGTCATGTTTGTCTCAACTGGCCACAGCACTCCAGCCCACACTCAACTTCACCCTGCTAGTTCACAGTTTCATGTCCTTGGAGAAATTGCCCTTACTACATTGTTTTGATCTTCCTATTGTGTACTTTAATATAACTCCATAGTTTTAGAGTATTTATCATGACTTTAATTAAGTCATTCTTTTTTGAGGGAATATAAAAAGCCAGAAGTCAGGCTGAGCCCTAGTGGCATCATGATTGAGTGTGGGACTGCGGCCCACAGACTTGGTGGTTCAAATCCAGCAGCAGTTCTCCAGGAGTAAGGTTGGGTAGCTCCTCACGACCACCAGAGGGCAGTGATTCCGCCTCCCCCCCCCCCCCCCCGAAGAAAAAACCAAATGTCACCTTGAAGTCTGACAACTTTTTCTTCTATAGATACTTACACAATATCATAGATACTTGCTACTATTATAATGCTTGAAGATGTGTGGCAAATGTTTTTGCCTTATGTCTCATTGTTATTTTCAAAATCAGAAGATTTGATATAGCTTTCAAAAACAACACAGAATTAAACACTTTTCCAAGCTCCTTGTATTTCAAGTTATTCTTTGCCTCTGGTTCTTCCACCAGAGGGAAAGGCGAAGACAGGTAGTCCTAGTCACCTGGGACCTAGCACGTGTGAAGCCAGAGCGGCCTGGCAACGCTCACCTGGGGCAGCCGCAGGACTGACGTATGTAAGGAGCGGAGTCTGCCCTGCATGTGAGAGGCTCTCGTCATGCACGGGCTGGTACCTGGCAGGCTTCCTTTTCTCTAGGATGTCTGCCACCAACTGTCACTACATACTTTTCAATTTGCGCGTCCTCTCCATTGCCAAGAATGAAGTACCTTCCTGTGACTTGTAATTACAGAACTGCTCCCATTTCCCCCACCCCATAGCTCTGGAGGTTAAATTTGCACATTTTGACAAAGTAACTTCTTGATGCTGTTTTCTATACACATCATTGAAGACTTCCTGAATGAGCTTCATGTACACAGCGAGTCAATGCCAAGTCCCGAAAGCCCCTCCTCTTCCGAAGGTTTCATTGTGCTCTGGGTCTCCAGCCCTTCCCCTCTGACGGACTGGCGCACTCCCTCCAGGGCTGCATGATGCGAGGATGGAAAGCCTGGGCTGGGGGATAAGCCAAAGTCGATTTAGGCAGCAAATGTGATTCTTGCAAATATGGATGCGGCATCTCTACAGACAGCTCCGAGTTTGCTCTGGTGTGCCCGATGTCCCTGGGATCACAGAGTGAAGACAGGACTGGCAGAGACTGGACTGTTCCTCGTGTGTCCAGACACTCAATAGCAATTTTATTATTTGAATTTGACTCTTTGGCCAAATGCATTAGTGCCTTAGATGCATTCGGGGTTACGGTTCCACCTCATCAACCTGCTTTATGGTTCGTATGGAGTCCCTGTAACTGGAATTTGCATCTCCATTATATCTATAGCTCTTGCCCAAAGTCCACCCCCCACCTGTTCTCTTGACCTCCAATCTCCCACTTCAACCTCTACATCCCTTCTCAATAATTAAATCTACTCTATGTCTCCTCACTTTCACATCTTGCTTTGCTCTGACTTCTTCCTCTCAGCCTGTAAACACATTAAAATACATAGTATGTGTACTGCCCCTGAGTCCATACTGACTCATAGTGACCCTGGAAGACAAGGTAGAAGTGCCTGTGCATTTGGAAGACTCCAAGTCTTTCAGAGAGTAGAAAGCCCCACTTTTACCCCAGAGAAAGTGGTGTTGCACTCTGACCTCTCCCTCAGTGGAAAGCCTCTTCTTCCTCCTGTGGAGTGACTGGGGCTTTCGAACAGATAGCAGCTCAGTGAGTAAGGCACCAGGGCTCTATGAAAGCATATACTATCCTTAAGACATATGAAATTGTGTTAGGCCAGTCTGATCAGAGAAACAAATCCAGAGACACACGTATGTGTGGGAGAGAGCTTTATATCAAGAACAATTATGCATCAATAAAACATCTCAGGCCAGTCTGGTCCAGATCAAGTCTATAGGCTTGATATTAGCCCACAAGTCCAATATCAACCCATGAGTTCCTCTTCAGACTCATGCAGCTCATGCAAGAATGCCGAAGGAAGAAAGATCACAGGCAGGGGGCTGATCACAGACTGCCGATCCAGTGGCAGTGGACACATCTCCAGGGTGCCATCAGCATAACTCCATGTTGCTTATCAAAAGGAAGATGAAGGAGAAGGAGAGAGAGAGGCCTATCTCTTCTGATGGCAGAATCAAGAATTCCCAGAATCCTCATGAGAAGGCCATGCCTATAGGGAGGGATCATCAGACTGTGACCTGATTGACAGGCTAGACTCATCCCTTTTACTCTTTTATATTCACTCTTTTATTTCTCATAGAAATCATTTATTTTAGCAGGATTTTACTTCAAGGCAGAAGCTACCTCACTCATTTTCTTCCTTGCAATCACCTGATAAAGCCTCCTAAATATATTGTCTTCTCTTTCTCCCTGTGCACGCACTTTGCTGTGTTTCATGATAGCTTTACTATATCTGCTCTGACATAGGAAACCACTGTTCTCCTATTTTCCAAACTGGAGGATGGGTAATCGTCATTTGACTTGACCACCGAAGCATTTACTAATATTGACTCCACTCACTCTTTGAGACTGTGCATTTAGTTTTTATCTTAATACATTTGGTATTTTCTTATTTTTAGCTCACTAATCCATCCACCAGGTTCAAGTTTAAGCTATATAATTAAAACAGTCAGATAAAGTGCCTTACATAAGATTAAACTTTATTTTTACTAGTTGCACATATTTAGATCTTAAAAGCCCACAGCAGACATGGTGGCCTTGCCAGACCCTCATTGGCTTGAAGATCTGCTCTGTGGGTGCTGCTCGAGCTGCCATCATCATATCTCTATTTTAGGGAGCAGGAAAAGGCATGGAAAGAAGAAGTGCCCATCTAAGTTTAACCAATATACAGTGGAACCCCGATGGCACAGAAATTAAATGCTGGCCTCTGATCTGCTTGGTCGGCAGTTCAACATCACTGGCACCTCTGCTAGAGAAAACTGGGCTTTCTATTTCCATAAATGGTTCTCACCTCAGAAACCCCATAGAAGTCAGCCTTGAGACAATGGCAGTGGGAAGACATGAAAGTAGGAAATACCATTAGTCTTGGTTTGCTAGTGCTGTTATCACCAAGATGCCACAAATGAGTAGCCATAAAGAACAGGAGTGTATTTTCTCTGTGTTGGAGGCCAGTCAATCTAAAGTCATCAGCCTGCTGAAGGGAGATTCACTTTTCCTTGTGGGTGGCCCTGGGCGCTCCTTGGTTTGTAAGATTTTTCTGGCGTAGCCTCTCCTCTGCATGCTGTGTGCTCATTTGTGTATGTGTGTGCATGCCTGCGTGTGTCTGCTTCCCCTTTTTAGATGACACTACTCAGAAAGGATTAGGTTTACAAGTCTTATTCAGCATGTCCTCTTTAATACAACAGAAGATGAAAACCTCTATTTACAAGCATGGCCACATTTCAGAGGTTCAGGGGTTAACCATTCAATTTAGTGTTTCTAGGGAATACAATTCAATCTAAACAGAACTCCTGCTTGTTTGCCACGAGGCAGAATTTAATCAAGTGGCCACATTTAACTAAAAATGGGCCAATGTCTCAAGCAGAGAAACCAGGGGCTGAGCCCCCCAGGGGTTCTCTAGACAGAGGAGCTGTCTCCTTGCCACTCACCATGGCTCTATGGCACAGAGCAGACCTGTCCTGTTCATGCTGGCAGCTACAAGCTTTACTAGGGGCACAGCCATCTCATCTTGTCTCTCAGAGCTGCTGGTGAGTTTGAAATACTAACCCTGTGCTAGATGTGCTGCATGGAGCCCACCAGGCCTTCCCCTCAGCAGAGAAACAGAACAGTAGACATTAGAAGTCAGTGCACAGTCTCTGTCCCAGTGATAATATGTTTTTGAGTTAACTAACTCCCTGTGTCCTCCAATAACTCGTTCTTGTTTTTGAACATGTACTTAAACATTTCTTATTACTCTTTTATTCTATCAATTCTACTTGTGTTTATATGTTGAACAATATCAACTTGATCTTTTATAACTTCAAGTACCATCTCTACACATTGACTTCTAAATCTTACTTTAATCCAGAATTTATTTTCTGAGTTAAAAACTTAAATTTCCCAATTCTCATCATGTGTGACAAAACAGAATGTGACAGGCACTTGTACTTAATAAGATACAAAAAGAATCTGATAATCTACTTCAAAATTACACATCCTCCTGTATTCCCTGAGGTAGGAAGACAGAGATACCATATTCTGTGTTATTCCAAGTTAGAGACTTGATAGTTTCTTCATCTTTCCTCTGCTGTGTATCTCACATAGGATATGGCCTGGTATTACTTTTTAAATGCAATACTCATATATTTTGTCTCCTTTACCTTTGCAGTGTCATCATTTTGGCTTAGCCCTTAGCATCCCTAATGCATGCCAACTATAAATTAACACTGAGCTAGCAGGAACTTACTCTCAAAGGGTCAACCACGGGGGAGGTATAAAAGTGTGGGGCTTGATTGGGAGGGTCCGAGTGGGGGCTTGAGATACTGTGTTTCTAAGAAGCTTCTAACGGCTGGTGCTGCTGGTTCATGGACAACACTTTGAGTATCATCGGTTCGAAACTGACCTCATAAGAGTTCCCTTTCTGTGTCTTTCCATCTTTCCTTCCCCAGCCCCAAACCTGGCTTTCAGCCGATATGCCCCCTATACAGCTTTCTCTACAAAGATGGCAACTCTATTTTTTAAGCCCCATTATGGTAACCATTACTCTCCTGTTTCACAGATTTTCTGAGGCCCCCCAGTCCTTTAAACCTGGTTGTCAGAAATGCAGGACTCTTAGTGGTCTGCAATCCACTTCCTTCTTATATCTACCTTTCTTTCTCCATAGAATATGGATGCACTATTTTTTTTTTTCCAGAAAAAGAACCTAAAGAATCACTTTGGGGCTGAGCCCCAGTGTATAGTGGTTGTGCGTGGGACTGCGGCCCACTGAGATGGAGGTCAATTACAGCAGTAGCTCCACAGGAGGAAAGGCTGGGCCTCCTACTCCCACCACCAGAGGGCAGTGATGCTCCCCCCAAACAAAACAAAACAAAACAAAAATAATTAAAGCCCAATTTTGTTATATATATATATATATATATATATATATATATATATATATACACACACACTATTGGGGAAATATTGAATTATGCAGAAAGAATAAAAAGTTGGAAAGATAACATAGAATTACTACAAATATAGCAACATTCAACCATTTCAAGAGGTAGCATATGGTCAAGAATCAAAGGTACAAGGAAAAAAAGTTCAAGTTTCATTGAAGGCATTAGTGAAAAACAAAGCTGTGAAAATTGATGAAATACCAGCTGTAATGTTGCAACAGTCTATGAAGCACTGCAAGCACTTCCATAAGAAGTTTCGAAGATAACTACCTGGCCAACCAATTGGAAGACATCCTTCCATATAAAGGTGGACAAACAGAATGAGGAAATCATTGAATAGTAGCATTAATATGACATGTAAGTAACATTTTGCTGAAGATCATTCAATAATTGTTGTAGCAGTACACTGACAGGAAGCTGCCAGAAATTTAATCTGGATTTGGAGGGAGACTTGAAATAAATGATGTTGTTTATATAAGATGGATCTTAAAGAAAAAGAATACCAAAAAAGTTTACTTATGTTTTTTGTTGACTACACAAAAACATTTACCTGTTTGGATCATAACATATGATGGATAAGACTGAGAAAAATGAGAATTCCAGAACACTTCTTTGTGCTCATTTAGAAACTATGTATGGAGTAAAACAGAACTGCATGGCCTGAAATCAGGGAATATATATATATATATATATATATATATATATATATATATATATACACACACACATACATATATCAGGATACTATCCTCTTACTACCCTTATTCAATCTATATGCTGATCAGATGATCTGAGATGCGAACTATATGAAGATGAACTTGGCATCCGGGTAGGAGGAAGACATTGACAACTTTCCCTATTCAATCTGCATGCTGAAAAACATCATCAGAGAGGCTGGATTATATAAAGGACACAGGATCGGGATTGGAGGAAGACTTATTAAGAGTCCGTGAGATGCAGATGACACAGCCTTGCTTACTCAAAGTTAGGACTTGAAACATTTGCCAATGAAGATCAAGAACTTCAGGCTTCTGTGTGGATTGAAGCTCCATATAAAGAAACCAGAAATCTTCACCACTAGTACAATAGGTAGCTTCATAATAAATGGAGGAAAGATTGAAGTTGTCATGGATTTCAACTCGCTTGGATGCACAAGCCATGCTCATGGAAGCAGTGTTCCAGAGACCAGGTGATCATAGTAAATCTGCTTCACAAGACCTCCTTCAAGCATTGAGACCAGGCCATGGTGTGTCCTACTGCCTCATCTGAAGGAAAATGTAGGGGTAAGGGAGCCTGGAAGCAAACAGATGCATTTCAGCCACGGTGTTGGAGAAGAATGCTGAATGTGCCGGGCCTGCCAAATAACCAACAGCTCCGTCTCGGAAGAAGCGCGGCCAGAATGCTTCTCAGAGACAAGGATGGCAAGAATCCATCCCACATGCTATGGACATGTTATCAGGAGAGACGACCTCCTATGTGGCCAGGTGGAGGAGCAGCGAGAGCGGGGCAGGCCCTGCAACAGGCAGATTGGCATTCTGCAGCAGGAGGGTGAGGGCGAGGGGGGCGCAGGCCAGGCAGGGTTTTGTGCCGTCGTGCAGAGGGTGGCTGAGATGCAACCCACTCAATGTTACCTAACAAATAGGCACCAGCACCAACACCAGCATCATGAGTGCAGAAAGGAGAACACGTCCTCCAACGGAACGTGGCGATGATCGCTCAACTCTTTTCAATTCACTTAAACACTGAAATGTGTGCTATGTGAATTCTATGTCAGTAAAAGTATAAAAACAATTTGATTTGTAGAAATCGGGGACATTGAAGTGTAAAAAGTCAGAGAGTCAATATGTTCAGCTCTGTGGGCCACATGACCTTCTTCTTTACGCCTCAACTCTGTTGTGACGAGCACAATTGCAGCCAGGGTGATCTCTAAATAAATGGGATCATGTGGCAATAAGTCTCTGGGAGAACAGGCGGGGGACTACACTTGACTGAGGCCTTCAACTAGCCCATGCGACCAGTGAGGAGCCTTGTGGGTGCATTCAGTTAAGTGCTCAGCCACTAACTGAAAAATCAGCAGTTCATCCATTCAACCCACCATCCATTCCATGGGAGAAAGATTTGACGGTTGTAGCGATCACTCTTGCAGGAATAAGTTGACTTTGCACTTAATGTGACATGTTGGTGGCAGCACGGAGGATGGACTGATCCATGTGTTAATTGACAAGGAAGTGTACCTGATTCTGTGTGTGCTCTTAATTCCTAACAATAACAAGGTTTCCCATGTGAGTGCTGGCTCACGTTTCTGCCAGTGTGTTGGAACACTGCTGAGGACCCGAGGACCTTCTTGAGCCTGTAAAAGACTTCAGAATCTCCTAGCACGGTAAAGTAGAATATACATGTTGACTTTAAAAGCTGCAAGTTTATTATCGGGATCATTCACCCTTAAACACAATGCCTTGTCTTTCTGAAGACATGTTTTCATGTCCACACAAATGGCATTTGGCATTCTGAAATGCAGTTAGTTCTGAGCATTAAGCAGCGGGTGGTTAGGATGTGGGGATGTGGACATGTGGGAGGAGTGGTTTTCAGCTCCCTGTTGATTACTCCTTTGGAATGATGGCAAAAGGTGGAGACTTCTACGTCGTTGGATCTGCTTAATCTCCAGCTTTGAATATGTGACCAATCATCTCAGGGACAACAAAGGCTTTCCCCAGGACCAACAATGACTTCCATGTGTTTGCAGAAGTTTGTGTATGTGCTGATCTGAAAGGGGACCAGCCCTCAGGATGTAATCTTGGCGCTTGGTCTGATTTACAGAGAGCATGCTGTAGTGGCAAGCAAAGGGGACCCCGGATATAGCCCTCAGAATATAGATTTTGCAGCCTACTTACTGTAGTGTCTGTGGGCCATGTCCCCAGTTTTCTTCGTAAAGAGATCAAAGGAATGCTACTTGTCATTTTATAGCATCCCTGAAATTTCAATTGCAAGATCGTATTATCAAAATGTAACGATGATGATTCTCCCTCAGTCACTGCCTTCTATTTTCCAAGGACTGAACTTCCTCCTACCACCGGGTAAGACAGAGAAACAGGACTGAAACAAGCCCCCATAGTTTCCAAAAGAAACGTATCTTTTCTGAAAAGTGGAAAATCAGGAATGTTACTTTCACAGAGAAAGGAAACAGCAATTGCACTTGCTCTAGATGTGTAAGGCTACTTGGAATCTTTCTTCCTCCTCTTCTCACTATAGAAGGTGAATTTAACTCAGCAAATAAGCACTTTCTATTCAAATTTGAAGCTAGATGCTATCTGAGGGAGAAAGCATCTCATCTCTTTAAGTATCTCAAATCTCTAGTTTTCCTTGCAACTGAGACTTCTGGCAATAACTCCAAGTCTTGTTTCTAACAATTTTAAAGATACAGACTTGCAAGAAATTAAAATCTATCATTGCAGTTCCCATGGCCACCATTTGCAAATTAGACCAGGATGATTGAGCTCTCGCTACAGGGCACACTTTTTTTAGGGGAGGGTGTGTCTAAGTTAGTTTTTCTGTCACGTTCTTGCTGAATATGGCAAAGCACGTGGATAACTCATGGTTCATCTTGATGGAAGACTCTCTGAGGAAAACCAGGATGTATTCCAGTTGCAAAATCCCACCTCCCATTGAAACCTGCTGAAACTTTTGCCTTAATAAAAATGGAGCACTTTTGCTCTATTTCAGACCTTCAAATTAATGGTCTCAGAAAGGTTTTCTAGGTGAACTTCTCATGGCTTTTCTAATTTTTGCAACCCAGTGTCCTTTTCTTTCAGTTTTATTACTATAATATCAAGGTAGTTAGTGCTTGTGTGGGGGGGAGTGGTGTGTGTGTGTGTGTGTGTGTGTGTGTGTGTGTGAGAGAGAGAGAGAGAGAGAGAGAGAGAGAGAGAGAGAGAGAGAGAGAGA